>CM049417.1:2677500-2970000 GCA_026929865.2 Hyperoplus lanceolatus
TTTTTACTCTGAGAATATCAGACTTTAATGTCAAAACATTCACATTTTACTAGATATAATAATACTAGTATAATGATTTTTTCCCCTCCACATTTGGCCGTATTGAATCAGTCAGTGAAACACATATTCTCTGTGTATCTCTGCCCTCGTTCTCTGCTATTTATAAAAAGGGACACACTAATCTGTCCTGGAATTTCATTTCGACAAAAGCCTGTGTGTGTGTTTTTGTGTTCCTATCAATGTAACCATGTGTGTTTGAAAACCTCTCAAGTCGACGTACTAACCTCTGTGTGTGTGTGTGTGTGTGTGTGTGTATGTGTGCGCAGGTGCTGGCCACAGGTCTGTCTGGCCTCTACTCGTCTCTCCCGGCTCGGCTGCAGGTTTACAGTGACGATTGGCACTGTCTAGACCAGTCTGACTGGCAGCAGGTAGGAATAACATTGAAAGATCAGAGTAAAAAAAAAAAATATATATTTATACAATTTAATTAAATGCAATGAAATAAATAAATCCACCACACCACCCATACAAAGAAACTGTTAACAGCATAGTAAACAGCAAGTGAAATACATTTTATTTTTTTTATGTATATTTTTATATTTATTGTTCTAGGGCTAGACTTTACATGTTTCCTAACTGATGTACTGTAGTAGTGATATCACATAAAGAATTTTCTTTTTTTTTTTTTTTTTTTTTTTAACCTTTATTTATACAGGTAAATCCCATTGAGTCCGAAGACTCTTTTGCAAGGGTGACCTGTTCCCATTTACACGTTCCCATTCACACACACATAGCAGGCTAACTATCGACATTCACACGAGGCAAGGTGGGTGAAGTGTCTTGCCGAAGGACACAACAACTATGACACAGGTGGCAGGGCGGGGATCGAACCTCCAACCCTTTGATCATTAGCCGACCCGCTCAACCACCTGAGCCACAGTCGCCCCGAAGAATTAAAGAACTTTTTGTGTTAAAAAGTTTTCTTTCCATAAAGCTTTATTTCATTTCATGTAAAAAAACACAAATGTGTGAGAAAATCCAAACTAAATGCAACAAAACAAAATAATACATTATTAGATCTATGATGTCATTCTCACCTTCAGGTTCCAGCTCTGGTCCACTTCCTGCATTCACTGGACTTCTGCAGTGCAGTTACCAAGGTAATGCATGCAGACAGACAGACAGATAGACAGACAGACAGATACAAAGACAGACAGACAGACACACACACACACACACTGACAAACACACTCACAAAAATACAATAATCTTTCTTTCTTTCTGTCAGGTTGCTCATCCCTCCATCCGCTCTCAGTTGCTCGGTTACATCTATAACGGATTCTTAGTTCCTGTTCTGGCTCCTGCTCTACACAAGGTATCAAACGTCTTAACTTTACATTGATGTTACATACACATCCATACATCAGTGAATACCTCCTCACAACCTGCTACCTGTCCATTCTTTGTGCTGAAAATAATCCAGTGTTAATTCACAGCCTAGGCTCTGTAAACAGGTATATAAACAAAAAGTTTAAATCTGTAAAGTTTACAGAGTTAAGGCTGTATATTAACACTTTTTTTTCAATGCATACACAGTACGGATCTTGAGGAGATATTCAATGATTTTGACAAAAAGTGATTTTGACAACAAGCATTTTCCAGAATCACTGACTCCAGCTTTAATGTGTCTGTCTGTCTGTCTGTCTGTCTGTCTGTCTGTCTGCCCGCCCGCCCGCCCGCCCGCCCGCCCGTCTGTAGCTAACAGTAGAGGAGGTGATGACGACCACAGCCTACCTGGATCTGTTCCTGCGCTCCATACCCGAGCCGTCGCTTCTCCAGACCTTCCTCTCCTTCATCCTGCTGCACCGCCATGACAACGTGCACATACTGGACACACTGGTCAGCAGGGTCAACACACCTTTCCAGGTAAGTAAGACAGACAGGCGGGTGGGCGCCGGGCGGACAGACAGACAGACAGACAGACAGACAGACAGACAGACAGACAGACAGACAGGGAGGTAGACAGACAGATGGGCGGACAGACAAGCACACAGAAAGACAGACAGACAGACACACAGACACACAGACATGAAAACGTGCACATACTGGACACACTGGTCAGCAGGGTCAACACACCTTTCCAGGTAAGACACACAGGCAGACCGATAGACAGAGACACAGACAGACAGACAGAGACACAGACAGGCAGACAGACAGACAGACAGACAGACAGACAGACAGACAGACACACACACACACACACACACACACACACACACACACACACACACACACACACACACACACACACACACCTTGTATTGACCTGTACCTGTGTGTGTTTCCACCAGTTGGGCACGGTGTCTCTGGCTCTGTTCAGGACTCTGATTGGTCTGTTCTGTGAAGACGTGATGCTGCAGCTGGTGCTCAGGTAAATAGTTCATCTGTTATCTGAGCAGTAAACCAATGATCCTAGACTAGACTTCAATGGCAAACAATAAAAATAAACAAATGGAGGATTGTGACACCCCTGGTTAAAGTTCAAGTAGTTTATTGTGATTATTTTAAGGGTTAGTCTATATCAATATAATGAAATGAAGGTAGCACTCCCAGAGACATGAAAACATCTAGAACATTTGATACATTAAAAAAACTGAGAGACATTAAGTAATAAATAGAAGCGATGCATTCCATAACTGAGCGTTGTCTGTCTGTGTGTGTGTCTGCCCCTCTGTCTGTCTCCCTGTCTGTCTCCCTGTCTGTCTGCCTGCCTACCTGTCTGTCTGTCTCCCTGCCTCCCTCCCTGTCTGTCTGTCTACCTGCCTGCCTGTCTGTCTGTCTGTCTGTCTGTAGGTATCTGGTTCCCTGCAGTCACCTCAGCAGAAGGCAGCGTTTCTCTCTGACACAGACAGACTGTCACTCTTCCAGTGCCGCTTCCTTCCTGCTGCTCTTGCCCTCATGGTGCCCTGGCAACCTCCACAACACACACACACACTCAGAGCATGTCCACTGGCCTAAAGGCACAGGTCAGTACAACATGCACACACACACACACACACACACACACACACACACACACACACACACACACACACACACACACACACACACACACACACACACACACACACACACACACACACACGCGCACACACACACACACACGTATAGTAAATCAGTTTAGTTCAGTTTTATTTTGTCATTGTTACAGATAACAACAAAATGTTGTCAGAGCAAAACACAAACAGGGACAAAGTTTTAGTTGTCCACCAATTTCACCCATACTTTACACACAACATGCTTTCTATTTTGCTTATTTGTGAAGAGATTTTTTGAGCATTTCTTGTTTTGTTTTTTTATTATTTTGATATGTCAGAAATTAATGTATTGATTCATTCATTCATTCATCATGCTAACATGAATTCCTATGTGTGTGTCAGATCTGTCGATATCAGACAGCGTTGGTTACTGTCGTGGTTTAGACTTCTTGATGGATGTCAACTACCTGCACTACCTCTGGGACGCCCGCCAGGCCATCGCCACTTCCCAAAGGTCGGTCCAAACACACCCTGCGTTCCAATCCTCATACTTCCATACCATTTAGTGCGCCAGAAAAAGATTTAGGATTTAGGATGTCCCAATACATGCATGTCAATTGTAGTATGCTGAAAATACATAAATGCCCCACTAACTCCAATAGCATTTTGGAGTATTCATCTTTATTCTTGACATTTCTGGACATAATGAAAAAAAATCTTCCTTATTTGATTTTTTTCTCTCTCCTGTGGCCCTAAAACTGTTCTGTACTTTAATATGTAGTGTAGTAAAAAGAAAGAGTATGTGATTTGGAACGCAGTGTTAGTGGTCCAATATGATTGAATATGGATTATCCTGGTGCCTTTTTACATTGTGCATTGTATCTTGGATGTTGCTGTCTATTAAATAGTAATTAAATGAAATATCCTTTTACAAACTCGTTCTCACACAATGTGGTGCAGGCATAGTAAAGACAGATTGGAACAATGGATGGATAAATGGCTAACTTTTCATAGTTTTAGATGTATTTCCTGAGTTAGGAGAACTGAACCACTGTGAGGAAATGATGCGGAAAACATTCATACGGTACATTGTGTTTTAGTGACATCTGCTGGGCAAGTTATGGTATTGCATTTTAAGGGAAGGATTAAAAACCTGCAGAAGCATTGAGTAAAAACATATCTGCAATTAGTGCTGGCATAATGTTATGTATAACAGTTAAATTACCTTTAAAGGTACATCAAACATGTTCTGCTCTTTACAAACAGTGCAAACTAGAGGAACACATCCTGCATTCAAAACCAGCTGGACGCCTCTATATAATGTAACAAAGAAATTTGACCAGGTGAATTGAAAATACTGTAGGTAGAATTCATCCTCTGTAAAAGTTAGTGGCAATCGATGGCAAAGTCATTGATATGCCAATCTGGGCCGATCGATCAACAGATTGACATTTCCATCCCTAGAGTACGCGATTTCTAAGATAATGGCCACTGAAGAATCCTAAACATCTCTTGGAAAAAGCCCAGTAAAAGATATTTTTTTGGTTCAGTTACACTCAGTTCTGATTGTTTCCTTGTGTCTTCACTCTGCAGGGCGTGTTGGCTCTGGTCGGCTCCATACGACGGGATCGACCCTCCGCCTGAAGAGCAGCGATCGGTCTCACCGGGACAGGACGCAGCAGGAGACCAAGAGATTGTAAGACGGGCCAAGAGTGACTCAATCTGCTCTCTGGTCATCACCTCTCCTCCTCCGCCGCCATTGGCCTTTTCGCCGACCCCGTCCTCATCAGACACTGTATCCACGGGCAACCAGCCACTCAGAGCCCACTCCTCTTTGGAGTTGGAATGGGACGATCTCTTTGATGAAGATGATGATCCGTCTTCATCATCAGCTTTAGCGCTTTCAAATGGCAGCGGTGTTACGATCACAGACGCTACCCAAGCGGTATCACTCCCTCCTCTACCTCCGAGACACATCCAGGAAATGCGACGGACCGCGACCAAGCTGGTGCACGGAACGTCGTACGTCGAGGAGTCCGAGTTCGAAGACGACGTCTTGGTCTACGATCTGGTCGCTCAGAAGGACACGAAGGCGGCGCTGTTGGAGAGACTCATGGCGGCTAATCGACAGGCTCACAGAAGCGTCTCGAACGGTCTCGAACGAGGGTCGGAAAAAAAAGCGACAATGGCGACGGCAATAGGTAGGACTGTCCTGGAAACGGTCAACAGTATCATGTCGTCGAGGAGAAGGAGTGAAGACTGTGGGAAGGAGATGGAGAGAAGGATGGAGGTAGGAGAGGATGAGATGAAGAGGATAGATCTACACGGAGAGCCAAAGGGATCTCAGCTTCTCACCAACGGGTTTAACATAGACAATCACATCGTCGGCGAATGGGACGATCCTGGGGAAGACGGAAGGACTTTTAAGCAGAACTGCAACTCCAATGATCTTCTGATTAATATCAATGACACACACACATCACACCAACAGCACAACCAAAACAACACCCAACATCCCACGCCATGTTTAGGGACAAACTCTTCTTTACCCAATGGGCATTCAGAATTCGAGTCACATGACCCTTTCGTGTCAGCAGCAGCCAATGAAAACAATTCTCCAAATCTGCCCGGTAACAAAGATAACACCAATAACGACGATGACTTCCTGTCGCGATACCAAGAGCTCATGCTGTCATTGGGCGTGGATCCGGAATGCGACGACATCACGGATGACCTCAGCAAGTTCCGGCGGCGGGTTCGCGCGCTGAGGCAAAGACTGGAAGACGAGGAGGGAGAAGGAGGAGTGGGCTCGGACTTAGTTAGTTCCTTGTGGGAAAACGGAGAGAATAAAGGAGAAGAAGAAGAAGTGATGGATGAAGGGGAGGGAGAGGAGAGGAGCAGTGGCGAGAAAGACAGCAAAAAGCATGGAGTTCCTTTCACAGGTCTGTTGTGTTTTCAAGCACATGTGAATTAGATGTTTCCTAAGGTACATATAATCCATTGGATGCATTTAAAGTGGTTTTATTGTCAAGTAAGGACATACAAGTTTACAGAGCCTAGGCAGTGTATGTATAAAGACCAGATTTTTTCCCCCCAGCACACACACACACACACAGTATGGACAGGTAGCGTATCATCATGAGATATTCATTGATTTTGACAACAAGCGTTCACCAGAATTGCTGACTCCACCTTTAAATTTCTCCTTAAGCTTACTTCTGATTATTCACTTGTTTTTTATTATATACTGTAATTTCGGCCATATTGTTTAAAATCAAATCAAATTTTATATAGCCCAATATCACAAATAGACATGTCCCTCAGTGGGCTTCACATTCCATACAATATGACAGTATAAAGTAAAATAGGGAAATAGTGTGGATGCAGGACTTCAGATGCTGCCACCAGATCCCTGCCCCTCACCCACACACTAACCTGGTGTTTTCCCATGATGCAACAGGTCCGTTCATCAGCGTCCTTCTGTCGCGGCTCGAGAACCTTCTGGAGAACTCCATCGCTGTCAACCTGCTCGTAACGGGCATCTTGGCCCAACTGGCATCGTACCCGCAACCTCTTCTCAGATATTTCCTGCTAAGCACAGACACAATCACCCAGCCCAACGTACGCACACTCCACCAGGTAACATCCACAAACACATCATAAATACAGCTCTTGAAAAAAAATAAGAGACCACTCCAAATGTTCAGTGTCTCTCGTTTGTACTATTTATAGACATGTGTTTGAGTAGAATGAACATTTTGGTTTTATAATATAAACTACTGAGAACATTTTTACCAAACTCCAATATATTTTTCGTCATTAAAGGAATACTTCACCCATACGGAAACGGCGTTCTATCATTATAAAGTGTGATGTCACACTAGTAAAATGTAGGGTTAGACAGTGAGACCATAAAACACTCTTTATGCCTTTTTTCAGGCTAGGATGAACCGATTTAAAAAATATTTGCACAGGTATACTACATAGGATCTCAGAGTTCAATACACCTTCACATACCCACCGGTGAAGTAGGTCTTTAAGAGCATTTTTAATAAGGTATGTAGAGACGAAGATTTAAGAAAAATCCAGAGTGGTCTCTTAATTTTTTCCGGAGCTGTATGTCCAATGGGATTTTATTATTCCATAATCTCAGAAACCTGATCTTGATACTTTTAATCTTACTGATTCATAGGTGTTGGTGTCGGTCCATGGCCAGATTGAGCGTTACGTAGCAGCCAGACCAGAGTTTCCTGCTCTGATCACTCAGGCCTGGAGGTTCCTGTTGGTTAAAGACCAAGACAGCAAGTTTAGAGGTAAATGGACACTTTACATTTTTTAGACCTTTATGCATTTTTGTATATTTTTTGCTCTTAAATTAGAATTGCCGTGTTGCTTAAGCCTTTATAACTTTACACAGAATATCACAAACATTAAGCAAAAGTATAATAATTATGATATCGAACAGAAGCGGCCGATATCCAAAAACCCAGATATCGGAATCGGATCGGAACTGAAAATCAAGTCACTTTAAGGTTTCTATGTTGTGAGTTTTAGGCACTGTTCCAACACTCTGTTTGAAACATCTTAACATCTTTCACTGCCACAAATCCTAAACACAGTACAACGTTTCCTCCTGTTTTCAACCCTGACCCTAACCCGTAACCCTTAGACTGTATATAACCCCTAACCAAAACCTTCTTTATCAAGGTGAGGACGCTAACTCCTAACCCCTAACCCCTAGACCCTAAACCTATATTAGCTCTACCCCTAACCCCTAAGACTGTATATACACACTAACCCAAACCATCTTTATCAATTTATACCCCTAACCCCTAACCCTAAGACTGTATGTTAACCAACCTCCTGTTTTTTTTCCCAGAGTGCCTCCAGTCTCAAGGCGGTGACATGATACTTGATCCGTCTCTTCCAAACGGCTTGGTAAAGACTGCTCTGGCTTTACCTCCACCGGACGTCCTGCCACCCTGCCCCCCTATCCTGCCCCCCTGCCCCCCTATCCCCCCACAGGCTAAGACCCGAGTGTTCGCTATCGTCCTGTACGCAGAGTTCCTTAAGGAGCTGGCAGCCATCGCACAGGAACACAGCATCGCACTGGACTGTCCCGCTGCTGAGGAGTAAAATGTAGAACAACAGTCGAAATGTGAAAATATGCTGTGGACCCATGAGCAAGGCACAGCTGAGAACTTATAGCTGCTTTAAGGTGCAGTGTGTGGTATCGGTGTATTTTGGAGTCCTCTAGTGGTGAAAGTTTCTCCTTCCATTTCGAAGAATTTACAGAAGCTACGGTGGCCTTCAAGGACAAGAAGCTATAGTTACTAAAGATGGCATCATCCACCACTGCCTCAAGTCCTTCCACAATATCAAGTGATGAGGTGAAGATGTATTTAGTTATTTATTCTATAGTACTTCTTCTTCTTGGTCTTCCAACAGGTGCATTTCCCCAGGATGTCCACTATATATATAAAACTCCTATGTAAATTAAAAAAGGCTCATTCTACGGTCATAAAAACTAATTAAAACATAATTATGAATATTGTATCCCATTTCTACCAATTCTTTTCTCAAAAATGCGAATATATTCTACACACTGTACCTTTAAAGGCCATCAGCAGAACACCGAAGTACAATCACAGGCAATAATGCAATTTATGTGAGTAATTCATGTAAGTAAATATTGTTTTTTATGCATATGTTCATATGTACACGATGTTTATATTCCTGGCAGCACTTGAATATTTTGAGGTTTTCCCCTTGTGAATATGGTTGATATTTATATGCAATTTAAAATAGCTTGAAGGAGATTATTTTGAAGATAAAATCAATGTTTTATAATATATATTTGTCCCTATATTTCAGTATCTGTGTTGGCTTGTTTTTGTCTATTGTTCTCGCTGAAATTGTCACTGTTATGTTGTGGATTTTAAAATGTAACGCTTAAAAGATGAAGAACATGAGTGTCAAATGTTGAGGGGTAAAGAGCCTACTATGGGATCAGTCATTCAATGCTGGTTAATGTGTTTTTACTGGATGTGTCTGTATATACACAGAGTAGTAATGATAAAGCCTTATTTATACCCTACAGAGATTTTGAATGAGAAGATGCAGAAATAAAACAAAGATGCAACTTAAATGTAATGCGGACATCAGTACTGGATTTATCTCACTTGAACTTCTATCGGCATTGTTCTGATGTAAAGTGTGTTTAATTTTTTTCTTTACTTATTTTTTTTTTTACTGAAGGAATTGAAATGATTTGCTGTCATGCTCCTTTGGCGTTTCACCAAGGGCTGCATTCAGGTCACGTGGGAAATAAGATGGTTTTGCTTACATAAGGTATGGTCATCCAAATATCACTACTGCCAGGTTTCTCTCCTTTCAAAATAAAATTATTGCCAAAATGACATTAAAGCAATTAAGCGTTTAAACGAGTTTGACTATCTGATTTATAAAATACATTTGCAAATCAATATTTCTGTGTTTGCTTGTTTCTTCTCAAATGTATTTTCTATTCACATGATGAAGCATTTGAAAAATGTCCCTAAATGTATTTGGAGTTCATTGGATCTGCAAGCTTCCAATGCCTATTAGTACAATTTGGTGATTTTTGAAACGACAGCATTGGAGTTGACCAGTTTAACTATAGCAATAATAAAAGTGAATTTTTCCTTATTAAGTCTTTTAAGTAATACTGTATGTCACAAAGAATATACAGTTCTGTATAAAAAACAGGCAATAATACTGCTACATTCTGTAGGGGTTTGAAATCAAATGATGAGATTGTGTTTTTGTGGGTGCACGAAGATGAGGCGGGACTATATTATCTACAGTAGATAGGGCCTTGCAGAGAACGTTTGAGAACCACTGAAGATCATAATGGAAGATTGTGTATCAGCTGATCTCGTTATGGTTAGCTAGTTCCTGTCTTGGTAATGTATGCATACCCACAGACAGTTATATCTGAGCGAACAGGCGGCAGAGACATAGCAGAGGGCTTATTTTCATCAGCTGGAGAAACTTTGTTGAAAAGGGACGAGACGGACTGAAGATGGCTGGTTTGATGAAGGTTTGCCTGTTGATCTGGACCGTGTGTGAGTGTGTGAAACGGTTTACTTTGCCTCTAACACGTTATGATATCGCTATTGTAGTCAGGTGAAGATGAAAACGAAGTACAGGAGAAAGTACAGATAAGTAATAAATATTAGAGTAGGTCTATAAAAAAAAGTATAAGAGGTGTATTAGCCAAAAAAGAATTTGATATTCGTTCAAAAATTACTGGAAAAAACTGTAATCTAAAGGTTCATGATGATATTTATTAGTTAAAAATGTCACCATATTCACCTGCAGTGTCTGTCTTTAATACATTGTTTTGTAATACATAATAATAATCGCTCTTTTTGTCTTTATTAACCTCAAGACACTGCAGTCATGTTATCAAAGTCAGAGAGTGGTTCTGGTGATATGGAAGAGTTCTCTGCTGCAACTGAAATCTACCATTATGATTATTCTGAAGCTATCTCCATGGTTGCAGTCGTCGAACCACATGATGGTGGGGCATCCACTCTTTTCTCCTCAGGTAACCTCAATCTCCCCCGGTGCATGTACACTCACCCTGCGTTCCAAATCACATACTCTTTCTTTTTACTACACTACAGAGTTTTAGGGCCACAGACAGGAGAGAAAAAAATAATCAGATAAGGAAGATTTTTTTTCATTATTTCGAGAAATGTCAAGAATAAAGAGGAATAGTCCAAAATGCTATTGGAGTTAGTGGGGGCATTTATGTATTTTCAGCATACTACAATTGACGTGCATGTATTGGGACGTCCTAAATCTTTTTCTGGCATACTAAATAGTAGGGAAGTATGGGGACTGGAATGCAGGGTTACTCATGATAGGACAGTATTTTACATCAGGCTGTTGATATAATGGCCGAACGTCTCCCCTAATGTTACATAAGCCTGACATGATGATGACCTTGTCTGAGCTTCATAATAATACTCAGACTCTAATAATGTTGATATTGTTAGTAGATATGTTAGCTGTTAGCTTTGCCAGCTTCAGTTTTTTTAATCCGTCCCTATGTATCATGCTTTGAGAACCCATTATTTCACGAAGCGACACAAGATATACATTGCTCTGCCATTTTCTAATATGAGCGTGCTTTTAAAGTAGCTATGAGGAACTTTTAAATATTTCTGAAACAGTCTATTTTTTCCTCTGATGATCATAAATGACATGTAACAGCAAAGGAGACCATCAGTGCAAAGAATACTATTTTTATATAGTTTTTCTTAATGCCTTTGTCATGGGTATATACGCTCACCCAGGAACAACAGCTGGCGTAGTAAAAACACTACGGCTTTTGTCAAAAGAGGGTGCTAGAGTTAACACATACTGAAAGTTCCTCGGAGCCCCTTTAAGATAACATTTTCCCTAAATTATGTTTTACACTGTACTTGCATTCCGATGTCTTGTTACCTGCTAACTCTTCTTCTCCTCCACAGGTCATCTCATCCCAGTATGTCTGCTCACACTTCTCCTCGGCTCGTTCATCTTATCTTAAAACTGGGGTGGAGAATTTGGGGAGAAAATAGCAGTTGGGATAGAGATTTGAATCCAAATACCTCGACCGCTCCACTTGTTCTCTTTGGTTCCTCCCCTATGGTTCCTCCCTGACACGCTCTATACCAACAACGTCGGTGCCAAAGTGAATGGACAGTCCCAACAGCCAATAAGAACAGAGAATCGGATTTTTTTAAAATTTTAATCGGAGCCTCGCTCTGATTGGTCAAAGTGTACCGCTCATGTTAATTTTGACCAATCAGAAATCACATACCCCAGCTTTAATTAAAAAAAAGCAATTTTATTACGTGCCTGCAAAATGAATAAGTCATATATTTGCCTCAAGTCAATCCAAATTCATCACAGAACTGGAAAGGGATATCTGCATAACACATGAAGTAGCATATCTCCCAAAGCGGTTTGTTGAGCCCTACACATAGGGGGCGCCACAAATGCCTAGTTTTCTGCTTATTTGCCATAACTCTAACATAAAAGTGTTTTGCTTGCATTTTGACTACATAGAGGGGTGACATTTTTTGACACTTTGAAATCTCTGAATCTGTTTTAAGTTTTCTATATACATATTTTTTTATTTTCTTATTGCAGTTTGCCTGTCTGCAGATGATGCCATCGTTTATCTCTGATTAGCTCCTGATAGTAACTCTGATTCAACGGACCGCTTTTGGTCGAATGCTCTGTGTCTCCGCAAATGTATTAGGAAAAATGTCAAATGAATAAACTTTGATGTCATCTTTGATTAACAATTTATTATTCAAGTTATATTAATGGATTTTAAGATGGTACTAACTCATTTCACTGTTTCTAGTTTGGAAAAATGCCTTTCTTCGCTCTTATTTTAAAGTGTAGAATTGTCATTTTTTTACTCCACTACACTTTACTTGAGTTATATAACTAATTTTGATTCCATGTGAAATAAGATTCTCGATTCAGGAATTCAAGCTTTATAGTGCAAAGCATTATTGACATTATACATAAAAATATTGTCATTATTGATGCCACTCTACAGTACTCAAGAATGGTCTCTTTTACTTGATTACATTTAAGTTGCAGTCTTTGCATCAATACAGTATAATATGTTGTGGTATTTCCACTTTTGCTTCATTGGAGGATCCGAGAACCTCTTCCACCAGAACGTTTTAGATAATTTCCTCAACTTGTAGGAAATCATCAAACTCTTCAGCTGATCTGTTAAAATAGTAATACTATGCACAGTGATTTTAAAAAAAAGCTTTAGCATGAGTCTGCCATTCTGTAGTGATAAATGTAAGTTGCAGGCTCCATGTGGCTGCTAAAGATTGTATATGCTGTGTGTTGTATGTTGCTGTGTGTGGCTGTGTGTGTGTGTGTGTGTGTGTGTGTGTGTGTGTGTGTGTGTGTGTGTGTGTGTGTGTGTTAGTACAGAGCAGGTGGAGTTGATGTGTTTCTGAGGTGAAAGCTGAAGAATGAGTGAGCATCCTGTGTTAACCTAGAGCTGTGGTCAATGACTCACTTCCTGAACTGTGCCTGAAACTCAGAGAGATTTAGAGAGAGAGACAGAGATAGCGTGTTAAGAGAGAGAGAGAGAGAGCGTGTTAAGAGAGAGATGGAAAGAGAGAGAGAGAGAGAGAGAGAGAGAGAGAGGGAGAGAGAGACAGAGAGAGAGAGAGGGAGAGAGAGAGGTAGAGAGAAAGAGAGAGATGGAGTGAGTGAGATGGAGAGAGAGATGCGTGTTAAGAGATGTAGAGAGCGTGTTAACACAGGCACAGAGGAAAAGGTTAGGGTAGTAGGCGGGAAAGTACAAGAAAAAACACAGAGTAAAAGTTAAGAGGTGAAAATTAAAAGTGATAACAGGATAACAAGATATATGATACACGGACAAACTTTTGTGGACCCCTAAATATTATAACTTGCAAACCATATGCTGTTTTTCCCTGGCTTAAGACGGGCCTTTGGGGGGTGACTAGACCCATACTAACATATTGTCTAAAGTATTGCTTAAGATGTATTAAACTTCAACTTTTTCTTTTACATACTTGTGTCAATAAAGAAACAAACTAAGGGGTTAGACTGGTTCCAGGTCAGGATTCTCTGAAACTTTTTTCCACACAAAATTTAGGAAAATTAATTTACCATGGAGCTAGCCTTATATAGCATTGTGTAGTATAGTCATGATGGTAAGGGTTGAATCAGCCAAGATGGACACCACACAATTGTGAAATAAAACATTATCTGATGTAGAATGAAGGATGCTGTGGCAGAGACCAAACTACTACTATTCTGTCCACACTCTTTTGGAAATATAGAAAAAACTGAGAAAAAGAAGGAGGGAGAGAGAGAGGGGGGGCAGAGAGAGAGAGAGCTGCATAGATAGGAAGAGAGAGAACGAATGGGGGGGGGGGGGGGACTTTGACAGAAATAGCCCACAGCTCATAAAGAAGTGAGAGTAGAGGAAGAGGAACAGGGTCGTGGCAAAAAAGGAACAAAATTAAGAAAATAAAAGAACTACAAGCTGATGCAAATCCACGCACCATCTCTTTAAGGAAACATTTTGAAAAGGGAAATCCGTCACCATGATGAAACTGTGCCTCTGCTTCCTCGGTGAGTTCGGCTCAAAACACTTTTCACCACAAGACTTCAAAACGGTTTATAAGCTTTTGTTTTCGCTACTGTTGCTTTCCAGAGTTTAAATAAAGTTATATCAAAGTTTAATTGATTGATTTAAGGGGAAAAAAAGCAGAAAATAACTGAATTGAAGTGATTTTTTATGAGCAGATCAGGGCTTCCTGTGATCGCACGCATTCAGAAATTCAAATGTTTTGAGGCTCAAGCAACAACTTGCCTTGATGCTAGTTGAATCAGATGCTGTAGAAAGCGTCGAGCATTCAAACCTGATGGCATAGTGTCAATACATTTTAGTGAAATCTGTAATTTAGAATTTAGTTGGTTCTCCAAATTCTTAGGCTTTGATTTAGCCGTTAGTCTTTGACAGCGTTTCGTTGACTTTAGGGTTCATTTAAGGACTCTGCCATATGCAGGAAGTAACATGGAGCGCGACACACACATGTAGCAATGCAGATAAGAACTTAGCGATAAATAAAGTGAGTTATCAGAACATTGAAAAGCAAAATCACACTCCAGGAAATAGAAAATTAACTATGCATTTCAAATATTTCATAATTTCCAAATTATGTCATTTTATTGTCACGTCATGGTTTATTGTTCTTGAGTGGAAGAGTATCATTTATCATAATTCAATATCTCTCTACTGGAGGTCGTGGGGTAATGGTTACAGCGCCCGCCCATAGAGGCTCAGTCACACCCAAAAAAAATCTTTCAAAAAAAATAAAAATAAAAGAATATCTCTATTTACTATGCTACTTCAAAGTCGGTATGTATATTCAAATATAATGCACATTATTGGAGCATCATTTTCACTATAAATTCCACAACAAGTCTTATTTTCTTAAACCAGAGACAATACGCAGCGCTACTATGGAGTATTTTGACGGCTGATAAATATCAAATAATTTTGCTATGAAATTTGGCTATGAAATGAATCAAGACTTATTAAGCAACAGTTTCAGGATCACTAAGGTTCAGCTATCTCAGTAGATGGAATACGTCTGTAGATATAAAGTTAAAGCTTTCATACATGATATGATTGTTTTATCGCACATCGGCAGCTTTTACCGCACCTGTCAGCTCACATTGTCTCACCAGCGTTAGTCTTTCTCACACATATGAAAACCTGTTGCTTTCTCACACATATGAAAACCTGTTGCTGCAGCAGTGCTGATAGTCAAATCTATCAGACAGCTTCAGCTAATTCAGAACGCTGCTGCCCGAGTCCTCACTAGGACCAAAAAAGTAGATCACATTACCCCAGTTCTGAGGTCTTTACACTGGCTTCCAGTCACTCAAAGAATTGATTTCAAAATACTGATGTTGGTTTATAAAGCACTAAATGGTTTAGGGCCAAAATACATTACTGATATGCTGATACGTTATGAACCGTCCAGAGCCCTTAGGTCGTCTGGGACAGGTCTACTTACAGTCCCAAGAGTTAGGACTAAACAAGGAGAAGCAGCTTTTAGTTATTATGCACCAAATCTCTGGAACAAACTCCCAGAGAACTTGAGGTCTGCTGCAACTCTCAGTTCTTTTAAATCGAGTCTGAAGACTTTTTTGTTTCCATTTTAACCTGTAATTTTCATTTTATTTGCTTCTTTTATTTGCTTTTTTGCTTCTTTTATTCGCTTTTAAATGTTTCCTAATGTGTTTTATGTATTCTTATCTTGCCCCTGTAAAGCACTTTGAGTGGCCTTGTGTCTGAATTGTGCTATATAAATAAACTTGCCTTGCCTTGCCTTGCCTTCAACATCATACCATAGTCAACCATTTACTGTAAACTACTGTATAACTGAGTGTCCTGCCTGTTCTCACTAGAATAGTTTTTTTTTCTTTTCTTTTTAAAGAATTTTTTTTGGCATTTCCTGCATTTAGTAGACAGTTAGAAGAGACAGACATGAAATGGGTCAGAGAGGGGAATGACGTGCAGAGAACGACCCGGGCTGGATTCGAACCCGGGTCTGCTGTGAAGAGGACTGAGCCTCTATTGGGGAGGAGGCTTTACCCACTACACCACAAGCGTTTAGATACTTTATTTTGTTTTTTAGACATTCAACACCAATTACACCATAAAGAAAACTGATGATGCAGCATAGTTTAGCTTTAACACAATTTCCACTGGAATGTATGTTATATTATCTGGGTTTTAGAGACTAGAATATGAAATGAATTAAATGTTTATGACAATTCTTATTATTATATTGTGTGTGCAGGTAAGTGTTTAGTCATTCTCTTCTGGGTCTTTAGCTAACATTACATACACATTTTAATTTCTGCATAACAAAGTATTTCGATAATTTTGCCTGTTTATTTGATGTATCAGTACATTAAATGGAGTTTGGCTTGCTTTGCCTAATAACCTTTTTCCTTCTTCGTTTGTGTCTCAGTTTTAGCCTTTTCTTCTCTTTCCAGAGGACAAAATGACACCGATGATTCACCAGGTAAACTGTCCTCTACTTTACTCCATTACACTATTCTACTTTCCTGAAATCTAAGACCCCCAGATTCCGAGCAGCCTGCATAGAGTTTTTGGAAAGACTTTTAAAAGGTGTAGTCAGTGATTCTGGAGAACGCTTGTTGTCCAAATCACTTTTTTTTTAATCAAAATCAGTGAATACCTCGTCATGATCCACTACTTATACAAAAGGGTGTACTTGTCATATGCACAACATTACAGCAGCAGTCATTGGCAATGCAATTCTTAAATCCCAGGCTCCTTTTTTATACAATTTATTAAACCATCCATACATACATGTTTGTGTGTGTGTGTGTGTGTGTGTGTGTGTGTGTGTGTGTGTGTGTCTCCTCCATGTCTTAACCCAGAGTCCGATCTCCCGACCCCATCCCCGCTGTCACCGGATGTCACTCAAAATGAAGAGTCCGTCTTTGTGTCGTTACCTCATTCTCCTGCCAATCAAACATCAGAGAATGCAACACATCCGCTTCCAACAAACTCCACGGTAACAGAGCCAATAGAATTTATGAATGAATGAATTTATCTATCTATCTATCTATCTATCTATCTATCTATCTATCTATCTATCTATCTATCTATCTATCTATCTATCTATCTATCTATCTATCTATCTATCTATCTATCTATCTATCTATCTATCTATCTATCTATCTGTTTGTCTGTCTGTCTGTCTATCTATCTATCTGTCTGTCTGTCTGTCTGTCTGTCTGTCTGTCTGTCTGTCTGTCTATCTATCTATCTATCTATCTATCTATCTATCAATCTATCTATCTGTCTGTCTGTCTGTCTGTCTGTCTGTCTGTCTGTCTAACCTGCTTCATGGGTTGTTGTTCTTGTGTTTCAACGTGATACGAACATTTCTGTGATCTCCTGTTTGTTTTCACTATTTTATGTTTTATTTCTTATCAGTTTTTACTTTGTGTTTGTATTATTTTAACATGTTAAATCAATGGACTTGATACATCTTGGGCCTGTTTTGCAGACATGGACTAAGCCATTAAGTTTTAAGACTAAATTGTACTGTCAATGAACAATCTCCATTCAAAATTCAATTAAGTCCAGAACTAGGTTTAATCCATGTCAGTGAAACTGGCCCATACTTTGTTACATTTAAGGGCTTTCATGTACAAAACTTTAACTTTAAGCTTAAATACCTACTTCACCAGTGCACATATGAAGATGTATTGAACTCTGAGATACCTATGTAGTATACATGTTCAACCATATTAGAAATCGGTTCATCCTAGCCTGAGAAAAGGCAGAAAGAGTGTTTTATGGTCTCACTGTCTAACCCTACATTTTGTCTTACAGGTGATAGAAGAATCAGCAGGGACAACAGAGGACATGGTTAAGCCAACAGTGGGAGTGAATGGCAGCACAGCAGGGCAGACGAATGCCACAGTCATAGTGCCGGGGGGCCGTACGATGGAAGCCAGTGGTGACTTGACAACTACTGTTTCAAACACGCCATCGGAGCCTGGTTAGTAACCTGCTGCTGTGACGCATAACAGACAGACAGACAGACAGACAGACAGACAGACAGGAGCTCTGTGTGTCTCTGTCTGTCTCTTCCTGTGTGTCCAACCACAACCACCACATGCACATATTCTCTGTCACTGCCTGCAAGCTAGCTGCTACTGTTATTCTACCAAGCAACCATACCAGTGGGTGTGTGTGTGTGTGAGAGAGAAAGTGAGTGAGTGAGTGAGTGAGTGAGTGAGTGAGTGAGTGAGTGAGTGAGTGAGTGAGTGAGTGAGTGAGTGAGTGAGTGAGTGCGTAAAAGTATACAGTATAGGGTCTTTCATAATGTTGCAAGAGTCCAATTTTTACATGGAGATGTACTTTTGTATTTCCAGTACCTTCTGTTGCCCACCAGATGGCAGGAGACACCAGAAACTGAGATTGTATTTGTTTGAACAGATTTACTGAACCTCAAAGTACTAGTCACATTAACCATTGTTCTGTCTCTTTCAGTCACAACTGTAGCCTCGAGGAATTCCTCCTGGGGTAAGGATGTTATACTATTACTCTACTTTTATTCTTGTATTGTTTATCAAGGCAAACCAAACGTAGTAATTATTTTACATGATGTGTTTTAAAAGTGTTAAACAAACTTAGTGGCACCATTAAATAAATACTACAAGAGCTAAAACAAATAACAAAAAAAAAAAAAAAAGTACCTATATAATATGATTTTTTGTTGTCTTTGAAATCTATAAATCAACCAATAATTTGAGACATTTTTCAAACTCTGCTCAACATTACTGATAATGTTATTTCATCTTAGTGTTGGTTAATTTATTTTTTAGTCTATTTCAATGTTTTTCACAAAGTCTCTACACTTAGTTTAGCAATTTTGCATAATCATAGAGTAATGTTGAACACAGCCATTTGAGGTAATTTTTTTTTAAAATTTTTATCTTTTCAAATATACATAACATTACAGCATTAATAAGCCCCAATGAGCCCCCATACAACTGCTATTAAATGGAAAAAAATGAATAAAAATTAACCTGTCTGTCTGTGTCTCCAGGTTATGTCATCTTGGTTTTCATCATCTTGATCATAATCGCTCTGTGTGTCATCCTGTACTTCCTCAGGAGAGTCTCCAGGGTGAGAGAATATGAGATGTTTTTCTTAAAGATATTTTTTGGCATTTTTCATGCTTTATTGATAGTGTAGAGACAGTGTTGAAATGGGGCAGAGAGGGCAGTGACATGCAGAGAACGACCGCGGGCTGGAGTCAAACCCGGGTCTGCTGCTGGGAGGGTGGGGGACTAGACGCCCTACCAACTGAGCTAAGGGCGCCCCTAAATATGAGATTTTAAGATTCATTTTAACATATGCAATATAACACCTTATTGAG
Source organism: Hyperoplus lanceolatus (assembly GCA_026929865.2). NCBI lineage: Eukaryota > Metazoa > Chordata > Actinopteri > Uranoscopiformes > Ammodytidae > Hyperoplus > Hyperoplus lanceolatus. The sequence goes on from CM049417.1 coordinate 2,697,089, forward strand.
ATTTTTATTTCAAACACATTCAACACCCTATTTGCTTTATCATGTTACAGTTAAAGCTGCACTATGTAACTTTGGGTGTGTCAGAGAGAAGTGAAACATTTTCTAAGGCATATTCTCATAACTGAATAAACAAACTTTCCTCCCAGGTGAAATGTGATCCCTGGAACACTGTTTGAAGTTAGAAAGCTTCCTGAAAAGTTACTGTTTCACAGGGCCCACAGATTGGTTTACAAACATATTCTAGTCTTATGTTTGGTTCCAGGTTCATCAAAATAATTTACTTTTTTATTTATGATGATAGAAATATTCAATCCTAAGAATTACATGCAGAGAAAACATGTTTTGTAAACTAACTACAGGCTCTGTGATTGTAAACAAATCACATACTTGCTTTTTGTTTGTCCAGTCGTATTCGTTCGACCTCCACCGTCCGAGTCCCGTAAACAACCTCAACGAAGCCACCGGCACATTTGAAGCAGTCTACCTGGATGACCTAGGTGTGTACAGTTATGGTTTAAATTACTTTAAAGCTACAGTGTGTAGAAATTGTTGGAATATTTCTGAACAGACTTTGTTTAAATGGAATATATCATACTCACAAGTATCTTTTAATTAATGTATAATTGCTAGAAAATGGTGTTTCTACAGTAGCCCAGAACGTCCAAACTTAACCGCCTCGTGAGTTTTTATATATAGAGGGCGTCCTGGGGAAATGCACCTGTTGGAAGACAAAGAAGAACTATAGAATAAAAACTAAACACATCTTCATCCCATCACTTGATATTTTGGAAAGACTTGAGGCAATGGTGGATGATGCCATCTTTAGTAACTATAGCTTCTTGTCCTTGAAGGCCACCGTAGCTCCTGTAAATTCTTCTAAATTCAGGGGTTAGCAAGGGAGCGTTGACATCTAGAATCTCACCACTAGATGCTGCTAAATACTCAGATATTACACACTGTAACATGACTAACAGAATCATATCTTAATGCTTTGGTTTGTGTGTGTTGTGTGTGTGTGTCTCAGATCGCCCGGCCCCTAATGACCAAATGAACTCAGATGACCTTTCACCTCCTGCAGTCACCAACGGCACAACACTACCGGCAGAGGAAAAGAATCCCAACGAAGAGAGTGGTACAATACATTTAATTTATTTTTATCATTATTATTATACCTCTAATATTTCATTTGTATTATTTATTTATTTATTTATTTATTTTTTAAAAAGTTAATAAAATACATTTAACTCAAACAATGCAAAGACATTAAATATACTTATTTATTCCTAAAATGCATTTATTTTCCCCATATCTATGCAAAAAACAAAAAATACAAGAAATGGAAAATGAAATATGTTAGGAGATAAATGGAGGAATTAACACAAAGGTAAATAAATAAATACAGAATTAAAATTTAAAAAATTAAGTTCTGTCCCTTTTGAGCAAAACAAGATTCAGATTCAGATTCAGATTCAGAAGACTTTATTTGCCATGACATGTGAACATGTATGGAATTTGATTTGGTACAGTGGAGTTTACAATAGGACAAGTGCAAGACAGGACAAGACAGTGCAAACCAACATATATAGTGCAAAAATGAGTAAATAATAAATTATATAATCAATAAGAAGTGCCAACGTGCCAAGAGATCAAGTATATGTACAACAGACCATTAGGTTACTGGGGGGGAGGGGGGGGGGGAAGGCAGTGCATTTAATAGTCGGATGGCCGTGGGGAAGAAGCTGTGCAAATGTCTGACAAGCACAACATATAGGAAACACATGCTGAATGTCTCCCATCTAAATCCTTCCAGAAACCAAAAAATAAAACATTAAACTTCTGCTTGCCTTTCCTTCTCTCCCCCCACTCATTCCAGCTCAGAGCGACCAGCCCAATGCAAACGGTGTGGAGCCTTCGTCCCCCACCACTCCAACCTGTCCCACATCAGACACAGACCCAGCGGAGAAGCCCTCCAGCCCGTCACACAGTAACATCCTGATATTCGACGCTATCGTGGAGGAAGCGCAGAACGTAAACCACAACAACCCATGTGAGACACTTTATGTGGATACAAATCCAACATACAAATGAAGAAAGTGGACATAACGTTTGCATTAAAGGGGCAACACAGTGATTTAGCATTGCACTTGCAGAAGACAGTCAAATCAACTCAATACTGCTTGTAAAGACCCACTGCTTTTATACGCCATACCCTCAGTAAATAAGTGGGTGTTTGAAAATGTGTACATTAAAGCGGCAACGAGTAACATTTAAATATCTTCTAAACAGCCTCATGTTTCCTCTGATAATCATAAATGACCTTTAACAGCAAACGAGACCATCAGTGCAAAGAAAGGCGTTTTTCCCGCCTCCGGAAGTCCCGCCCCCTGGAAGTCCCGCCCCTTATAAACTTGTCATCGGCTGTCAGAATATGACCGGTAATGACCTTTGTGACGTGATGATAGCCAACTAGGTGCTTCTCTCATCAGTTTACATTTGGAAGTATTTTTCTAAAAGAGGAAGAAGTGAGGTCATGCTTCATCATCATCAGCTGCCTGGGAGGGTGGTGTAGGCATGAAATGGCACAGGCCGCCTTTGTTGGTCATGAAATAATTAACACTAGAGCTACAATACATATTTTACGTCTTCTCGTATCATGACATTTGATGAGTCATTTGTTGTGGAATTCCATGCAAATATCTGGATGGATGTTGGCCTTTAAAGTTTGCTATTTTAATAATTAGGTCAATAAGACATTAAAATACACAGTGTGCTGAATTCAATTTGTACAATGACTTTTGTTGTTGTTACAACAGGTTGGAAAACATAGAACTTTTCGATTCTTACTTCAAGACTGTCAGGCAACGTAAAGAAATAAACATTTGCTTTGCTTTGTTTTTGCTACATATTTTTTAAGTGAAAAAACTCAAGTTAAAAGTCTGATTTCTATATCTAAGGCTAAATACTATTAATGAGCATAAAGAGCTGCAAAAATGAGCTGAAGACAAATAAAACAATAAACAATACTGTTATGTAATGCTGACAATCGAAGCCCCTCCATTAACTTCAAGACGGAGGACTCCATTCACCTACAGTATAGTCTTGATTAAATAAAAATTGTAAGTTGTTTAATGGAACTTATATCAATATAGGATCAAGGACAGGTTTCTTTTTCAATTACAATTTGTTGTATTTAAAATAAATCAATAATTGTGGTGTTGAAGGTATTTAATTTAGTGTGCCTGCAAGAATTCAGCACACTGTGTATTTTAATGTCTTATTGACCTAATTATTAAAATAGCAAACTTTAAAGGCCAACATCCATCCAGATATTTGCATGGAATTCCACAACAAATGACTCATCAAATGTCATGATACGAGAAGACGTAAAATATGTATTGTAGCTCTAGTGTTAATTATTTCATGACCAACAAAGGCGGCCTGTGCCATTTCATGCCTACACCACCCTCCCAGGCAGCATATGATGATGAAGCATGACCTCACTTCTTCCTCTTTTAGAAAAATACTTCCAAATGTAAACTGATGAGAGAAGCACCTAGTTGGCTATCATCACGTCACAAAGGTCATTACCGGTCATATTCTGACAGCTGATGACAGGTTTATAAGAGGCGGGACTTCCGGGGGGCGGGACTCTTTGAAAATGTGTACATCAAGTGATTTATTTTAAAATCCAAAAAGGAAAACAAGTGTATTTTACAGAGTATCTTGGAATGAATATGTCTCAATCTAAATTCTCATAGTAAGACTTCTTTGTGTCCCGGGGTGGCAGTGGTGAAGTGTGTAGGGCGGTCGTCCACTGGGTTACAGGGTCGGTGATTCGATCTCCCGTCTCCCCACCACATGTCCAAGTGTCCCTGGGCAAAGAGACACTGAACCCCACATTGCTCCCGATGGTTCAGAGAGCGCCTTGCATGGCGGCTACTGCCATCGGTGTATTACTTATTCATATTGAGTAAAAACAAAGGACATATACACAAGATGATGTACAGGCGAGTTTAAAGAACGGAATGTGCTCGTTACGAATTTTAATAACAGACTGAGGAATGCAGCCAACCTTGTGGAGCATTACCAAACAGAGATGCATTCGGCTCGCACCCTCTGGCTGCCGTGTCCAACAATATAGCCAACAAAAAAACCGAAATAAAACCAAAAAACAAAACAATTTTTTTTTCACAATTTGATTGTCCACAACACAATGCTCTGTCTACTTTAATGTTGCCTCTTATGGTCATGAAGTGATGATTTCACCATTGCTTAGTTTGATGTGCTATGCTTACCGCCGTCGTTAAAAACCTCAGTTCTGGAGTCTCAAATCACTCTGAATGGAGCTATTTGGAGAACAAAGAAGAGTTTTCTCTCAACAAAATGGCACAACAATCCATTTTGTTCATCTGAAAGCACAGGTTAAAGGTCAATGACCTGGGCTTAAACATTTAGAGTTATTGCTTTATTGAAGCTGCAACTGGGTATACAGTGAGTCCAATATGTATTTGATCCCTTGCTGATTTTGCCGGTTTGCCCACTAATAAAGACATGATCAGTCTATAAATTTATGATAATATGTATTCAAACATGGAGAGACAAAATATCAAAAAGAAATTCCAGAAAATAACTTTAAAGAATATATTTTAATTAATTTGTATATCATTGAGGGAAATAAGTATTTGATCCCTCTGGCCAAACACACTCAATACTTAGTGGCAAAGCCTTTGTTTGCAAGCACAGCAGTGAGACGTTTTTTGTAGTTAACCACAAGTTTAGCACACACACCAGGTGGAATTTTGGCCCACTCTTCTTTGCAGATCCTCTCTAAATCATGAAGGTTGGTGGGCTGTCGCCTGGCCACTCTGACCTTCAGCTCCCTCCATAGATTTTCGATCGGATTGAGGTCCGGTGACTGGCTGGGCCATTCCATGACCTTGATGTGATGTTTCTTGAGCCAATCCTTTGTTGCCTTTGCTGTGTGCTTCGGGTCATTATCATGTTGGAAGACCCAACCACGGCCAATTTTCAGCTTCCTGGCAGAGGGGAGGGGGTTGTCCTTCAGGATTGTACGGTACATGGCTCCATCCATCTTCCCAGTGATGCGGTGAAGTGGCCCTGTACCCTTGGCGGAGAAACACCCCCAAAACATTATGCTTCCACCTCCATGCTTGACGGTGGGCACAGTGTTCTTGGGGTCATAAGCAGCATTTTTTTTCCTCCACACATGACGGGTAGAATTGAGGCCAAAAAGCTCAATTTTGGTCTCGTCCGACCACATAACTTTCTCCCAATAACTTGGTTCATCTTTCAGGTGATCATTGGCGTACTTAAGGCGCGCGTCCACATGTGCCTTCTTGAGAAGGGGTACCTTTCGGGCACTGCGGGATGTTAACCCATTGCTGCGCAAAGTGTTGCCTATTGTTTCCTTGCAAACTGTGGTCCCAGCTGCCTTCAGGTCATTTGCCAACTCCTGCCGAGTGGTTGCAGGATGATTTTTGACCGTTCTCAGAATCATTGCTACCCCACGAGGTGGAATCTTCTTAGGAGCACCGGACCGAGGTCTGTTGATGATCATGTTATGCTTTTTAAATTTTCTTACAATTGCACCAATGGTTGTTACCTTCAAATCCAACACCTTGCTAATCTTTTTGTACCCCATTCCAGCTTTGTGGAGATCAACAATCCTGACTCTGAGGTCCTGAGACAGCTCTTTGGTCTTCCCCATGGTGAACAGTTTGGAATCTGTCTGATTGTCTGATTCTGTGAACAGGTGTTTTTCACACGAGTGATTAGTGAGAACAGGTGGCTTCAGTTCAGGTAACAAGTCGATTGGGAGTGTCTACCTGGTCTGTAAAAGCCAGAACTCCTAATGAATACTAAGGGATCAAATACTTATTTCCCTCGATGAAATACAAATCAATTAATATATATTCCTTAGGTTCATTTTCTGGATTTTTTTTTTGATATTCTGTCTCTCCATGTTTGAATACATATTATCATAAATTTATAGACTGATCATGTCTTTATTAGTGGGCAAACCGGCAAAATCAGCAAGGGATCAAATACATATTGGACTCACTGTATATCTACTTGGTATTTATTAATCGCAATAATAAAATACAACATTACAGATCAAACGATAACTTGCCTCTCCCTCACTTGTTGCAATACTTTACCCTAGAAATGTATTAAACATAAGAGTGTTGCAAACCTTTGGAGGTCAAAGTATTACATTTTGAGACCTTTGGGTTAATCGAGGTCCCTAATCCAGAATTAGGCCACTGTTTCTGTGTCCGATTTGGTGAGAAGAACCCCTTCAGACAAACAAACAAAATCAACCTCGCAGTGAAAGAGTGAAAGGAGAGCTGTGTGACCTTTGTGTTTGCTCTGGGAATTTCAAGTCATTAAAGCCCTAACAAGCACAGAGTCATGAAAAAGGCCTGTAGTTAAAGTGACCCAAAACAAATGGCTGAAAGGGGGGGAGACATTTTGTACAGTGACTTTTGTTTGGTCTTGAGTCTTCTCACACAATCAGTGCGACAAAGCTATTCCAAATCGTTACTTGGCTTAGGGTCTATCAATAGATTAGGCCAGGCGCACAGGGTGAATGCAGTTATTCCTGGGTAATTTTGAAGTGGTGCATATAACACTTCATGGCAGCCCACTGAGGGGCACTTTACACGACAACACGAAACGGTGCAAACGCGGAAAAATTCCCGCGGTTGCACTATATCATTTACAGGAAAACAGCAAACGCATGAAACCGCAGGTTTTTGAGATCACCTCCGAGGGAGGATTTTTTGGAAAACTTAACGGTTTTGGTTTACTGTAAACACTGAAACCATTTCCCCTGATAACGCTGACGTCACGGCTCCACCCTCACACATGCGTAGTCTATAACATTTGCTGTCAAAATACCCACAACACAAGCGAGTTATAAAGTTAGAAGACAACATGAACGGTGTCTCCACGGCAGGGGAGGATCTAGAAAATGTTACATGGGGTGGCGAAGGGGGGGCAAGAGGTCTTGGCAGGGGGGCATGGGAGGACGGTAGCGGGAATCCCCATATATATTATATTAATCATCATTTCTGATAAAATAAGACATTTGTAGCCTATATCTTAAGCCTACATAGCTTACTCTATACAACACATTGCTACAACAGAAAACAGGCAGTCATTGAAACATGTTATTTTGAGTGACATGCCATATCATTCTAGTCTAGTGGAATTTATATGGAAGGAGAATAACAATACAGTAGTTTAGGCTGGGACTGCAGTCAGACCCTCTGCCTACCTTCACTACAGCCTCTGTCCCTCTGTCTGAATATAAAACCTCCTCTTCATCCCTCACATTTATTTCTTCTTTTCCCTCTTTTCCTCCACTTATTTATTCATGTCTTTAACATCTGATAGCCTAATGTAACCTGGTTTAATTTGTGCAGCTTGTTTGCTGTGATATGTGAGAGTTTTTAGTAGGCTATGTTTGGCTATTCAAACAAAAATGATCGATCTCCTATAGCACTGTCAGTGTCACTGTAGTAACTCAATGTCTCAGAAACGGCAACTCTCTCTCTCTCTCTCTCTCTCTCTCTCTCTCGAAACGGCGATCCACTCTTAAATTGTATGGATCCGAACATGCAAGTTTTTTAAAGATATTTTTATCAAGCTCTTGTCTTTAGCCTACTACAATAGGCCTACGCATTAATAAAAGGGCAATATGCTCCTACAAGTCACAAGCGAGTGATTTCCCTTTTGGCCAACGATGAATGGATGTGCTCTTATCGATGAATTAGCTGCTTTTACATTGCATTACATTCATTACAAATTTAACTCAAAGTTAAATTGGTGTGTTTAAAATTCACAAGGGTAAACTAACTTCACCTTAAGATGCTCGGAGCAGGTCAGTTACTCTTCACCGGGCTGCATGGCACAGCAGCGCGCTGACTCGCTGTGTGTGACAAACTGTGTGATCGCTGATATGCGCATATGATGCAGGGCCGTGGCTAAGTATTTGAGGGGCAGGGCATAAGATTAGATTTAAAATAATTTACTTTTGTTCAATGTATTGTTGGTTTTAATTATTTGAGTGGCTTGTTGACATAGTGGCGGTTTGTTCTTACAAGTACATTTTTGAGAATGCAAAAGTTAGGGGGCAGCTGGGGAACCACCCCTGTAGAACCACCCCTGCTCCATGGCACCATCACTGTGATCAGCGGAGAGTGACGTGCAGGGCTAAAATATAGCCTAACACTCGCCAATTTAGTCTAAGCGATTAGTAAGTTATTGAGACCACCGGCCACTTTGTCTGGGGAAAGATTTGTGCTCTGCCGGTTTTTCTAGCCAAATAAACGTGTGTAGCTTCTATGCCAGGGCAGGGACACGGCTCTCTCTACATTAAAAAACACTATCCATAGTTCAGCGCGCAGCGGTTAAGTTACTGCTTCACAGTAAAAGCATTTCACTGGCTAAACATTAATAGCATTTCACTGGACACACGTGAGTTGACTTTTATTTTGAAGCACGCCTAACAGGAAGGTATCCGCTCACGAAGCCCCTTCACTATCAGCAAGTCTTTTGTTTTTACGAGTTCAATGCGGTGAAACAAGAGGACAGAAAGCTTGTATTTTACAATATTTGTAACCCCAAGCTTACACCAACCGCTTTATGAACGTTAGTGGCATTAATTTTCGATTACAGTAAGGTTTTATGCATCAAATTGTACCGGAAGAGCTATCTACTAGGCTGTGTCACCACTGACTATTGGCTGGGCATGGCTGCTACACTGCTACTACAGCGATTTCGGCCCATTTCCTCTGAAAACATGTGTACGGGTGAAGATGTCAGATAAATTGTGTCTGAACGGGGTTTTTTTTTAAACCAAAAACTGGAAAACTGTCACGTTTTCACAGTGACAGTGTGTGTGTGTGTGTGTGTGAATGGGTGAATGTGGTAAGAAATGTAAAGCGCTTTGGGGCTGAGAAAATCAGCTAAAAAGCGCTATATAAGACAAGTCCATTTACCATTTCCTCCTGTGTCCCTCTCTGTAGCATTGAGCTGCATGGAGCCCTTTGTTGAGATAAACCTTGAGGACCCGGCGTGGTGCGATCAGCTGCTAACCTCTCCTGAAGCTCCCTCCTCCGTCCTGCCCTTCACTCCTTTCTCCTTCTCATCCTCCTCTTCCTCATCCTCGTCATAGCAACTTCACCCATGATGACGTAACCACCAAAGCAACAACATCATGGAGGCGGCAGCAGCAGCAGCGACCCAATGAGATTTTTTTAGTCTTTTTAAAATGCCAGGATTTTAAAATCACAGGGATTTTTTTTCGGTGAACAAACTAAAAGCAGATACAGACACAGACACAGACACAGACACAGATAGACAGACACACAGACACACACACACACACACACACACACACACACACACACACACACACAGCTCCATAGTCACTCTCTTACACACACACACACACACACACACACACACACACACACACACACACACACACACACACACACACACACACACACACACACACACACACACACACACACACACACACACAGAACAAGCCGATGATTTTTTTTAAATCTTTTTTTCCGTTTTGGTGAAACAAAGACATTTTATTTAGTTGTACACATATTTGTCAGAACTTGAGACACGCAGCTTGAAACCAAAACGTTTTGTCAACTGGACAAATTTTATTATTTTGTGTTGTTTTTTTTTTGCTGCAGCTTTTGTAATATTAAACTGTTTCAATAAAATGATCAAGGAGCCTGCTATGAGTCCTTGAGTGGTTTGGAAACTCTTTTTTGTAACAGACTCTGTATATGTGTCGTTTTATTGTATTTTATTGTGTTTTTTAATGTGAAGCGCTTTGTGACCCTGGTCTGCGAGAGGCGCTATATAAAGAAACTTTACTTACTTACTTGTAGTATGAAAACATTAAAAATAAGGAAATATACAGCTCTGGAAAAAACTAAGAGACCAGTCTGGATTTTGTTTTTATCTTTATCTCTACATAACTTCATGGAAATGCTCTTATAATGACAATATTTTGGGGGGGAATTTGGTTTGAAATGTTGTCAGTAGTTTATATTATAAATCCAAAGTAAGTAAATCCGTAAGTAATTGATGCTGTAGAATTCTAGTGAGTATATTTTTGGGCGATTTGAATATTTCATGCACACGTTTTACTGAATAAGCTCAGTCATTAAAATGTCATGTCTTGATATATAATTCCTTCCTTTTTCTTTCTTTCATACGATAAACCACTTACAAAAGTATCTCTAAAAAATAGTTCAAAAGGCCAAGTCCTATCGAATTCTGATGGAAGGTGGTTTTCCTTTACAGCCAGACTTTCAGTAGAGTCCATTGAGTTAAGCCAAGCAAACGCACGAGAGAGAGAGAGAGAGAGAGAGAGAGAGAGAAGAAAAAAGTAAGTGGGGCTGTTCACATTTTGGATTAACAATGTTCATTCATTCACTCATTAACCCCATAACCAACACTTAAGTTTCGTTGCCCCAGGATTGTAGTAGTATTCAGATCCGTCTCATCATCCTCGACAACAAAATATGAAACTAATTAAAAATTAAAAACAGATGTAAATTGTAAATCTTATTGTACATCTTACCACGCTGCGAGGCTGTGACATGAGCTATCGGACGGAGTCCTATCATTGCCGCTTCTAGAGAAATGAGAAAGGAAAAATCTTGGTTTAGGAAATTTATATATTAATAAAAGGTTGAGAGACAGAGAGAGAGAGAGAGAGAGAGAGAGAGAGAGAGAGAGAGAGAGAGAGAGAGAGAAAGAGCTTACCTACCAAGGCCATCTTGCTGTCTGTTTCCTTTCGGCTGGGATCCTGTTCTGAATTGAGAAAATATTCGGCCCATAACCCATACCAATAGTTTGTTTTTGCGCTCTTTTGGGGTGTGTGTGTGTGTGTGTGTGTGTGTGTGTGTGTGCAATCAGGAATGCTGAGTGTGTGTGTGTGTGTGTGCGTGTGACAAATCGATAGATCGTGGAGTTTCTGTTTTTTAATATAATATAATAAGAGCTTCGGGGGTTTGTTTTTAAAATACCCTACCAATAGAATCCGGAGCTGCATGCTTTGTATGAAGTATTTCTTTTATTGTTAATTGAAAGCGTGATAACGCCTCCCCTTCCTCGCCACTCAATTGTTTAGGAACAGAGTTCAATTCTGGGTTTGGTTGTTTTTTCAAACAATTAGTGTCAAGCATTTTACAATTTACTTTGGAGATCACTGTTTTGATCAGGCCAAACAGTGTTAGGATTTTATCCTCCCAGACCCCGCAGTGTCAAAAAGGTTCACGTCTCGCCAGCCGTGAGATTAGGTCACACAGCCCCCCATATATTGACAACTGATGAGAAGTTTTAACACCGGAGGGGAGGGGCTATGGTGGGGGCTATGATGACGTCACAAATTTTGACAACTGATGAGAAGTTTTTAAGGGGGTGAAGGGGGGCTATGATGACGTCACACATTTTGACAGCTGACAAGAAGTTTTTAAGGGGGGTGAAAGGGGGTTAATCTGACAGTTGACGAGAAGTTTTTAAGGGGGGCTATGGTGGGGGAGGGGCTATGATGGGGGGAAGAGAAGGGGGGGGGCTAATCTGACAGGTGATGACAAGTACTTCAACTACTTTTGGTTTATTCCTAATATCTTACATAATTGACAGAAATTGTTATTACAATGTCAAGAGTCATCTTTTGACATAACCTGTTTGAGTGAAATTATTAATGAATATCATATATTCAATCTTTGGTTAAGTTTTTTGTGTTTCCTGAAAACACTGAAAAAATGACTTGGGCCATTGTTTTAAGAGGGTGACGATTTGTAAGTAACGCCCTTTATAATAATGTTTAACTTGTGACTTAAGCCATTTTACACACTTGTGAAATGTCCTTGAAAAAAAAATTAACAGTACATTAGGCAAAATAAAATGGCCTAAAACACACTCTTGACATTCTGGTAATATGGTATAATGGCCTATGTCAAGTAAAATCACATGATCTGTTCAACTGAGGATTTAGGCCATTTTACCAGAGGTGGCCAGCATCATGAGGAGATGATTTGAGCAAAACAAAGTGACTTAGGCCATTATTTTAAGAGGGTGACGAAATGTTTTTTTTTTAGTTACCCCCCCCCTCCCTGCAGGGCCAGCAGAGCGTGCTGTAGTGGTTAGAGGAACTAGGTCAAAGGGCCCCATCCTGTCAAACTCTGATGGAAGGTGGTGACCTGCGGTACAGTCCGTTGAGTTGAACCCATAGATAGTATATAAAAGGTTTAACCAAGAGAGAGAGAGAGAGAGAGAGAGAGAGAGAGAGAGAGAGAGAGAGAACAAAAAAAGTAAGTGGGGGCTGTGCTCACACTTTGGATTAACAATGTTCATTCATTCAGCTCATTAACCCCCCATTGACCAGGCCCCTATGCCCCCACTTCCCCTCACAGACAAGCCCGCCTTAACTCTCATCCTACCAACCTATTGGGGGAGGGCCGCTCTAACAGCCCATATAAAGTCTCTTGTTTCAGAGCAGCGGCCACAGAGGAGAGCTGCTGGATCTCAGAGAGCAGCAATGGAGGAGAACAACCAGGACGACGTCCCCACCAGACAAACAGCAGGCTCGAGCCACGCTCAGGTCAGTGCCGGTTACTTCACTCTGTTTAGAGATAAGATCCGAGGAGCATGTGTCTCTCACCAGTTATCGGCTAGTTCTGCTCAAACAAAGCAGTAAGCTGTAATACAATATATTGTTGCAATACTACTACTACTACTACTGCCTGAGATACTGGTACTTGATTTGATCCAAAAAACTGTGGTTGGGACCTGTCAAACTCTGATGGAAGGTGGATTTCTGTGGAGCTCGTTTTGTAATCCCCCCCCTCCCGCCCTACACAGGGGCTCAGTCAGTGAGTCAGTGGGGCGCTCGTGCTGAGAGAGAGAGAGAGAGAGAGAGAGAGAGAGAGAGAGAGAGAGAGAGAGAGAGAGAGAGGGAGAGAGAGACAGGGAGAGAGAGAGAGAGAGAGAGAACAAAAAAAAAGTAAGTGGGGGCTGTGCTTACACTTTGGATTATCAAAGTGTTGGGGAAGTTACAGTGTTGGTTGTTGGGGAAGTTACTTTTAACATACGAGAGGAGACATGTAGGGCAGCTAGCAGCTAGTTCTGCTCAAACAAAGCAAGGCAAGGCAAGTTTATTTATATAGCACAATTCAGACACAAGGCCACTCAAAGAGCTTTACAGGGGCAAGATTGAAATACATAAAACACATTAGAAAAGTGAATGAATAGAAATAGAACATCTAAATACAATAAAAGTGCAGGTTAAAATGGAAACAGAAAAGTCTACGGACTTGATTTAAAAGAGCTGAGAGTTGCAGCAGACCTCAAGCAGTGAGCTGTTATACTATACTACTACTATTAAGATATCAGCCTTATTATTATGTTTGCTAAATGGGATATTCATAAATGTAAGTACTCTGATCAGAGGCCATTATTCTTTGTGTTTGAAAATGAAACCAAATGACAAATGTTAATTTTCCAAGGAAACAACATCAAAATGCTGAAGTTATGCGCTCTCTATACATTTTTTATTAATTTAATTTAAATTGTTTTGCCTTTGGAAAAATGACTTGAAAATGTTTTTTCAGTCTTTAAAAAGTTATATATATATTATATTTGAATTAATCTAGTTTTATTCTATATTTTCATTGTTGATTTTTGTCAAAATGGTTGTTATTCTTTACTTTCAATAAATAATTTCTTCATTTTGCATTTTTCAAGTTTGCCATTGGAATAATTTGTGAACATTTTCAATGGTATAAAAATCTGCATGTGCAAGAAGTAAAATTCGATAAAAAAATAAAAAATAAAAATGGCGACGGTTTCACCACAGCACTATCTAGTTGCGATTGTTAAAATTGCACCGGAGCACAAGTACACAAATTATGCACAGAGGTGGATGTTATATGAAGAAATATTTGAACAGATTTAACAGGTATAAACAGGTAGTATCAGTTTAAAACTATTATGTCTCTTTGCACTATGTGTCCGTTTTAAGTCAGAGATCCTCCTGTTTTTTCTTTCTTTTTCTCCCCTTTTCATTGCAAACGACTGTTTCAATATTTGTAGGTACTATGATAACTAAATAAACTTAAACTATAAATATAGACGTGTAGATAGAGATATTTACAAATTTGCATATGCATTCAATAACTTCTGAAAGAAATTGTAATACAAAAAAATATTGTTTTAATGTCAGTAATCGACTGGCGACGTTTCATGATGATATCTATACATTAGAAATGTTACCCTATTCACCTGACACCTCTGTCTCACCTTAAAGTGATAGTGCAGTATTTTTGAAGTGTGGTTGTGTGAGGTACTTCTGCATTGTTAGTGTGTTACCTTATGGAGATGGTGATCAGTCACTATAAGTAGTTTGGGGGAGGTGTGGCTGTAGCAGAAGTCAGCCCTCTGCTGTTACAGAGGGGGCCGGCAGAAACACCTTTTTTCTCCACATATATACATGCTAACTCAAAACCTACATTTCCCTTCAATGCTGAACTGAGATTGTTTCCACAGCATTAGTTTGCTGACAGGCAGCCGTTTATTTTTGTTTTCTTGTGTCTCTTGAGTAATCTACAATAAACTTCTGTCTGGCAGCAAACTAAATGTGTGGAGAGATTGAACAGATATTTGAGTTTTTAAGTTAGCATTTATATATGTGGAGAAAAATATTTTCCTTCTGACTTCGGCTACAGCCACATCTCCGCCAAACTCCTTCTCCATAATGTAACACACTAAGAGGTAATAATCAGACATATGTTTGTTAATGTAACGTGTAGTGTCTGAGTCAGTGGGGACCAGGAATATTATAATATTGTTTTAGACATCATGACATTTCTTAACTGTTTCTCTTTATCTGTATCCATCTGTCGTTACAGACACAGGGAGGAGGAAATGGTCACCGCTGTCGACTCTGTGACAAATCCTTTACTACTTCTGGAAGTTTAAAGATTCATCTGAGAGGTCACACTGGAGAGAAGCCATACAGCTGTGACCTATGCGGAAAAAGTTTTACAGCAGATCGCTCATTAGCAATCCATTATCGCATTCACACTGGAGAGAAGCCGTACAGCTGTGACCAATGTGGAAACGCTTTTTCTAACAGAAGTGGCTTAGTATGTCACCAACGCATACACACAGGAGAGAAACCGTACAGCTGTGACCAATGTAAAAAATCTTTCTCCTCAAGCAGCACCCTTACATCTCACCGACGTGTTCACACTGGAGAAAAACCGTTTAGCTGTGACCTGTGTGACAAAATCTTTACTCGTAGGGATACATTTACATCTCACCGACGCACTCACACTGGGGAGCGACCATACAGTTGTGACCTATGTGACAAAACATTCACACATGGCAACAGCCTAAAAATCCACCGACGTAGACACACTGGAGAGAAACCATTCTGGTGTGAGCTCTGTAATAAAGCATTCCTCTCTAACGGTGAACTGAAAAGGCATCTACGAGCTCACGCTAAGCCGACGTATTCTGTTAGAGAATCTTGGTTTGACTTCTATCAAAGGCATCACGGCGTTAAAACTGAAATGCTTTGAATGTCCCTCAGAGCCGAAACAGCTGTTTGTTGTGGTCATTCATATTAAAAGAAATAATAAAAAAATGTAAAACGCAAAAGTTGATATCATGATTTTTTTTAAAAGAGATTGCACAGGTTATTGTGAATTCTTGTTGTTTTTCGCTGTAGCTATCACAATTTCAGTTACAAAGTAAAATAAATAGAAGTTCCCGAACTCAAATATAGAATGAAGAGTTTGTTATACTTAAAGCTGGGGTGGAGGATTTGGGGAGAAAATGGAGTCGGAGCCTCACTCTGATTGGTCAAAGTGTCAGCTCATGTTAACTTTGAACAATCAGAAATCATATACCCCCAGCTTTAATGCAGGTATGGACAAGGACAAGGTCTCATTTGAGGATATATACAGTGTTTATGCCATTGTATTAAAATCACCAATTCAAGTTAACATAGGCTGTCAAATGTAATGTATCACTCACACTTATAATAAACATTATTACAATGTGGTGGATAACTTCAGAAGATTAAGAATACACCTTTAGTCCCAACACACAGTGTCTCAAAGCACAAGGTGGGCCCCTTTGTTTACAAGCAGTACCCCTTGTTTAAAAGGTACTATGAGGAACTTTTAAACCAAGTAGTAATCTAGCTGGGATGATATGAAAGTGTGAATAATCATCTCCAGGTCAGGTTTCATAGAATAAACCCTTTGGCAACATTTCTTAGCTGAAAACAAACAAACATGTAAGGGTCAAGGATGAGCATTTAGAAGCATTTTCCCCAAAACCGTCATTAATAATGTTGATATGATATCTGAGAATGGTCCCCAAGCAGCAGCATCTTATCATTAAAAAACAGTATAGTAAATAGTCATGACAATAGTCATTTCCTTGACACTTGAACCGATGCTGGAGGGAGAATGTAGGAGTCCGTTTCCTGGTTTTAAAACTCAGGTCTTGATCCAGAGCTCCTGATGTCTCATTCCGATAAAAAGAGGCCCTGCAGAGGACCCGGGATCGAATCCCGCCCGGGTCAGTTCTCTGCGTTACTTCCCCTCTCTGCCCCATTTCAGCTCTGTCTCTCCAAAAAAAATCTATCTAATAAAAGCAACAAAAAGAAAGAAAGAAAGAAAGAAAGAAAGAAAGAAAGAACGAAAGAAAGAAAGAAAGAAAGAAAGAAAGAAAGAAAGGGGCTCTGCTAGTCCCGGTGAGATGTTTCTCTGGGAATCTCCACATCTATCAGACTGTAGAGATTTTGTTTCTTATGAAGAGATTTAGAACAGACTCTGTAGAGTCCCACACAGAGAGCCAGGAGGGCTGCTGCTATCAGCGCCAACATCCATACATCTTTCACTTCCTGGTTGTGATGTCACTGCTGGTGATGTCACAGTTGGTCTCTGAGGCTCCGGTTCATCCTCAGCTGCTGCAAAGCACATTAAAGTAAAAGTAAAGTCAATTAAAATGAATATTTAAACAAGTGATGAAACATTAACAATCTGCAGCTTTAGGTTCAAACAGCAGCATGGCTCTATGGATAGGAATGTGTGTCTGTCCACAACTTTGGTCAACTATTAGATGGATGGAGATGGAAGTTATGACAGATTTTCATGGTGCCTAGTAGATGACATGTGTCTATAGTGATCCTCTAAAGTGGTCTTCACAGCAAAATAACTTTGCTCTTAGGTCAGCAGAGGCACAGCTTGGTTCAACGAGACTGCCACCGTCACTAGGAAATAACCACACCGCATAGTGATTGTACACAAACATAAGCTAATGATAAGCATTTCACAAAGCATTACTTTCCCTTTCTGAGATGTTGGTATGTTTTTTAATGTTTTGTTATATAGTTTATAATAATTTAAATGTTTGCATACCCCTCCTGATCTTCCCTTCCCATTTCGCCAGATTACCTTCATCCATCGCCCACTTTATTTGAACTGTTTTTAGTTCAATTGTTGTTTACCTGCATTGATTGTACAGTGTCCTTGAGAGCCATGAAATCTTCCTTTAAATAAAATGTGTTATTATTATTATTATTATTATTATTATTATTATTATTATGATTATTACTACATTAACGGAATGAATTGTTTTTTTTGGCCAAATCGAAAAACTATACAGAACTGCCCAACGTGCTACGCTTTTCGTTTTTGCAGATACCCAATTGAAAAAGGAAATGGGCAATCAGCCGATTCCTTTATTTGATTTTGTGCTCAAGATGGAAAACAAAGTCACGTGGTGTCAAACAGGAAAGGAGGTCGGTCTGGGTACTGAATCAACTTACCGGTGGCGGTGACCTCAAGGCGACAGGATCGAGAGCCGTCACCGTGCTCTGTTCTCACGTCACACCGGTACAGGCCCGAGTCGTCTGCCCTCAGTCTGGACATATGGAGTCTGATACGCCCTTCTCTGAGGACATCTCTGTCATAGTGGACCCTTCCCACAAAACGTTCATTCAGCTTCTCTGGGAGCTCAACACCTTCGTCCAGATAAAACAAGACCGAGCTCCTGTCATTACCCTCTAGAAAACAGTGTATAAACATGGAGGAGATGTCAGGGTCGGTGGCGAAGGTCCATTCCATTGTGACGTTGCGGTTCTCCTCTGCCTGATAGGAGCTCTGTGTCACGTTCACTTGGAATGTTCCTGTTGAGGAGACAGAGAGAGACAGAGTGAGGACCAGACAAGCTGAGAACTTTAGATAAACTGGAGATGTTTCTGTGGAGGGTTCAGTGATTCTGGAGAATGCTTGGTTCAAAATCACTTTTTCTTGTCAAAATCAGTGAATAACTCCTTACTATGTGCAACCTGTCCGTACTGGGTGTTCTGAAATAAAAAAAAGCTGGTGATTATACACATCCTAGGCTTTGTAAACTGGTATACAAACAAAGTGCATTTAAACAAAGGGGGCCCACCATAGCTAGCAACATGGCCCTTTACAGAGCTTAGGCTGTGTATTAACACTGGATTTTTCAGCACACACACACACACACACACACACACACACACACACACACACACACACACACACACACACACACACACACACACACACACACACACACACACACAGTTTGACAAACCTCATGAAACCAGAAAACATGGGGGGCCTTGGTCTCCCCAATCTCCAGTACTACTTTTGGTCAGCGCAATTACGTAATTTAATATCATGGTCACTGGGGAGACAAGACTCATTGTGGGTCCAGATGGAGGCCAAATTTTTTGATCCCTTGCCATTGGATTCCCTCATATTTATAAAACAATTTAATTTCATAAAATTATGGATCAGTGTTTCACTGTCTACAATACGCTTTTAGCATGGACGGACTGTATTAGGACACTTGGCTTCCCTAGTTGTACTTCGATGTATTCTCCTATCCATCAAAATCCTGATTTGAAAAAACATTTAAAACCAATTAATATAGGTAAATGGACAAGTTTGGGTATAAAACAATTTAGAGATTTATTCCATAAAAACTTACAACCAAAATCATTTATTGACTTAAAAAGTGAATATGGCATTCCGAACACAGATTTTTTTAAATACTTACAGATTCGGAATGTTGTTGGATCACTAATCAAAGAAAAAAAGTTCCGTTTTGGATTATCGGAAATGGAGGATACATTAATTTCCTCAATTACAATTCAAGGAAAAATTAGTGAAGTGCATGGTGTCCTATCAATAACGGGTCATTCATGTTTTCAAACTGTATTAAAGATCTGGGAAAAGGACCTAGGGTTGGTTTTAAATGAAAATATTTGGTCAAACATTTGTGAAAGAATACATTTCCCATATACAAGTAACAAAATCAAAAAAGCTAATTGGAAGTTCATTCATAAATTCTATCTCACACCAATAAAAATGCATAAAATCTCAAATGATAATTCATCAAAATGTCCTAGATGTAAAAAGGAAGAGGGAACTTTTTTGCATCTGTTTTTGGAATATCATTCTTTGAATGACTTTTGGAATTGTATTCATAATTTTACGAAATCTTTTCTGAAATTGGAATTTAATTTAAACCCCTGTTTTTATTTATTAAATGAGTCCCTAGGCGTTCACTTAGATAGAAAAAAAATCCAGAATACTGATACTTATAACATATTATGCAAAGAAATGTATTCTATTTTTTGGAAAAATGAGTCTCCGCCAACCTTTAAGTTGTTTTTGGAACAAATGTCCACTTTTTTACCGTTAGAGAAATTAACCCAGGAAAAATGTGATCGCGGCCATATCTTTCGCGAATTTTGGATTCCATTAATCAGTGGCTTAGAGGATTTTTCTATAGTAGGTTGTCAACAATGATAAGGAAATTATGTTATGATTTCTAAATACTTTTTTTGTTATTATTTTTTATTTATTTATTTATTTATTTATTTATTTATTTATTTATTATTATTATTATTATTATTATTATTATTATTATTATTATTATTATTATTATTATTATTATTATTATTATTATTAACGGAATGAATTGTTTTTTTTGGCCAAATCGAAAAACTATACAGAACTGCCCAACGTGCTACGCTTTTCGTTTTTGCAGATACCCAATTGAAAAAGGAAATGGGCAATCAGCCGATTCCTTTATTTGATTTTGTGCTCAAGATGAAAAACAAAGTCACGTGGTGTCAAACAGGAAAGGAGGTCGGTCTGGGTACTGAATCAACTTACCGGTGACCTCAAGGCGACAGAATCGAGAGCCGTCACCGTGCTCTGTTCTCACGTCACACCGGTACAGGCCCGAGTCGTCTGCCCTCAGTCTGGACATATGGAGTCTGATACGCCCTTCTCTGAGGACATCTCTGTCATAGTGTACCCTTCCCACAAAACGTTCATTCAGCTTCTCTGGGAGCTCAACACCTTCGTCCAGATAAAACAAGACCGAGCTCCTGTCATTACCCTCTAGAAAACAGTGTATAAACATGGAGGAGATGTGAGGTTTGGTGGTGAAGGTCCATTCCATTGTGACGTTGCGGTTCTCCTCTGCCTGATAGGAGCTCTGTGTCACGTTCACTTGGAATGTTCCTGTTGAGGAGACAGAGAGAGACAGAGTGAGGACCAGACAAGCTGAGAACTTTAGATAAACTGGAGATGTTTCTGTGGAGGGTTCAGTGATTCTGGAGAATGCTTGGTTCAAAATCACTTTTTCTTGTCAAAATCAGTGAATAACTCCTTACTATCTGCAACCTGTCCGTACTGGGTGTTCTGAAATAAAAAAAGCTGGTGATTATACACATCCTAGGCTTTGTAAACTGGTATACAAACAAAGTGCATTTAAACAAAGGGGGCCCACCATAGCTAGCAACATGGCCTTTTACAGAGCTTAGGCTGTGTATTAACACTGGATTTTTCAGCACACACACACACACACACACACACACACACACACACACACACACACACACACACACACACAACACACACAAGAAAGTGATTTTGAAAATAAGCGTTCAACAGAATGTCTGACTCCATCTTTAAGAGCTATAGGAGGCAGATAGAATAGAATAGAATAATTTATTGTCATTATACAATGTACAATGAGATTAAAAGAGTTTTTCCTTTAAGGTGCATAGAAAGACAGACATCCACAAATAACATTTAATTTAATGATCATTATAATACAAATCATCATATTAATGAACTAACCGTAGACACATGAGATCAGGAGGATGAGCAGAAGGATCCTGAAGAACATCTTCTTCCTGTGAGGAGACAGAGGAGAAGAGTCATGAACACATTTTTTTTGGCATTTTTAATTAATAATTTTTTTAAATTTGCAACACAAATATTACATATATAAAATGACCAACAAAGAAACATTTAAAAAAGAAAGAAATAAGAAACAAATTGTGAAGGGGAGATTAAAAAAAAACCTTAGAGGCTTGTAAAGGAAATCTCACCTTAAAGGTTGTTGAACGTAAAGAAAATAACAATAAAATTAAATATACATTAAGTGTAAGTTCATCCACAAAGTTATACAGAGGTTAAAACAAACTAACAAAGTAGACATCACTAAACAACCAAAATCAAATGATGGAAAATGAAAAATGGCCTAATGTCAGTCATGTCTGGAATCTTCAGTCAATACCTGTCATTTTCATTTTATTTTAATGTTTTATTTAAATTTTTTATTTCTCATTCGCTTTTCTAATGTGTATTCGTTACTTTATGTATTTTAATCTTGCCCCTGTAAAGCACTTTGAATGGCCTGAATTGTGTCTGAATTGTGCTATAGAAATAAACTTGCCTTGCCTTGCCTTACAAAACTCCTTTGTATTTATGATCCTGCCTATTACACACAATGGACCAATGGACTTCCTGACTGAAAATGTATCACCTAAACACATCTAACATTTAGAATCAAATCCAGACTGTATCAACTGCAGTAATGTGTTTCTGCCTCCAGAGGGCGCCAGTGGTTTATCAACCTTCCTGTATTGTGATGTCACTTGTTTCCCATTGAACTGTCTCTTAAAATAGAAATCTTTCAGGTTGTCGGACACCTTACTGTGACAATGAGGAAACAATTGGGCAACGTTCCCATCAGTATTATGCTCCTCCTATTTTTTCCTTCCTCATATATTTATCTTCTGTTTTTTTTATTGTTTTATGATGCACAATAATTGTTAGGTTTTGATTAAGGAGTTTCATTTTGCCGCGTGTGTGTGTGTGTGTGTGTGTGTGTGTTTTTTCTCTAAGCATTCGGCAAAAACTGTAAGCAATTTATTAAAAAACTGTAGCTATTTAAATTAAGTCTATTATAGCCAGAAGGGGACTCCTGAATTTGGTACTATACTGTAAATTTGCATGACGCAGGATTTTATGTCTGCCCTTAACCCTTAACTGCTAGTTGTGTACATGCCACGCCCATCACTCACAGGCTTCACTTAAACTAATAACAAACACTGTGGGTCCTATTCAGCCTGTGTGTTAAGTTGACACAGTGAGCCAGATTCATTCTGCAACATGTGTCTATAGGCATTCGGCAAAAACTGTAACTATTTAAACTACTTTCACTTATAATAAACACAACACGGGACAGTTGTGATAGTTGTTCAGGTTGTCAGACAAGTTACTGTGACAATGAGGAAACAATTGGTCCCATCTGCCATCAGCATTATATTCCTCCTATTTATCCTTCCTCATACATTTATCTCTCAAAAACATTTTCAGTTCTGTTTCCTGTTGTTGTTCTGATGCACAGTAATTGTTGCTGTGTCCTAGTCGGCCTGTGTGTTAAGTTGACACAGTGAGCCAAATTCTGCAAAATGTGTCTGAGCATTCGGCAAAAACTGTAAGCAATTCATTTTTTTTAAACTATTTAAACTACTTTATCTAATAGTGAAGAAAACACTGGACAGTTGTGATACTTGTTCAGCTTGTTAGACAAGTTACTACAGCTAGTGCACAACACTTGGTGGTTTTTGGCTGCTGTGTGTGTTTGCAAACTGTCCTGTGTTTTGTTTATTATTAGATTAAGTGAAACTATGCCTGTATGTGAGAGGCGTGACACACACACACACACACACACACACACACACACACACACACACACACACACACACACACACACACACACACACACTTAACTTTGATGTCTCTTCTCTGTAGAGTTTGAGACAGAGGGCAAACTTTGGTCTCTTTTAATGGACACTTTAACGTTGTAAAACATTGAACTTCGTCCTCCTTTAACGTACATATCTCACCAAATTTCAGTTGGTTATAGGCCTAGTGAATTTGTCAGTTAAAAAATAAAGTTTAGCTTAGTTGTATTAATTTTACTCTGAAATAACTTGAATGGAACTTTATATGTATGGGGATAAGCAGCACAGCAGTCAGGTAGCTATTTAAAGCTATACTAAACTAACCATTTTGTTCATTTAGGTAGGCTAAAGAATTATTAAGAGAAAATGTGCATGCACAATAAAGCATAACAAAAGAATTGCTGCGGGCATTGTTATGGAAGTAAATGAGTGTCATCGGATTTTGAAAATAAAAAGCCATTGAATTTTAAGCACTAAATATTTACGCATTGAAATAATGTATCTGAATGTTTTGCCTCTGAATTTAACTCATTACATTTTAAACAACTAATTTTCACCTTTATTTTACAATGTTCTCAAATTCAAAATCAAATATTCAACATTAAAAAATTCAATGTGCCAAATTGAACTGCAAAATCCCATATATGAAATTCAGAGTAAAACGTTGGGGACCCAAGGAAGAGCAATCGATCATAGATGCTAGATTGCGTTCAAACAAAGAGATCCAGTGGGAATATATAAGGAAGAATATAATGGCTAGTATATATGTAGAAACATGTTTGTACTCACCGAAGCACCCTCTTTACTTGCGTTGCCGTTTGACATGGCTAAAACCTGATTTGCTTTCCTGCATCAGTCAGGGGTATTCAAGGCAACGAGCTAATATTCCCACTGGCTCTCTTTGTTTGAACGCGATCTAACATCTATTATTGATTGCTCTTCCTTGGGTCCCCAACGTTTTACTCTGAATTTCATACATGGGATTTTGCAGTTGAATTTGGCACGTTGAATTTTTTAACGTTGAATATTTGATTTTGAATTTGAGAACATTGTAAAATAAAGGTGAAAATTAGTTGTTTAAAATTTAATTAGTTAAATTCAGAGGCAAAAAATTCAGATACATCATTTCAATGCATAAATATTCTGTGCTTAAAATTCAATGGCTTTTTATTTTCAAAATCCGATGACACTCATTTACTTCCATACATAGTCCTTTTCCCTCTTGGGCTATGCCCCAGATGTTTTACAAACCTAAAAACGCCCCTGCCATGGGCCCCCCAAGTGACTGGGCCCTCGAAAGCTTTCACACAGACAGACAGACAGACAGACACACACACAGCCAATACTTCAATATGCCGTGAGCTGCTGCTAGTCTATTTCTGCATTCTCTATTTCTTAATTATATAATAATAACAATATTAGTATTATTAATATGCATGATAATGTACGTTTTATTATCATTATTAATGCAAGTGTATTTGTATTACTGTATTTGAATTCACCGTATTATCACAGGAAATATTTACAAGACTATTCACTTTTCTGTACAGGTGAGAAATCCACATTACCTGGAATGTTTCCTGTCGATCTTGAAGATGGGTTTGTAAACAGAAGAGACGAGTGTGTGATGACTGTAGTCAAACAGCGCAGTTAGAATGGAGACACACCCCTCTACCTGTCTTGTTATTCAGGGCTGCAGAAGGTTGTGACGTGTTGAGTTGTTTTATTGTTGAGATAATGTGTCTTTTCTCATCTCCCTTCTCAAGTTACCACACTCCAGAGGGGGTCAGAGCGCAGGGTCAGCCATATTACAGCGCCCCTGGAGCAGTTTGGGGTTAAGTGTCTTGCTCAAGGGCACAATGGTAGAGATGGTGGGCACCGTAGATGTAATACCAGCCACCACTAGTTTTACTACTAAGTTTTTTCGATTGCATACACACTAAAATGTATTACATTACAAAAGTATCAAAATCCTTGCACTCAAGGAGCCAAACATTGTCCCAGATTTGCATCACTTTAAATATCAGCCTCACACTTTCTGCAAAACACTGAACACCTGTAAACATTAGACACAGATACAGTATCATGCTGTCACTGTGTCAAATGACCACACATATGAGCCAATTAGTTAAACAAAGCCATCAGGTGCACAAGCAATACAGTTGAAGCACTATAAAAATGGAACAGGTAAGATCGCCTGCCCTAACCACCAACTGGAAGGAGAAGTTTATGTGTGTGTGTGTGTGTGTGTGTGTGTGGGTGTGTGTGTGTGTGGGTGTGTGTGTGGGTGTGTGTGTGTGTCACGCCTCTCACATACAGGCATAGCTTCACTTAATCTAATAATAAACAAAAGACAGGATTGGCAGGTGAAAGATTGTAAACACACCCAGCAGCCAAAACCACCGAGTGTTGTGCAATATTTATTTATTATTATTCTTTATTTATTTATTATTATTCTTCCGGACAATTACACACAATACATAATTTTCTCATTGCATATTCATACATATTACTTTGTGTTATCGTCCGAAAGGGAAGCAGGAGAAGCCAAAGGCTTATCGGGTCCCGCCCCCACTGCCATAAGATTCAGATACACAGATACACAGCTACTACAGTTAGAACATTTTTTTTTCTTTTTTTTTAAGAAGATTCATTCTAATACACAGATAAGTTTAGGTCTCTATTTTCCTCTCTGCCTGTGACAATGCAGATATGGCCTTGTCCATTTCTTCTCTAGTAGTCTAAACACATCTGCAAAAGTATTCAAAACAGTCAGTGTGTCTGCTGACCTCGACTACAGTCCCATAACATGCAGTGTATTTACAAATTCTTCAGTCAGAGAAAGTCTTCCAATTTTGAATCGGTTGTTCTGAACACACAGCTGATAATTAACATTTATCTTTCATTTGAATTTCAATAGTCACACATTCCATTCGGTTATCAATAGCAGAGCACATTTTATTTACAATTTCAAACCTTATATTTTGACACAAACCAGTTTAAATCCCTTTAGTTCAAAGTCCATGCTTTTGCCTTCTTTAATCCTCGTCCCTCTGGAATTGATCCAAATCCTCCTCCGTTTTGATTTGCACAATTTTGGCTTCTTCGGGTGTAGCTCCATTCATTTTGATGAAGATTCTTCCATCTCTCGTCCAAGTTTGTTGGACCCGTCCACATTTTTTTAACCCTCTCGCTTGGTAGGCCAGGTTAGCATTTCTCTTGGTTAAATTTTCACTCATTCCAATTTGTTCACCTTTAAGCTTTTTGCCTTGACTGAGCAGATTTATCTTATGCTTTCTACTCACAAATTTCAGAATGACAGCACGCTTTTTGGCGAATTTCCCCTTCGGCAGAAGAAAACAGGACTCCACGTTCTCTAGATCCAGATTAATGGCTTTGCTTCTCAGAAACATTGCCACTTGTTTTTCCACCGTTACATTCCCTGTATCGCCCTCTTCTTCTCCATTCCCGGCACCTGCATACGACCTTGGTTTAATATCCATTCCAGTTATTATCACATCTCTGTTTTTTGCTTGTTGTTCTCGATCATCAATTTTATCTCCAAGCTCTTTCAAGAGCTGATCTTTCTTCACATTGACGGCTTGAAGTTCCTTCAATTCGATCATCAGTGGCTTCAGACCAGCAGCAACTTTCTCTTTGATTTTTACATCAAAACGCCCAATCAATTCGTCCATAATCCCAGCCAGTTCAGCCTTCCGCAGTGCTCGCTCCGTCTCCCTCTCACTTTTTATTTCTCTCTTCAAATCTGCCAACATTCCTTTCTTCAAGTCTGCCAACTGTTTTTTCATTTCTTCCGCAAAAACTTTGTCTTCCTCCATTGCCTTATCAGTGGTTTTTCCTTTTTTGGACATCTCCAGAGATTTTCAGAGATTTTTAATGCTGTGAATCTGAGTTCTCCGCTGCTCTCAAAAAATAGCTCTTCACCTCAAAAAATAGCTCTTCACCAGCTGTGTAACGAGTTAGAAACACACCAGGACATCACAGCTCTGTTTGGATTGTTTCTCTTTACTGATGATGGCAAACACATGACAGGGATCTCCATTAGTTTACATCCTCTCTCTCTGAATGCTGCCTCTCTCAGCTCCAACACAGGCTGAGCACAACACAAAATGTATAAATTGAAATGATTGTACAATGGTGGGTATTTTCTTTTACAAACATACCTGATGATGACAAACATATGACAGGGATCTCCATTAGTTTACATCCTCTCTCACTGAATGCTGCAAAGGATGTATAAAATGTATAAAATAAATAACAAAGAAATAAATTAAACATTCCCTGCCTTGCATGTTAAAGTCATCATAAATACAGCACAACTACATTACCCACAACACCGTGCGTCGCTTGGCGCGAATGTAGACGGCACTTCAAAGCAGAACATTTAAACACATCGTACTCTTAAAATAAACAAAACCCGCTCTTAACAACAGCCCCATATTACATACATCACATCGCTCTTTCGGGATATTACTTTTACACTACGAATGAACTGTTAAACAACATTTAGAAGCGGATTTGCCTTTCAACATACCTGCCTCTCTCAGCTCCAACACAGACTGAGAGAGAACTTCCTGTTGGGCGCGTACCACAGTGTGACAGGGGGGTTCACGGAACAAAACACTTGATAAACTCTCGTAAAAAGAAAAGTACTTAAAACATTTCTTATTCTTATTTCCATTGAGACGAATGCTATTTTTTTTGGGCTATACAAAATAAACTGATTTGATTTGATAAAATAAATAAACTGATTTGATTGTATAAGTACAAAACAGAGCAGACAATAAAGTTATTATCTTAAACATTCAAATACGTATTTCTTGAAACAATAAAAGTACAAGAAGTCCATTAATTCACCCCCCCCCCCTCATTACCAACACATGGAACGCACCGATACACTGATTCAATAGGGGCTTAAAATATGCTGAAATATACACACTATTACAGCTGGATGCAGGTGCCAGAGCTAAGCATCACTAGCGCCTCCCGGTGGTAAAGCCCAGGTAGTAACACTCAGAGGTTGTGACGTGTTGAGTTGTTTTATTGTTGAGATAATGTGTCTTTTCTCATCTCCCTTCTCAAGTTACCACACTCCAGAGGGGGTCAGAGCGCAGGGTCAGCCATAGTACAGCGCCCCTGGAGCAGTTTGGGGTTAAGTGTCTTGATCAAGGGCACAATGGTAGAGATGGTGGGCACCGTAGATGTAATACCAGCCACCACTAGTTTTACTAATAAGTTTTTTCGATTGCATACACACTAAAATGTATTACATTACAAAAGTATCAAAATCCTTGCACTCAAGGAGCCAAACATTGTCCCAGATTTGCATCACTTTAAATATCAGCCTCACACTTTCTGCAAAACACTGAACACCTGTAAACATTAGACACAGATACAGTATCATGCTGTCACTGTGTCAAATGACCACACATATGAGCCAATTAGTTAAACAAAGCCATCAGGTGCACAAGCAATACAGTTGAAGCACTATAAAAATGGAACAGGTAAGATCGCCTGCCCTAACCACCAACTGGAAGGAGAAGTTTATGTGTGTGTGTGTGTGTGTGTGTGTGTGTGTGTGTGTGTGTGTGTGTGTGTGTGTGTGTGTGTGTGTGTGTGTGGGTGTGTGTGTGTGTGGGTGTGTGTGTGTGTCACGCCTCTCACATACAGGCATAGCTTCACTTAATCTAATAATAAACAAAAGACAGGATTGGCAGGTGAAAGATTGTAAACACACCCAGCAGCCAAAACCACCGAGTGTTGTGCTATATTTATTTATTATTATTCTTTATTTATTTATTATTATTCTTCCGGACAATTACACACAATACATAATTTTCTCATTGCATATTCATACATATTACTTTGTGTTATCGTCCGAAGGGAAGCAGGAGAAGCCAAAGGCTTATCGGGTCCCGCCCCCACTGCCATAAGATTCAGATACACAGATACACAGCTACTACAGTTAGAACATTTTTTTTTCTTTTTTTTAAGAAGATTCATTCTAATACACAGATAATTTTAGGTCTCTATTTTCCTCTCTGCCTGTGACAATGCAGATATGGCCTTGTCCATTTCTTCTTTAGTAGTCTAAGCACATCTGCAAAAGTATTCAAAACAGTCAGCGTGTCTG
Source organism: Hyperoplus lanceolatus (assembly GCA_026929865.2). Classification (NCBI taxonomy): domain Eukaryota; kingdom Metazoa; phylum Chordata; class Actinopteri; order Uranoscopiformes; family Ammodytidae; genus Hyperoplus; species Hyperoplus lanceolatus. The sequence continues at coordinate 2,726,416 of CM049417.1, forward strand.
CTGACCTCGACTACAGTCCCATAACATGCAGTGTATTTACAAATTCTTCAGTCAGAGAAAGTCTTCCAATTTTGAATCGGTTGTTCTGAACACACAGCTGATAATTAACATTTATCTTTCATTTGAATTTCAATAGTCACACATTCCATTAGGTTATCAATAGCAGAGCACATTTTATTTACAATTTCAAACCTTATATTTTGACACAAACCAGTTTAAATCCCTTTAGTTCAAAGTCCATGCTTTTGCCTTCTTTAATCCTCGTCCCTCTGGAATTGATCCAAATCCTCCTCCGTTTTGATTTGCACAATTTTGGCTTCTTCGGGTGTAGCTCCATTCATTTTGATGAAGATTCTTCCATCTCTCGTCCAAGTTTGTTGGACCTGTCCACATTTTTTTAACCCTCTCGCTTGGTAGGCCAGATTAGCCTTTCTCTTGGTTAAATTTTCACTCATTCCAATTTGTTCACCTTTAAGCTTTTTGCCTTGACTGAGCAGATTTATCTTATGCTTTCTACTCACAAATTTCAGAATGACAGCACGCTTTTTGGCGAATTTCCCCTTCGGCAGAAGAAAACAGGACTCCACGTTCTCTAGATCCAGATTAATGGCTTTGCTTTTCAGAAACATTGCCACTTGTTTTTCCACCGTTACATTCCCTGTATCGCCCTCTTCTTCTCCATTCCCGGCACCTGCATACGACCTTGGTTTAATATCCATTCCAGTTATTATCACATCTCTGTTTTTTGCTTGTTGTTCTTGATCATCAATTTTATCTCCAAGCTCTTTCAAGAGCTGATCTTTCTTCACATTGACGGCTTGAAGTTCCTTCAATTCGATCATCAGTGGCTTCAGACCAGCAGCAACTTTCTCTTTGATTTTTACATCAAAACGCCCAATCAATTCGTCCATAATCCCAGCCAGTTCAGCCTTCCGCAGTGCTCGCTCCGTCTCCCTCTCACTTTTTATTTCTCTCTTCAAATCTGCCAACATTCCTTTCTTCAAGTCTGCCAACTGTTTTTTCATTTCTTCCGCAAAAACTTTGTCTTCCTCCATTGCCTTATCAGTGGTTTTTCCTTTTTTGGACATCTCCAGAGATTTTCAGAGATTTTTAATGCTGTGAATCTGAGTTCTCCGCTGCTCTCAAAAAATAGCTCTTCACCTCAAAAAATAGCTCTTCACCAGCTGTGTAACGAGTTAGAAACACACCAGGACACCACAGCTCTGTTTGGATTGTTTCTCTTTACTGATGATGGCAAACACATGACAGGGATCTCCATTAGTTTACATCCTCTCTCTCTGAATGCTGCCTCTCTCAGCTCCAACACAGACTGAGCACAACACAAAATGTATAAATTGAAATGATTGTACAATGGTGGGTATTTTCTTTTACAAACATACCTGATGATGACAAACATATGACAGGGATCTCCATTAGTTTACATCCTCTCTCTCTGAATGCTGCAAAGGATGTATAAAATGTATAAAATAAATAACAAAGAAATAAATTAAACATTCCCTGCCTTGCATGTTAAAGTCATCATAAATACAGCACAACTACATTACCCACAACACCGTGCGTCGCTTGGCGCGAATGTAGACGGCACTTCAAAGCAGAACATTTAAACACATCGTACTCTTAAAATAAACAAAACCCGCTCTTAACAACAGCCCCATATACAGAGCTGGCCCGAGGCATAAGCGAACTAAGCGGCCGCTTAGGGCCCCCGACCACTTGGGGGCCCCCTAAAAAAAAAAAAAAAAAAAAAATTTTTTTTTTTTTTTTTTTAGTTTGTGTGTTTGATATTAACATCATACTATGCAAATGTGAGTTATCATACAAAAAAAGGAATACAATGTTTTGGTCTAGATAATTAATAGCCTAAAAATGTAATTAGTTCATCTCGGAGGAAATCCAAAATTATCTGATCATGTCACGTTCACATCCATGCACAGTGTGTATTGAGTTTATTTAAAAACAATTGGAAATGGGGCTGCCCTCAGTTGCCCATGCACTGTGTATAGTCTATAGCCTATTTCAGCCTTGTCTGTGGAAAAAAAGATACAGTAGCTGGATAACAGAGTTCTTCTGCTTCGTTCCTCACACTGCATTTAAATGCATTCACTATATTACAGAGAAATATGTCCCGTAAAAGAAAAAGAGCTCCAAGCCCAACCCATAGTATTTTATTTTATATTAATATTTTTATGGAAAATCCATGTGTCCTTCTTCAATAGCTTCCAATTCATCTGACCCAGTGTCTCCAAATGATTTGTTCACACAAGATTTCTCAGATTTAGCCTCTTAATTTTCCTCTCAAAGTGCACCAGATTCATGCATTTCACTTTAAAAAGGTTAAAAAAATCTCCTGGGGGGGCATACCCCCGGACCCCCCTAAGAGGGTCTGAATCTCGGCTGTCTAATATTTTCGCACAGCCGCACGGTGGAGGCAGTAGCGGAAAACACTGGGGGCCGGTTTCACAGACAGGGCCTAGATTAAGCCAGGAGTAGGCCTTAATGTGGACTAGTTAAACCGGGACGTTTAAGTCACTGTCATGGATATGGCTTAAATTTGGCTTAGTTTGTCTGAGACTATGAAGTCCTGGGGCCTATCCGAAAACTTTTTTTTGCATAGGAAATTTCCTTTCCTATCGAGATGACCCGGAAGTGCTCGGCAGATAGGTGATCCGAATAACCAAAATGCTTAGGAAAGGCATAGGAAAGGAGCCTCGATTCATCCTTTAACCCTCCTTTAGCATAGGTTACTCCTAGCTAACCTATGCTAAAGGAAAGGAGGTAGTGGTATCCCATAATCCTTTACGGCGGCAATATTTAAAGCAACAGGCCACCGCCGGAGTTTACCGACTCTACACGAATACGAACGAGAGGTAAAACAGAAGAGAGGAGAGGAGAAGAGAGGAAGATTTAACTCGGCTAAAACAAAATCCTACCCCCCCCCCCCCCCACACACACACACAGGCTAAAGATAATAAAGAACTCATAAAAGACCAACATCATAATAGTTATTTTCGTAGCACATAATTTACACCATAAGAAAATAAAATACCAACTTCACATTTAATGAAGTTACTGGGGGCAGTTCATTTCAACATCAACACAAGTGTAGCCTCTTTTTATTCCACATGTGAATTGGGATATATGGGAGTGATTCTCACTCTGTTGGCGACAACCTGATTAAAATCAATATGAAAAGAACGCATGGATCAAACGAGCGCTTGTTGTAGTCCATTTTCGGAGAATAGTGAAGTTTCACGCTAGTGACTCACGTCAGCAATACTCGCCGTCGCGCAATGACGTCGGTTAGGAAAAGTGGAGTCGAATTCATTTGAAACAGCACTGTCCTTTCCTATGTTCGATAGGAAGCACCTTTCATCTCTCCTTAACCCCGATGACGTTTAGGGGTTAAGGTATAGGAAAGGAGGCTTATAGGTTAGGAGATTGGACTTTTCGGATAAGCCCCTGGAGTAAGGTAAGTAAGCCTGATTGTAAACACCTGCCCATGAGCACATGCTGCTGTGCCAACGGTGATCATAAAAACCCGGAGTGGAGCTGAAACACCATTGCTTGTGAGAAAAAAACAATGGCAGAGGCTAAAAAAAACCCGTCAATAAACTTTAATGAATTTGAAAAAAATCTCTTAAATAAATAGTTTGAAACCATCCGGCTATTGAATCTAAAAGCCATACTGCTGGGACTGAGCAAATAAATAGTTGGGCCGCAGTTTGAAACAAATTCAATTAATGAAAATGTTACTAAGAGAACAACACACCAACTTCAGGTTATCTTCATTATTATCGGTATTTCACATCTTTCTCATTTATAATTTTGACATTATATTTAAAGAAGAGCTTGCCACAACCTTTCAACAAAGGACAAAAAATTACGTTGCATGAAAGTTAGCCCGAGAATTCCATGAACAGAAAATGCAATATCTGAAGGAAGTATGACATGAAAATGAAAATTCTACAGGTGGAATTGGACATTATTTAACCTTTATTTTACCAGGCAAAATTCCTTTAGGCAAAATGACCTCTTTTCCGAGCAAGGCCTGGTAGAAAATGGCACCAGTTAGAATGAATGAAATATAAGACAAACATAAGAAGAAAGCACAGACATGAGAAAAGAGAGACAAATACATTCCAGAAGGCGAAGAAGAACAACAATTTTGAGGCAATGAGAAAAGTTTTAAAAATCATTCTTAGTGATGAGTTCCTGCAATTTGAGTGTTTTTTTAATAGTGTTCCAGGCGGTGGGAGCAGAGTACATGAAAGTCCTCTTCCCAAACTCAGTACGGGTTCTGGGGACAGAGGTGGAAAGAAAGTCCAGAGAGCGTAAACTGTATGACATGAAGTTGGAAGAGAGAGCTATGATTCAAACAAGATACAGTACTACTGAGGCAATTGTGATTACTAATCACAGTGAAGATATAAGTAGAAAATAAAAGGTGTTCATGTAGTGTTTTGTCATTTTGTTATTCATGTGTGTCAGTATTTTAAATCACAACAACCACATTTGAAAACAGAATTGTTTTAGACACTTATTGTATTGTGCTGAATACATCTTCAATTTAAATGCATCCATCTAATAAGCTCAAGCAAAGTTGTTATTTCCAGTGCATTTTCCATATTGAAAGCGGTCTCGAAATGTAAGTTCATCAAATAAATGTTAATAAGACCTATCCACAAGTACTCTTCTGGCTGGCCTCTGCAGTGGGAGTTGGTCTTCATTTAGATATTCCAAATAGTCCATGCTCTCTCACAAACACCACTAAGTTGAAGTTAAACCTGCCTCCTTGGAGGATTAATTTAAACTCAAATTTAGACCTAGAGTAGCTCTAGTCGACAGTCTTGCAATTGGCTTTGTTTAATCCAGAATAACTTTAATCTAGGACTATTTTAAACTCAGTCTGTGCAAGTGGCTTTGAATTAATCCAGCTCAACAGGCATTTTAGTCTCGGACTAGGCTTAAGCCTTGTCTGTGAAACCGGCCCTGGGTGTGTGAATGATATTTAACAAAGATCAAACAATCAGTTAAAAACATTTCTAACTAGTGCTTCCATTTTGAGCCCATTCCAATCTGGTTTTAGGGCAGGTCACAGTACTGTCTCTGCTGTGACTTTGGTTGTAGACAACATTGTTTCAGCAATAGACAAGAAAAAGCACTGTGCAGCACTTTTTATTGATCTTTCAAATGCCTTTGATACTGTTGACCACCATTTGCTTTTACAGAGGCTGCATGACATTGGCTTTGATCAGTCTGCATGTAGCTGGTTTAGGGATTATCTCTCTGATAGACAGCAGTCAGTTAAACTCGGAAGATACCAGTCTGAGTTTTTAACTGTTACAAATGGTGTCCCACAGGGCTCAATTTTAGGTCCAGTTCTTTTCACAATTTATATAAATAACATTGTTTCATCGCTAAAAAACTGTCATGCCCATCTATACGCTGACGACACAGTACTGTATTGCATTTCCGATTCGGTGCACCAATCTATTCAGAACCTACAAAGCTCTTTTAACACCCTGCAGGACTGTCTAGTAGACCTCAGGCTGGTTCTAAATACAGACAAAACCAAATATATGTGTTTCTCCAGAGCAAGAACTACAACTATTAATGATTTTAATATTTTTACAAAGAATGGATTTTTAATTGAAAGAGTCACAGAGTACAAATATCTCGGCATCTGTTTAGATGATAAACTCACTTTTAATTTCCATATAAAAAATCTTGTTTGTCGACTACGACAAAAAATTGGCTATTTTTATAGGAACAAAACCACCTTCCATTTATTTAGTAGGAAAAGGATTATTGAGGCAGTTTTTATGTCTGTCCTTGATTACGGTGATGTGGTTTACCGACATGCATCTCATTCATGTCTTAAACTCCTAGACCCTGTTTTTCACTCTGGTTCATCACAGGAGATGCTTATGACACACACCATTGTCTTTTATATGAAAAGGTTGGGTGGTACTCCCTTAAAGAGAGACGTGATGCACATTGGCATATTTTTATTTACAAAGCCTTGACCGGGAAGCTTCCTCGTATTTTAACAGAAATGTTGCAAATTTCAGATGGGCTTTATCAGACCCGCTCCACTGACATGCTCATGCTTTATGTCCCACAAGCCCGGTCTGAGCTGGGAAAGACAGCTTTTAGCTTAAGTGCCCCCGACTCCTGGAACAACTTACAGCAACAAATTAAACTAAATACCTTCATATCCTTTAATCAATTTAAACAAATTATCTTGAATCTGCCAAACTCTACCTGTAACTGTTTTAATTAGGCTATATTGTACTTTCACCCATTTCATTTTAATTGCTGCCACTCTTCACCACTATGTAAATGTTTCAATTGTTTTTTTCTCTCTTCACCTGTTGTTGTGTATTTGATGTATTTGCATTGAATATTGTGTATGTATTGTTGTTTTTCCTTGGAATTTATTTGAACTCGACACCATTGTAAATGAGGGTCACCCCTCAATTGGTCTCTCGAGGATAAATAAAAGTTAAATGAAATGAAATGAAAAAATCTATAGTTTCAGCAGCGCTAACATTGGAGAGGGGCCCCCTAATCATATTTCGCTTAGGGCCCCCTGAAGGCTTGGGCCGGCTCTGCCCATATAACATACATCACATCGCTCTTTCGGGATATTACTTTTACACTACGAATGAACTGTTAAACAACATTAGAAGCGGATTTGCCTTTCAACATACCTGCCTCTCTCAGCTCCAACACAGACTGAGAGAGAACTTCCTGTTGGGCGCGTACCACAGTGCGACAGGGGGGTTCACGGAACAAAACACTTGATAAACTCTCATAAAAAGAAAAGTACTTAAAATATTTCTTATTGTATAAGTACAAAACAGAGCAGACAATAAAGTTATTATCTTAAACATTCAAATACGTATTTCTTGAAACAATAAAAGTACAAGAAGTCCATTAATTCACCCCCCCCCCCTCAATACCAACACATGGAACGCACCGATACACTGATTCAATAGGGGCTTAAAATATGCTGAAATATACACACTATTACAGCTGGATGCAGGTGCCAGAGCTAAGCATCACTAGCGCCTCCCGGTGGTAAAGCCCAGGTAGTAACACTCAGAGCACAGAGACAGCAGGGCATTGGATCCACACACACACCATCTTATGCATATTAGGCCTGATTCAATTAAACAGCAGGTAATTGAACTGAACAAAAACGTAAAAGTATACAGCAAACAGCAAGTCAAATAAAGAGGACCAACATGAAACTAAAATGGCGCTTTTCCACCGCACATGTAGCTCGACTCGACTCAACTCGACTCGACTCAACTTGGTTTGGTAGCAGCACTGGTCATTTTCCACCGCAAATAGTACCTGCTGAACGTGGGCGGGGTCGTCGTAAGGGGCTGAAAACCTACTCCGGAGCAAAGTAGCAAAGCAGAAATTACGAGCAGTTGTTGCACTATTAACTGAACCAACCGCCAAAAACACGGATGAAAATTGTTTAAGAAATACCCCCCTTGTATCTGTTTGCTAAAAGAAGTAGAGGAATATTGCTACGGGCCATTAAAAGGGATGGTTGTTGTCCCGATGTGTGACTCTGCCACACAGTCAGCTGTAGGGATGCGTCACGTACATCCCTATGCACGTAAACACGGGCATGATAAAGTTGACTGTTTATTGCTTGTTTCAGGATACGTGTTTTCAAATGCAAGCCGTGTCTCAGCCTGAATATTTTATTGCGGTAATCTGTTCAGTCCGAGGCTTCTAATGTAATCGCTCGCTATCATGTCTGTCCCAGCTGGCTACTATTTAGCCTAGCTGCTAGCTGCCCTACATGTCTCCTCTCGTATGTAAGTAACTTCCCCAACAACCAACACTGGGTGAGCTTAGCGAATATATGGAAAATAAATTCGGATCTGTGATGCAAATCAAATGAAAGAGAGCCAGAGAAGGCTGCACGCGGCGTAAATACACTCAAAAGTCCCGGAGAGTTTGGGAGAATAAACAACAGAATGAAGCCGGTAGTCTCTGGCCACTGATTGGCCAGACAATAGTCTCTGGCCAATCAGTGGCCGGCCGTCTGCCGACGTCACCTTTTAGCATCGGCTCAGCTCGCTTGGACCCTAGAGCGAGGCGATACCAAAAAAGCAGCCGCTACGTGGTACCGGGTACCATGAAATTGCGGTGGAAAAGCCAAAAATGCGAGTCGAGTAGAGTTGAGCTGATACCATGCGGTGGAAAAGCGCCATAAACCAACAAAATGAGCTCATGCAAAACAAAATATTTACTCAAAAACAGAATTACCTCCAAGCTCAAGTCAACACAGAGAGAGAGACACACCTCCTTCCTGTGTGAAGTCAGTGTAACCCTGCGTTCCAATACTAATACTGCCATACTATTTAGTATGCCAGAAAACAAATTAGGGAGGTCAAAATGGTCCAAATAGCATGTCAAAGCAGTATGCCAAAAATACCTGGAAGCCTTAATACAGCCAATTCTGCAGTATTGGATCCAGTATGCTTTAGTTTGTAGTATAGTCAAACGAAAAGTATGTGATTTGGAACACAGGGCATGTTTCGTTTGCCATGCTGAAAAAGGGAGAAAGGCGCAAACCCAACACTGGGGGCAGTATCACGCATAGTAGCGTCTACTCTGATGCCCTGGCCGGATATCCGGTCATCATACGATGCGGAAGAGATGTGCAAAAAACAACAACAACATGGCGGGCGGCGAGCTATCGTCCTACGGTCCCGTTCTTCTTGTGATGCTTTCCATGTTCAACGCGAGACAAGAATTGATTTTTCGCCGTCTGCGCGAAACGGAAAACCGCATTCGACACATCAAGAGAAGCGTAAAGAGAAAGATGGAGGCGGAACTGGTCAGGAGCCGTGAGAAATTTGAAGAAGACAAGCGCGCGGCACTGAGGCGGTACAGGCGGCAACGTCAAGCAGCTTTTACGATGTTCGTCCAACGCCAGCTGTGCGCGGAGGGGAGAAAGTGGACTCACGAGCGGCCCCGCGGAAAGGCATTCTGGTTCAACGTTCTCCACAACTTCGACGACGACCAGTGGAGAGAGCACTTCCGCATGTCGCGTGGCACCTTCGAGTACCTGGTTCACATGCTGGAGCCGAGGCTGAGGCGACGCACTACCCACTGGAGGAAGGCCCTCGAGCCGCGGCAGAGACTGGCCATAGTGCTGTGGTGGTTCGCCACACCCAGCGACTACCGCACCGTCGGCTGTCTGTTCGGAGTGGGGACCTCCACCGTCTTTTTACTAGTGCGTCAGGTGACGTACGCGCTGAAGAGCATCCTCCTCAAGAGAGTTATCCGCCTGCCCGAGGGAGAAAGCCTTCAAAATACCCTCGAAGGTAATTGGCTGCAACCAGGAATTACTTTATTTATCGATTCATCTGTTGATTATGTGATTTTCTAATGACGTTACATTAGGGGCATGTTCTTGTAGGGGGTACATCTTTTTTGTAGTTAAAAAAATTAGGTATGCACACTTACTAAAATCAAATTAGAATAAGGTACATTAATACATTTCACTGAATTAAAAGGGCAACTATAACTTTGGTTTATTGCAAGTGATTTTCAGTTAAAACAATGTTTGATAAATAATACACCGGTGGAACATAACTGTAGGTTAGTGTAGTTTTTTTTCTATCAAAGATGCTTGGGGTGGGAGGCTGTAAAAGTGATAATGTATACAAATAATAATACAACCCATAATGTATAACCGCTTGCTAATGTAATAACTTAATACATGTTGGTTGGCTTAGTAGATTATGGAACGAGAAAAATATTTCTCTCCAAGCAAGCAGCTTATTTTTAAAAGATTTTCCTTGACTGTTTTTTTTTTTTTTTTTTTTTTTTTCAAATTTAAAAATGTAGCTGTCTGTTGATTGATTTAGTGTTGAACTAATATCGAGTTTGATAACATTAATAGATTCATCTTTGCCTTTGTGTTTGTAGGATTCTCAGCCCGGGGTTCTCCTATGTGTGCTGGTGTGATTGGTGGATCTCGTCTGCCTGTCATCGCTCCCAGGAGGAAGCATCGGACCTCTCACACTGACAAACAGCGGCAGTGTATTGTGATGCAAGCCGTCGTGGACCACAACTCACTGTAAGTCTTTAATAATGACATCACACATGAGTGGATTTTAATCTTAGTGTACAGTGTTCCCCTTTGTTATGTTATTGTTATTCTAGTGTATTATATCTCGCCTTAATACAGCATATAGCTTCTGTACAGCGTATTTTAAATCACTTAGCTGCCTGTTACTACTACTTATTAATTATTGCTTCTATTTTTATTTTTATTTATTTTTTTAAACTATTTTTTGGCATTTTCAAGCTTTATTAGACAGTACAGAGTTGAAATGGTGAGACACTACGCCACCGGAGCACCCCGCTTCTATTTATTTTTGTACTTTTCTATTCCTATTTACTATACAGCTCTGGAAAAAATTAAGAGACCACTCCAAATGTTCAGTGTCTCTCGTTTTACTATTTATAGGCATATGTTTGAGTAGAATGAACATTTTGATTTTATAATATAAACTACTGACAACATTTCTACCAAATTCACAATACCTTTGCAAATGGCAACAACCATATTCTATTCTATTCTATTCTATTCTATTCTATTCTATTCTATTCTATTAAGCGTCTTGCTACTCATTCTTTGGGGGAGGGGGTTGGGCTGTGCAGGTAAACCCTCCATCACACATTCTAGTGAGGCAGAAGGGATCATTGAGTCGGATTACTCTGGTTTTGTGTGACTATAATTGCATTTTTAATGAAAATGTTGCATAGTCAACCTTTTTAAGATGAATATTAATTTAGTACAACATAAGACAGTAGCATGTATTTTGGTATAGACTGTCAGACCCTACTGTGTTTGTTACATTCAATGTGGTTTTATGCATTCATATCTCTCTCTGTCTTGCTCTCTCTCTCGCTGCATCTCTTCCCCCCCCCCCTCTCTCTGTCTGTCTCTGTGTTTGTCTCTCTCTCTCTCTCAGCTTTACAGATGTATATGTGGGCAGGCCCGGTCGTACACGTTGTGACAGAGTGTTGGCCAACTCCCCTTTATACAAAACGGCTGAAGAACAGGATGGCCGTCTATTCCCTAGTGAGGTAAGTTTTTACTTTATTTTGTAGAAATGATCATCCTCAAATTGTTAAAATAAAATTAATCTTCTGTTATAACCTTCGGAATAGTGCTTAAAACGGTTATGGGAAGTTTAGTTGATTTAAGTGCTTTAGGGGTTGAGATTTTTGGTTCAAACTTTTGAAAAAAAAACTATTCTGTAGATTGAATATGGCTGTATAGAGGAAATATACAGACGCAAACAGACAAGGTTTAGTCAGATAAACACCTACATTTTTCAGACCTTTTATTTATACTAGTATGAAAGTTATTGAAGCAAAATAGACAAAAAATGAACTCAAAATGTACCAGTTCTATAAGAACTATATATATATATATATATATATATATATATATTTATATATAGTACATATAAAGCCTAATTAAAACAGTTACAGTTAGAGTATGGAAGATTTAAGATAGTATGTTTAAATTAGGGCTGTCAAATTAACGCGTTAATTTCGATTAATTAATCACAGAAAAATTAATGTGATTAAAAAAATTAACGCAGATTAATTGCACTTCTATAATGCCCCTTGACCCGGTGCAAAAGTGGTGCGGAGCTGCACCTGTAGCTCGCCGGGCCGGGCGCGTGGGTAAAAGGGAGAAAGTATAAGTAAAGAGAGAAGCAGGGGAAAGGGATGCTTCGGCAAGTAAGCATGAAGGTAGGAAGACATCTTACTTAATTCTCCGCAGTGTCCTACGAAATGGTGGCAGTGCAGCGCTGTCTGTGGTGGGAGATGGAAAGTCGTCAGTTAGTCTGCTTGTTTTTTTGAGAAAAAAAAAGAGAGAGAGAGCGAGAGAGAGAGTGCGATTAATTTAGATTAATTAATCACAGAGCCTGTAATTAATTAGATTAATTTTTTAATCGTTTGACAGCCCTAGTTTAAACCTGCAGTGTGTAGAATTTTGGGTTTTATTTCCTAGCAGATTTTGTAGAAAGTAATTATAATATCCATAAGTACTTTTAATTTAGTGTATAATAGGTGAAATTTTTTTTTTGAATTATTATTTTTTCCCTTAGAAAGAGTCTCATATATATCCATATTTCTGCATATTTTGGACCAAGGCCTAGTGCCGCCATCTTGAAAGTGTCATAGTTGGAATGTCATCAGGAGCATTGTTTAAAATGTAGAATTGTTCTTGTCCTTGAAGGCCACTGTAGCTTCTGTTATTATTCGAAAGGGTTGAGGTTACCCAGGGAGTGTTGCATTCTAGAACTTTGTAGAACTTTCTTGATGATGTCATATTACACACTGCACCTTTAAATATATATACTGTATATACACATATCTCCCACAGAAGTCTGGGAGTGTGAATGGAGTGGAGATCCCCGCTCATCTGATCGGAGGCCGTGCGTACCCGCTGAAGACGTGGCTGATGAGGGGCTTCAGCGAAGCGCGCTGCATCACACCGGAGCAGCGCGCTTTTAACCGACGTCTGACCTCGGTTCACAGCGTCCTGGAAAAGGCCTTTTCCCGTCTAAAGGGGCGCTGGAGGTGTCTACTGAAGCGAAACGACGTGAGTGTGACGCTCATGCCCGACATCGCCGTGGCCTGCTGCATATTACACAACGTGTGTGAGCGAAACAACGAGCCCTTTCTGCCCCAATGGAACACTGGCCTTTGTGACAATCAGAATCAGAATCAGCAAAGCCCGGACCCTGGCAACGGTTACCATGGAGAGGCGGAGGCAATACGCCAGGCTATGATGTCAGCTTTGTAAAAAAAAAAATCAACAATTCTACTCAGAAAAAAGAAAAGGAAATGTAAAAGCCAGGAATTCAATACTGAACGGACACAACCAAGTTAACATCCTGTGTGTGTGTGTGTGTGTGTGTAAGCGTGCACGTGCGTTTGCGGCAGGTTTTTATAATGTGTAAATGGAGAATGAGCAGAGCCCGGAATCTGGCTACGGTTACCATGGAGAGGCGGAGGCAATACGCCAGACTATGATGTCTGCTTTGTAAAAAAAAAAAAAAAAAAAAAAAAAGTTTAAAGTTGTGTTGAATAGAGACTGTCTGTTACTATGTACATAATTGCCCACACTGAATGTTAAGTGTTTTAGGAAGGATTTGTTGCTTATTGGTGCAATAAATGTTTTTTATTTGTTATTGACATATTGAAAATTGAGAAGTGTGTTATTTTAATAACTCCAATGCGTAGGCTAGGTTAGAAAACGTTTTGGGAATGCTGTAGAATGTTAACAGAATTCAAATGTGTCTGGAATGCTGCTCTTCACACATATACAGGGGCGTTTTATAAAGATTAGAATTTCAATGAAAAGTTCATTTGATCCTGTGATTTAATTCAAAAAGTGAAACATTCGTATATACTAGATTCATTAGACATAAAGTGAATCTTGAATAAACATGGTTAGTCGACATTTCTGTATTTTAAATTAGTTTTTGATTGGTTTTGTGTAATATTCTAATATTTTGAGAACATTCGAAAGACTTGACATATTTCACTTTGTTGTATGAATCTAGAATAAATGAAAGTTTCACTTTTTGAACATCTGACCAGTGACTTGTGGTGAGGTCAGTAAGTGGATAGGCACTGAGTTCTGACGGCCAAATATCTATCTATCTATCTATCTATCTATCTATCTATCTATCTATCTATCTATCTATCTATCTATCTATCTATCTATCTATCTATCTATCTATCTATCTATCTATCTATCTATCTATCCGTCTCGCTCTCTAAAGAGTCAAACCTTAGCCGATTCAAACAACTACTTCTGTTTAGATTTTAAAATAAAAGGCAGCTCTCTGTTCTTTAGGCCTACAGAATAACTGAAGGCACCTTCTTTAACTCTCTTAATAGATAAAGCACCAGTGGCATATGTACCATGGACCTAAGCTATATGTCCAGCATTAGAATGTCTCCATCTCTTTATCCGCAATTATTGCACAGCGTCCAATTATGTTTGTCGTTGCATTCCAGTATGGCTTATGATAAACGTATTATTTAATAAACCCCAAAATAGCTTCTGACTCACCAATCCCTGGCTGTAGAAAGAAGCAAGCCGATAGTAACCCAGTCTGACTGACAGCACAGCTAGCTAGCCGATCCTTCCCTCCGTGTTGTAGGCTACCTGTCCGTTTGAAACGCTCGAACATTGTTTGTCCTTGTTGCAGTTGTAAACAGACCAAGGCTGGCGCAAGCCTTTCTCATGCTATTCATTCTTTTCTTTTCCTTTTTAAATTAAGATCCAACCTGTTAAAATCCCTCTAGTCTGAAATATCTGCGGCCACGACAGCAGCTGCAATGTCGACTTTGTAATTAGCGTGGGTTACAACGTGAATGAGAGAAGCCGGCGTAATGACGTAAGCTGCGTAATTGGGTCCATGTATGATATGACGGAAAGGAGTTCTGGCATAAGCTGTTTACATAAAAAAGGCGTAAAATAATTCTGCCGTTTTTACGTACCTTCTTTTTTGTTGCTTGGTGTCCACAAATAATAAATGAATACAAATTATTTGATTTGAATTGTATTTTTACAGGCTTTTCCATGATATTCTTATGATTTCATTCAACCTTTATTTATACTCGAGAGATTAATTTGGGTATGTAAACAAAGGGGGCCATCCTAACAGAGACTGTGTATTAACACCCGATTTGTTTCAGGGCACACTGTACATTATCCAGAATCGCTGTCTAAACCTTTAAAATACATCCTGGACTGTGGGTAATGTCTATGGTGGGCAATGTAGACGAGGTGTCTGAAGATCAGTGGGGGAGGGGCGCTCTAACAGCCCATATAAAGTCTCTTGTTTCAGAGCAGCGGCCACAGAGGAGAGCTGCTGGATCTCAGAGAGCAGCAATGGAGGAGAACAACCAGGACGACGTCCCCACGAGACAAACAGCAGGCTCGAGCCACGCTCAGGTCAGTGCTCATGACGTCACACTAAAGAGCGGAGCGTGTATTGATTTGATTGATGTCATGATTAATTTATTTAATCGGAAACTGTATTTTTATACAGTCCTGGACAAAAGTCTTGTCACTTATCCATTTTGTAGAAACAACAGCTTATAACCTGACTTTTAATTAATCCATTGGTTTTTAGAAATGGCTCTTATGAAAGCTAAAACCCTCCCAAATTATGTTTAATAAACTAAAATTAATTTGCTTCACTGAAGAAATATTGATGATTTAATGAACACAGAAAGGTCAGATGTTGGCAGGACAAAAGTGTTGTCGCCTACAGAGAGTAATGTGAAAGTTTAACAAATAATTTACTTCAAATACAAAACTATGTTGCATAACATCAGTGAATTAAGTAGTGGTGCTGTGAGATCCATATTTAATATCTTGTATGACTTCCATAAGCTTGAAGGACTGCATCCATGCGGTTTGACAAAGCCATGATGCATTTTATATTCAATTGAGCAGTTGCGTTTTCATTGTTACTGACGGACAAACAGAATTGGACATTGAACAAAATTGCTTATAAAGAGATGGTTCCATTTTGATGCTGGACATATGCTACCTATCTATATAGATAGAGTTTATGGAGTTGCCAACAGTTATTCTGTAGGGCAGGCCTACAGAACACTGAGTGTAGTCTTTTATTGTGAAAGCTGAACAGAAGTAGTGGTGTGAATCGGCAAAGGTTTGACTCGTTCCTCTAAATACTTCTCTGCCCTTCGTCGAGAGACACAACCATGGAGTCTGTTTAGGAGAGAGGAAGAAGCCCCTTTTACACAGAGATTGCGGCATATTGACGGAACAACATCACTCCAATATGCCGGCTTTGCTTGCTTCTGTGTTAATTACACAGAACCAGCAACGCCGGCCTGCTGGCGCATCAGTAGCCCCTTTTACACAGCGTTCTGGAATTAAAGAGGTGCTTGTAAACAGCGTCAGGTGTGACGTAAACATTTAGCACCGCGCCGGTCAGCTGCTTTACAACAACTACACTGGCCGGTGAATTGAGAGCAGAAGTGCTGGTTTTGCAGTAAGAGGGCCGTATTTTACTGTCCCCACGATGTGCCAGTTGATCTTGCTACGCGCTGAGTCCAACATCACTGGGACTGTTAACCAAACTGACAAAATCAATCCGCTTCACCTCTGTGTCTGTGTTTGTGTGTGTGTGTTTGTGTGACAGGTTGGTTGTGAGCGAGTCTCTTTGTGAGGGCAGAGATCTGCCAATCAGACATAAACATACACACAGTGTGTGAAGTCACGTTACTGTGTAGACAGAAATAAAGTGTGGATATACGCTCAGACATAGGATAATAATAGCGGCGGCAATCCGATCGCAGCCTAGCTTAGCCTAGCCTAGCTTTCCCATTGTACAACTTCTCCTGGGCAGAAATAGACTCATACGCTCTGCAAAATGAAGCGCGGGGGTTTGGATTGAGCAACGGACCTTATGATCAGATAGATTATACGCCGTTCCTTTTATTTGGTGATTTTTACGGGACATCAGGCCGCCGTGGTTAATGTTAAACACACGTCCTTCAACTGCTAACATGGTCGCATGTTTAGAACGTAGGCTATGGAACGTCAAACGCCCCCCTGTTCCGCAACAACAAGCTGGAGCATTTAAACAGAGAGGCGGAACTGATTGTGTCGGGAATCTTACTACCCCCCGAGGTAGTAAAATTCCCAGAACAATCTCTCGCACCTTTATTCCCTCGTTCCGCAACGATCGCATTTAAACAGCAGGGCGGAGGGCCGAAAGGCCGGCATATTCCCGGCTTTCACTGGCTGTGTAAAAGGGGCTAATGATTCATTCAATTTATTGATGAAGTCATCAGGAATAGCAAAGAAAGCAGTCTTACATGCCTCCCAGAGTTCATCAAGATTCTTTGGTTTGGTCTTCCATGCTTCCTCTTTCATTCTATCCCAGAAATGCTCAATGATGTTAATGTCTGGTGACTGGGCTGGCCAGTCCTGGAGCACCTTGATCTTCTTCGCCTTGAGGAACTCTGATGTAGAGAGGGGGGAGGGAGAGAGAGAGAGATAATCTTATTGGCTATCCTATAGTCAATTCTGTATGTAATTAAGCATTATTTCTTGGTTAAACAAGAGCTTTAGAATGTGTCATAAGGGTAATTACAACACATCAAATTTAAAGAACAGATATATGAATGCATAGAAACTAGAACAAGGATCTCTCTCTCTCTCTCTCTCTCTCTCTCTCTCTCTCTCTCTCTCTCTGTGTGCGCAGCATTTTTGAACCCAGAATAAGATGCACTGTTTGGTCGGCTTCTCTCTCTAAAACCTGCCCTCACTCATTATGATTAGTGAATCCTCATTAGCCTTATCCTACTTATTAGGTCCCACCTGATTGCCTTTTAAATGTATTACCTCACTGACCTGTCCTACGCTACATACATTAATCTACTGGTGAGGCTCCAAAGGGTCTGGCATCTCTCCCTATGGAAACAGTGCTGGACACCCACATACATTAACTCATTGTGCTACAACATTCTCACTGGTGCGAGCCCAACTTAGGAGCATCCTGTAGGTTAGAGAGCATCTGGCAGGTTTAGAGAGTATCCTGCAAAAGGATGCACATCCTGGACGCTAAAAGCTTTGGCCAATCCATGACTCTAGCCCCTTTTACACAGCCAGTGAAAGCCGGGAATATGCCGTAATTTCCGCCCTCTGCCCTGCTGCGACCGTTTCGGAAGGAGGGCAGAAAGGTGCGAGAGATTGTTCCGGGAATTTTACTACCTCGGGGGGTTGTAAGATTCCCGACACAATCAGTTCCGCCTCTCTGTTTAAATGCTCCAGCTTGTTGTTGCGGAACAGGGGGGCGTTTGACGTTCCATAGCCTATACGTTCTAAACATGCGACCATGTTAGCAGTTGAAGGACGTGTGTTTAACATTAATCACGGCGGCCTGATGTCCCGTAAAAATCACAAAATAAAAGGAACGGCGTATAATCTAGCTGATCATAAGGTCCGCTGCTCAATCCAAACCCCCACGCTTCATTTTGCAGAGTGTATGAGTCTATTTCTGCCCAGGAGAAGTTGTACAATGGGAAAGCTAGGCTAGGCTAAGTTAGGCTATGACCGGATCGCCGCCGCTATTATTAACCTAAGTCTGAGCGTATATCCACACTTTATTTCTGTCTACACAGTAACGTGACTTCACACACTGTGTGTATGTGTATGTCTGATTGGCAGATCGCTGCCCTTACAAAGAGACTCGCTCACAGCCAACCTGTCACACAAACACACACACACACACACACACACAGAGGTGAAGCGGATTGATTTTGTCAGTTTGGTTAACAGTCCCAGTGATGTTGGACTCAGCGCGTAGTGAGATCAACTGGCACATCGTGGGGACAGTAAAATACGGCCCTCTTACTGAAAGCTCCAGTACTTCTGCTCTCAATTCACCTGCAGTGTTTTTGTTGTAAAGCAGCTGACCGGCGCGGCGCTAAATGTTTACGTCACACCTGACGCTGTTTACAAGCACCTCTTTAATTCCAGAACGCTGTGTAAAAGGAGCTACTGATGCGCCAGCAGGCCGGCGTTGCTTGGTTCTGTGTAAATAACACAGAAGCAAAGCCGGCATATTGGAGTGATGTTGTTCCGTCAATATGCCGCAATCTCTGTGTAAAAGGGGCTTCTTCCTCTCTCCTAAACAGACTCCATGGTTGTGTCTCTCGACCAAGGACAGAGAAGTATTTAGAGGAACGAGTCAAACCTTTGCCGATTCACACCACTACTTCTGTTCAGCTTTCACAATAAAAGACTACACTCAGTGTTCTGTAGGCCTGCCCTACAGAATAACTGTTGGCAACTCCATAAACTCTATCTATATAGATAGGTAGCATATGTCCAGCATCAAAATGGAACCATCTCTTTATAAGCAATTATTGCACAGTGTCCAATTCTGTTTGTCCGTCAGTAACAATGAAAACACAACTGCTCAATTGAATATAAAATGCATCATGGTTTGCACTCAGCGTCAATTCATCCAAACTTATTATCCAATCTGGCTGTAGAACAAAGGAGATAGTAGTAGTTGGAGACAGCATTCCACACTGCTGCTCCAGAAGGTCTGGCCGCCCTGCTTACTGCCCAACAAAAACACACGCTGGACAGGAACATAAATAAACATCTAGCGCTTTACGCTTCTCAGAGTTCAGATGTTTACATTAAAGGCATTCCTGAACCCTGGAAGCTTTGCCCTGGACATGTACTTGGGTCTGGAGTCCCATAAGGCCTCTAAATCCTTTCTGCCTGTCCGTATGTGTATACGCATACTAAACATGATTTAATGACCACCTGCATGCAGAAAACTTTCCTCTCTGACTAGATCAACTGGACTGGTATGGTAGTATATTGACCAAGCTCTGACCGTCTTAAAGTCAACACAGAGCCTGCTTCCTCCGGCACACACAGAATGAAGAGAAATGACCGCAGACCGTTAACCTAAACATTTCACATTCCTTAAACCCTGCATGAAGAGACACACTGTTTCCTGGTTGAACCATAGTTCAGATTGTGTTGTATTAATAGACACCTCAATTTCATTTAACCTTCATTTATACTCGAGAGATCAATTCATTTTTTTTTTTTTCATTTAACTTTTATTTATCCTCGAGAGACCAATTGAGGGGTGACCCTCATTTACAATGGTGTCGAGTTCAAACAAATTCAAAGGAAAAACAACAATACATAAACAATATTCAACGCAAATACATCAAATACACAACAACAGGTGAAGAGAAAAACAATTGAAACATTTACACAGTGGTGAAGATTAAGTGGTAGCAATTAAAATGAAATGGGTGAAAGTACAATATAGCCTAATTAAAACAGTTACAGGTAGAGTTTGGCAGATTTAAAATAGTTTGTTTAAATTGGTTAAAGGATATGAAGTTATTTAGTTTAATTTGTTGCTGTAAATTGTTCCAGGAGTCAGGGGCACTGAAGCTAAAAGCTGTCTTTCCTAGCTCAGACCGGGCTTGTGGGACATAAAGCATAAGCATGTCAGTGGAGCGGGTCTGATAAAGCCCATCTGAGATTTGCAGCAATTCAGTTAAATAACGAGGAAGCTTCCCGGTCAAGGCTTTGTAAATAAAAACATGCCAATGTGCGTCACGTCTCTCTTTAAGGGAGGACCACCCAACTTTTTCATACAAAAGACAATGGTGTGTGTCATAAGCATCTCCTGTGATGAACCTTAAAGCAGAGTGAAACACAGAGTCCAGGAGTTTAAGACATGAATGTGATGCATGCCGGTAAACCACATCACCGTAATCAAGGACAGACATGAAAACTGCCTCAATAATCCTTTTCCTACTAAATAAAGGGAAGGTGGTTTTGTTCCTATAAAAATAGCCAATTTTTTGTCGTAGTCGACGAACAAGATTTTTTTATATGAAAATTAAAAGTGAGTTTATCATCTAACCAGATGCCAAGATATTTGTACTCTGTGACTCTTTCAATTAAAAATCCATTATTTGTAAAAATATTAAAATCATTCAAATTTGTAGTTCTTGCTCTGGAGAAACACATATATTTGGTTTTGTCTGTATTTAGAACCAGCCTGAGGTCCACTAGACAGTCCTGCAGGGTGTTAAAAGAGCTTTGTAGGTTCTGAATAGATTGGTGCACCGAATCGGAAATGCAATACAGTACTGTGTCGTCAGCGTATAGATGGGCGTGACAGTTTTTTAGCGATGAAACAATGTTATTTATATAAATTGTGAAAAGAACTGGACCTAAAATTGAGCCTTGTGGGACACCATTTGTAACAGTTAAAAACTCAGATTGGTATCTTCCGAGTTTAACTGACTGCTGTCTATCAGAGAGATAATCCCTAAACCAGCTACATGCAGAATGATCAAAGCCAATGTCATGCAGCCTCTGTAAAAGCAAATGGTGGTCAACAGTATCAAAGGCCTTTGAAAGATCAATAAAAAGTGCTGCACAGTGCTTTTTCTTGTCTAATGCTGTAACAATGTTGTCTACAACCAAAGTCACAGCAGAGACAGTACTGTGACCTGCCCTAAAACCAGATTGGAATGGGCTCAAAATGGAAGCACTAGTTAGAAATGATTTTAACTGATTATTAATGAGTGATTCAAGAATTTTTGCTAGGCATGGGAGTTTGGAAATTGGCCTGTAGTTATTAAGATTATTTTTGTCACCACCTTTATGTAAAGGAATTATGTGAGCTTTTTTCCAAATTTTAGGAACTATTCCAGAGGAGATGGAAAGATTAAAAATATGGGTTATTTGTTTTGATATTATATGTGTCGAAAGCTTGATTGAAAACGGGTCCAAATTGTCCTCTCCCATGTACTTCTTGGGGTTGATGGCGAGGAGCGCATCTACAACAACACTTGTGGGAAGAAGATCAAGGCTGAAAATAGAAGTTTGAGAGACAGGCGGTACGTTACTACTGGTTGTAGAAGGTGTACATCCTCCATTCTGAAAGAGTTGACCAGCAGCTACAAAGTGTTTATTAAAAGCTAAGCCAATCTCTTTTTGATCATTGAGAGTGTGACCATTTAATTTGATCTGAGTGGGAACTGTGCTAGAATTGTTCTTATTATAGTTCACAGCTTTCCAAAATAGTGCAGGGTTAGAGTAGCAGTCGGAGATTAATTCAAGGTAATATTCGGATTTGGCTTTCCTGACCATGGCTGTGCACTTATTCCTAAATTGTCTAAAAATAGTCCAATTGGTATTATCTCCAGAGCGTCTAGCTACAGACCATGCTTTATTTCTTTCAGAAAATAAATCAGACAGTTCACTTGTAAACCAGGGGTTTGATCTATTTTTTACTCTATGCTTTTTAAGGGGCGCATGCTTGTTTATAATTGAGGTGAAAGTATTGATGAAATAGTCTAAGGCTAACTCAACATCTGAAATTTCCGTAGTGAGTTGAATGTCACTATGACGGAGATCACTTAAAAAGGCTTGCTCATTAAAACCTTTAAAATTACGCTTAATTATGATTTTAGGTTGAGATCTTTTTAAATGAACACTTCTGATACAGGCCACTGGGCAGTGATCACTAATCCCAAGATCAAAGACACCAGCTGAGACTATTTTATTTATTTTATTTGATAGGATTAAATCGATTAAAGTTGATTTTGCTGGGTTTTTTAGATTGGGTCTTGTGGGCTCAGTTATTAATTGTGTAAGATTAACGTTGCTACAGATTTCTTTGAAAGGTTCAGAGGCACCAGAAAGCCAGTCAACGTTAAAATCACCCATCACAATTACCTCTCTATTTACATAGCTGGAGAGCATATGTGCTAGATCGTTTAAGGAGCTAGTTACAGCAGAAGGGGGCCTATACACACCAATTACAACAAAACAATCATTTGACGATAAAAATAATTCTAGCGCGATAAATTCAAAACAATTTGGAACAGAGACAGCATGTAAAAGTGTTACAGAATAACAGGATTTAACATAGACAGCCACTCCCCCACCCCTTGCGTTTCTGTCTATTCTGAATAAATTGTATTCATTAATTGCCACAATAGAGTCATCTGTACTCTTCTTTAACCAGGATTCAGTCAGAATCAAGACATCTGGATCTGCCTGGGACACTAAAATCTTTACATGGTCTAATTTATCATGCTGCAATAAACTTCTAATATTTAGATGAAGAAAACCCAAGCCCTTTCTTGATTTAAGAATTTGTGGGGAATTTAGTTTAGAGCAAAGGGGGTAATCAGTGATGTCTGTGATGAATGAAGGACAATTTGAGGTGTTGTCATGAGTTAAATTGGGGGATACTTCAGCAGGACCCCTGGGGAGATCTTTTTTATTGGGGGATGATTTGGTAGGGTCGTGCTGTGGTAAATATCAGTCCGAATTATGCCAAGATGCGATGTGATGAATGTAGTGATTAGTAAGTTCTTTAATACCTTTGGCATTGGGATGGAGGCCGTCAGATTTAAGGAGTGTGAGTCTAGAGAATGAGTCAAAGTTGTTAATATAGCCCAGAGAGTTGCCCGAGCACCAGGACTCCAGCCGTTCATGGAAATCGAGAAGACGGCTGTAGCGCTCAGGGCTTTTGGATGACGTGGGAATGGGGCCGGAAAATATACAGAATTTCCCCAGGCTCTCCAGGGTGAGGGCCAGACTCTGTAGATTGTCAAACAGTTGGTATGACCGTTTATCCATTACATCATTAGTTCCAACATGCAGGATGACTGTGTGGGCAGTAGGGTGGAGGGCAACGAGGGCAGGTGTTAGCTCCATAATGTCAGATGATTTTCCTCCAGAGAGGCAGTAGGTGAAAGCACCAGGGAGACAAAGAAATCTGACAATAGAGTCACCGATGATGAGGATCTCAGGTTGGTGATTCAAGCAGCTCCCACAGTAGAGAGACAGCTTCGATGAGAGGGGAGGAGGTGAGGGCAGGGCACAGCCGCGAGAGAGAGCCTCACCTGTACAGCGGATGTCAACATCTGGGGCACCACTTCGAGGAGGCACGGAGGGGTGCACACAGGGAAACACACTTCCGGCTGGAGCTGGTAAACGGCGGCGATCTCGACATCCAAACTGGGAAGTGGAACCCCGACGTCCCCGTGCCACCCTGGAGCAGGTCTGGACCGGCGAAGCAGATGGAGAGCCGGCAACACGAGCCGCAGGTTCAGCAGCTCCACATAGCACCTCCAGCGGAGCAAATGGATTGCGCGTCAACATAGGATCCAGCGAGAGCAGAGGAGGAGATGGAGAGGAGAGCAGAGGAGGAGGAAGAGGATGAGAAGATCGTGTAGAAGATCGTCTGCCCCTCCTCACAACAGACGTCCATGCAGCGTTGGGAGGCTGAGCAGCAGAAGCAGTAGAAACGCCGCTAACCGGTGCCTGAGAACTTGAAAGAGGAGCTTTTTCAAGCACAGCTAATTTGGAGACCAGGAAGGACTGCCGCTGGAGGAGATCGTGAATGAGACTCTCCACTGACTTGAGCTCGGATCTCAGGAGGAGAAGCTCCGGATCTGTCTGGGTGAGTGCCGATGACATGATGCGGTGAAAAAAGACAGAACACTATAGAGCTAACGCTAGCTAGCGGAGTATTAGCTAGCTTTAGCCGTTTTAGCTAATTTCGTTGGTTTCTTTAAACGACCATAACTCATCACAGGAATGGGGTAGAGACTTACTTTTTTTTTTGAAATGCTCAGAATCTTATGCTCTATGAGATGTATATGTCCATGTTGTTACGACCGGAAGTTGAAAAGATCGCGAAAAAGATCGCGAAAATCATCTAACAAGCAGTGTAGTCCATGAGCCAGGTACCCATACCTGGGATTGTTAGTAGCGCCGCCTCATCAGCTTTCATGGGGCACTTTTATCGCGTGCACAAATTGGTATGTAAACAAAGGAGGCCCATCCTAGCAACACAAAAGATTCAATAGTGTTTATTCATTCAGTTCATTGACCAGTCCACAGGCTCCACTTCCCCTCACAGACAAGCCTGCCTTAACCCTCATCCTACCAACCTATTGGGGGAGGGGCGCTCTAACAGCCCATATAAAGTGTCTTGTTTCAGAGCAGCGGCCACAGAGGAGAGCTGCTGGATCTCAGAGAGCAGCAATGGAGGAGAACAACCAGGACGACGTCCCCACGAGACAAACAGCAGGCTCGAGCCACGAAAAAGCGGAGCGTGTATTGATTTGATTTAGGCCTACGTTATTATGAATAATTGATCGCGTCAGAAACTGTATTTTTTTAAACGTCATGAGTTGATGTATTTGTTTGATTTGTTTTGTTTGTTTTTGTTGCCTGTAGTCAAGATAGTGTTGTGGCCCTGACCCAATGATAATCAGAAACTAGAAAAATATACCAAGTATCAAATTTAAAGAACATATATATGAATGCATAGAAACTAGAACAAAGAGCTCCCAAAAAACCTCTCTGGTGTGTGTGTGTGTCTGAGGAAGGTTTTATTGGCCTTGTTTTTATTGGCCCGGTCCATTGTTTCTCTCGCGAGATCTGGCAACACGGGTGTGGCAACGTGAGAAGGAATGTAATGAGCTCATGGAAAAACACTGGAGGGACAGAGAGGACAAAACGGCCTTGAGTTGAAGGAGCGCTTTAGGCCCTGTTCTCACGGCAACACGAAACGGTGCAAACGCGGAAAAATTCCTGCGGTTGCACTATATCATGTCCATGAAAACAGCAAACGCAGGCATGAAACCGCAAGTTTTTGAGATCTACTCCCAGGGAGGATTTTTGGAAAACACAACGGTTTTGGTTTCATGTGAACACCGAAAACATTTCCCCTGGTAACGCTGACGTCACGGCTCCACTTCACGTATGCGTAGTCTATAACATTTGCTGTCAATACCCACACGCGAGTTATAAAGTTAGAAGACAACATAATGTGCAGGGCTTAAATAGGCCTATAACACTCGCCAATTTAGTCTGTAGTCTATTAGTAAGTTATTGATACCATGCACCCGCCACTTTGTCTGGGGAAAGATTTGTGCTCCGCCGCTTTTTCTAGCAAAATAAACTTGTGTACACGGCTCTCTCTACATTAAAAAACACTATCCATAGTTCAGCGCGCAGCGGTTAAGTTACTGTTCAACAAAAGGAGCATTAAGGCTACGGCTTCACAGTAAAAGCATTTCACTGGCTAAACATTAACAGCATTTCACCGGACAAACGTGAGTTGACTTTTATTTTGAAGTACGCCTAACAGGAAAAGTAGCCGCTCACAAAGCCCCTTCACTACCAGCAAGTCTTCTGTTTTCACGAGTTCAATGCGGTGAAATAGGAGGACAGAAAGCTTGTCATTTACAATACTTGTAACCCCAAGCTTACACCAACCGCTTTATGAACGTTAGTGGCATTAATTTTCGGTTTCAGTAAGGTTTTATGCATCAAATTGTACCGGAAAAGCTATCTACTACCTTGTACCGCCAACTGCTGGCCTGGCATGCTTACTACATCGATTTCGTCCCGTTTCCTCTGAAAACATGTGCACGGGTGAAGATGTCAGATAAATTGTGTCTGAACGGGGTTTTTTTTTTTAAACCAAAAACGGGAAAATTGTCACGTTTTCACCGTGAGAACAGGGCCTTAAGGCTTTTGCACATCGGGCGCGACGCGAATAAACGCAACGTAAAAGCGAATGTTTTGAAATGTGAATTTTGTCGCGTCTCACTTTAAGAAGCGACGTCCCAGAAAAATCGAACTCAGTTCGAAAAAATAAAAAAACGGAAATTCGCGATGCGAAATGACGGCGCTGGTGTGGAAGGTTTATTGACTCTGTATACGTTCGTTAATTAACTGATTAATCGCACGAATAAAACGCGCCCGGTGTGCAAAGGCCTTTAGACTGGTTTAACTTCAGATCTGTGGCTAATAGAGTATTGTATCTACCGTTATGACACATTCTATAGCTATTGTTTAACCAAGAAAGAATGCTTAATTACATACATAATTGACTATAGGATAGCCAAGAAGATTCTCTCAGTTCAAATAAAGCTTGACATTTCTGTATCTTATGTATTTTAATTGTTGGCTGTAAGACTGTAAAAGGGACCATTTTAAAAGGTTAAGATGCCTTCCAATATATGGCACTGTACAGTGTATCTCTGTGTGTGGGTTAAAAGTCCAGCTGACTTATTTCTGTCCTGGTATCCATGGCAACTGTATGATTAAAAACTAGTCAATAATTAATGTGGACTTTTGAGTCTTGTGCTGCTTGAAGTTTTCCCCTTAAACACACACACACAGTTTATTCAAATAACTGTGTCTCTCTCTCTCTCTCTCTCTCTCTCTCTCTCTCTCTCTCTCTCTGTGTGTACAGCATTTTTTAACCCAGAATAAGATGCATGTGAGGGCAGATAGTATTGGAATGGTGAGGCCAATTCCTTTATTTTTGCTGTAGACTGGAAACATTTGGGTTTGACACCAAACGACGAATATGAGACAATAGCTCAACATTTCAGCTTTCATTTCCAGGTATTAACATCTGGATTCGATACACAACTCAGAAGATAGCATTTTTTTAAATGGAACGCCAACTTTTAGGCAAGCAAAAGTATTGGAACAGATAGACTTTGAATAAATTAAAGTGAATAAACCATAATATTTTGTCGCAAATCCTTTGCTTGCAATAACTGCATCAAGCCTGTGACCCATTGACATCACCAAACTTTTGCATTCTTCTTTTGTGACGCTTTTCCAGGCTTTCACCGCAGCCTCATTCAGTTGCTGTTTGTTTTGGGGGGTTACACCCTTCGGTCTCCTTTTTAGCAGGTAACATGCATGCTCTATAGGCTTTAAGTCTGGAGATTGACTTGGCCAGTCTAAAACCTTCCATTTCTTGCCCCTGATGAACTCCTTTGTTGTTTTTGCAGTTTTTTTGGATCATTATCTTGCTGCATGATGAAGGATCTTCCAATCAGTTTGGTTGCATCTTTCTTTAAATTGGCAGACAAAATGTTCCTGTAGACTTATGAGTTCATTTTGTTGTTGCCATCATGTGTTACTGTGTTGTTGTCAAGATGAACCTTTACCAAAGTGATGGAAAGGCTAAAGTTTAGAGAAAGAAAGAATCTGCTCATGATCCCAAACATATAAGCTCATCTGTGAAACACCGTGGAGGCAATGTCATGGCTTGGGCTTGCATGGCTTCTTCTGGGACGGGCTCATTAATCTTCATTGATGATGTAACACATGATGGCAACAGCAACATGAACTCTAAGTCTACATAAACATTTTGTTTGCCAATTTAAGGAAAGATGCAACCAAACTGATTGGAAGATCCTCTATCATGCAGCAAGATAATGACCCAAAACACAACAAAGGAGTTAATCAGGGGCAAGAAGTGGAAGGTTATAGACTGGCTAAGTCAATCTCCAGTATTAAACCCTATAGAGCATGCATTTTACCTGCCAAAGAGGAGACTTAAGAGAGTAACCCCCTAACACAAACAACAACTGAAAGAGGCTTTGTTGAAAGCCTGGAAAAGCATCACAAAAGAAGAATGCAAAAGTTTGGTGATGTCAATGGGTCACAGCTTAATGCGGTTTTTGCAAGCAAAGGATTTGCGACAAAATATTACGGTTTATTCACTTTAATTTATTTTAAGTCTATCTGTTCCAATACTTCTGCTCGCCTAAAAATGTGGTGTTCCTTTACACAAACATGCTATCTTCTAAGTTGTGAATCGGATTCAGATGTTAATACCTGGAAATACAAGCTGAAATGTTGATCTATTGTCTCATATTCATCTTTTGGTGTCAAACCCAAATGTTTCCAGTCTACAGCAAAAATAAAGGAATTGGCCTCACCATTCCAATACTATTGAAGGGGACTGTATATATCAGTTTAACACATGTGCCTTTCCTTTAAGAATGTGCTGACAAAACAGTTGTTTAAACTGTTCTAAGCTGGAGCTATTTTTGTGCGAGAATTGTTCATCCGCATCTAAAAAAAAAGGTACAAGGCCGTGACGTCACGGGAGGGAGAGCGGTCCATTCGAACAATAGAAATGAATGCGTTTTAGTGCTATTTTGGACACTTGTAAAAATATATTCATGTGGATATGACGGGACACACTTGCGTGTTTAGTTCGGTTGAAACAAACTCAGATGCACTTCTGCCTTTGGTGCGCATCTTTCAGGCAGGTGTGAATACAGCAATCGCACTCGGGTGGGACCAAACAAACGCTCCGAGACCCAGCTGAAGAGGTAGTCTTGGTGCGTTTCCAAACGCACTCTGCTGCAGTTCGTTTGTGGTGTGAATTTGTTCGGACTCGATCCGATCCAATTGCAGGAAGCACTGTGCCTTTTCTTTCTTTTCTTTTTTAATAAATAGCCGTCAGCTTCACATTATAGGAAAGTGTGGTTGTCGCCATTGTTAGGACGATAAGTTGTGATTTGACCGGGAGCCCAGAACAATATATTACATTTGATCGAGAGGACTCGTAAACATGCTGAATGTGTTCAGCGATCAGATGAAGGAGAGGGGAGCGTCTCTCGCACAGTGCCAACAGGTTCACGCTGCGCAAGAAGTGTGTGTTTTTATTTTGCTTCCCATGTACGGGACCGTCAATACTATCCCCGTGTCACTTTTGGAGCTGAACTGCGCCGACCCAGTGATACACAGCTTAATCAGCTGGGTGTCAGCTTGAGCCTATTCTTCTCGCGTGACGCGCGTCCAGCACCAAAAATACAGTAAAAAGTATGTTTCACATCGTAGGCTACAAGCCACATAATGTGGCATTGACATAGGGCTACACATTATAACCATATGAAACAACAATAATTTGATGTTTTTCCTCTTTATTTATAGGTTAGATGTAGGCCCTTTTATTATTTTTAACCCCATATTATAGCAATGATATATATTTCGCAGTTTTAACTTCGTACTTCCTGTTTCTCTCCACCCCAGAATGTCTGTCCAATGAATGAATGACCTCAGATCACGTGTGGTTTTGCTTCGTAATGCTGGTTCACTTGCAAAAGGGGCAATATGAAAGTGGACCACACCAAACAAAAAAAATCTAAACTCTATTTGGTCTGGACCAAAGCAAGTGCACTAGCGGACTTTCCCAGTGTGAATACACCCTAAGAGACCAGGACAAGTCAAGGATCAGAAAATAAAACTAAATAATAACAGAAATATGGACGGGAGTGATGGCATGTTTACAGGCTGACTATGACTTACTACTGAGCGTTAGCTAAGGATATGCTGTGTCCACATCGCAGCCAGACTGTAGCTCTCGTCACAACCCACAGACACAGGTCGGCTTCTTTGAAACGGGCGTACTTTATTGACACGTTGCCTCCAAACAATGATCACGCGGTTCTTTACTCCTTTACGCCGTGAAAACTATCACAAATAAACACAATACAGAAAGGCAAATCAGCGAACTATACAGCAGTTACATAAGCATGAAATAAACACAGAATAATGACACTAATTGGCACATGAAAAAGACATGCATAAAACAGGAAATAAAGTGCATTAAAATGATTAAATAAAATACCTCGCTGGCCGCTTGTTGTGAAAAGAGGTTCGTTGAAAGTTCTTTTAACTGTCCTTATATCTTGGCCGTCTGCTTTAGCTTCAGAGACAACTTGTTACAATATCGCTGCTCTTAACGAGCGACATTCACACACGCTTGGTCCTGCCTTGCATCAACTTCGATCAACAATAATGAAGTAGGGAAACTAGGAACAAAAACATTAGTTCCGTGCGCTTGCAGCACATTAACACATTCTAATATTCAGGTTACACATTACACAAAAGGTTTTTAGTTACATTATATTAACATTTTAACCTTTTAACCCAACATGAATTATTATCTATTTATTTATTACAGAAAATTAAAGTATTGATTATTAATTGTGCATATTGAAAGAAAACGTATTTTGCAACGTCACTTACCACCAGCCTACACTGTGATCACATTGTAAATGGTTGCTATTGTTTCAGCAGTAAGTGAACTAGTGTTGTGTTGGTTATCTAACACTGACAGGAGTAGCCTATTAACACCTATGAAACTAACCATAGTCTCGGACTAATTGTAACTCCACATGCTGCTGCTCTAACATTACCGCACGGGAGAGAGAGCGGGCGGGCAAGCGAGAGAAAGAGAGCTTTCCCGTGGGAGTATAATATGATAATGAAAACCGACCAATTTCGTCATCAGTCGGTGTATTTTGGAACAGACCATCAAATCCCCCCTTTTTCGAAATAAGTATCCCAGAAGAAACTGACATATTTGTCTTTTTGAAGCTTGTGTGTGCTGGTAGGGACCCCAATAACCTAAAAAGTGTGCCCAACCACCGGAAATGTTTGTTTTTCATAATATGTCCCCTTTAAATAAACCTGTAAATCTTTCTGAATGTTCCCAAACCTACGCACATCCTAAAGACGGATTCCAGAAGGAAGTTTCCACAGACCCTTAATCTAAACAATTCAGAGAGATCCAGTGTTTTTCCATGAGCTCATTACATTTGCTTCCAGACAGGAGCTCATAGATTGTATATTTACGAGGGGAGCTGCAGCTCGTTTTCAAAAATAAGCCATCGTGAGATTAGCTGAAAATCAGGGTATAGAGGCATACTACAATAAATGATCTGAACGGTTTTTTCAACAAACAAATAAAGAAAAACTTATTAGGGACCTCTAAGACCATATAATATTGACAGAAAAGTGTATAATATGAGAGCTTTAAGTATTGTCATATGTTGATCCAGTTGCAAAGTGGGTTACAATATAATTGAATGCACAATTGCAGAGTAGAATGAAAAGTAAAAATACAGTCTATAAGCTGCTTTATACAATGTTAGTAAGTTAACATAAGGGATATGAACTATGCAGATGTGTAGCCTTAAAAAAACCACTTATCAGTGGGGCTTATCAGGATGGAATGCTTGAATTTGCCAGGGAGCATAAAGATTGGACTCTGGAGCAATGGGAAAAGGTTGTGTGGTCTGATGAGACCAGATTCACCCTATCCATTTGACTATCTGAAAAGAAAAGGAAGAGGAAGTAGCTTCATAACATTGTATTGTTGTTTGGTGTATTGTATTGATTTTACTGTGAAAATTATAGAAGAATGTTTTTCCTCCCTTGCACTGAACAAAGCGAACAATGTTGGTCCTGACACACAACTGCTGTGATACGGACGAGCCCAGTGTAGCTCCGGGGTTAGTCTGTGGTATAGATGCCTTCACTGTAACATCTCTCTAACTGTCTCTCTTTCTCTGTTTCTGTCTGTTGCTATAGAAAAAGAAAGGAAGACATGGAATAAAACGTCGCCACTGTCAACTCTGTGACAAATCCTTCACAAAATCTAGAAGTTTAAAGCTTCATCAGAGAGTTCACACTGGAGAGAAACCATACAGCTGTGACCAATGTGGAGCAGCTTTCAGTCGATCACATTATTTGAAATCCCACCAATTAATTCACACTGGAGAGAAACCATACAGCTGTGACCAATGTGGAGCAACTTTCAGTCGATCACATAGTTTGAAATCCCACCAATTAATTCACACTGGAGAGAAACCATACAGCTGTGACCAATGTGGAGCAACTTTCAGTCGTTCACATTGTTTGAAATCCCACCAATTAATTCACACTGGAGAGAAACCATACAGCTGTGACCAATGTGGAGCAACTTTCAGTCGATCACATTATTTGAAATCCCACCAATTAATTCACACTGGAGAGAAACCATACAGCTGTGACCAATGTGGAGCAACTTTCAGTCGATCACATTGTTTGAAATCCCACCAATTAATTCACACTGGAGAGAAACCTTACAGCTGCGACCAATGTGGGGCAACTTTCACTACGTCAAGTAGCTTAACTGTCCACCGTCGTGTTCACACTGGAGAGAAACCGTACAGCTGTGAACATTGTGGAAAAACTTTCACTTCGTCAAGTAGCTTAACTGTCCACCGTCGTGTTCACACTGGAGAGAAACCGTACAGCTGTGAACAATGTGGAAAAACTTTCACTACGTCAAGTCGCTTAACTCTCCACTGTCGTGTTCATACTGGGGAGAAACCATACAGCTGCGAACAATGTGGGAAAACTTTCACTACGTCAAGTGAGTTAACTGTCCACCGTCGTGTTCACACTGGAGAAAAACCGTTCTGGTGTGAACAATGTGGGAAAATGTTTGCTCAAAGGGGTAACCTTAAATCCCACAAATGCATTCACACTGCATCACTTTGACCATTTCCATGAGCCAAGCTAGCTGCTTTTTCCCATGTCCACACCCTGATCTGAGTTCTCCTACTTATAGTTTGCTGTTATTGCTGATTGATGCTTTTCATATGATGATATGAGTTTATTGCATTTATATGATAGAATCACATTTATAATGTCTTTATATTCTGCATTGTTATAATCAGTCCATATTTACATTTCGTATAAATTGTAGAAGTTAGTGTTGCTGTGTATTTGCATGTCACTTATATTGTTTAGAGGGACATAACAATAGAAACAGTGAAATCCTGTTTGTCTGTTTTTTAGATAATCTTTTGTCAATTTCAATGCTTTTTCTATTGATAGCGAAGTCCAGTTTGACTTGTGTGTGTATTATACCTTGGCTGAGCAGCCTGCATGGTAGTTGATGGATGTATATTTCCTATGTGCCTTTTTCATGTATTATAAAACCAGCAACCATCGAGGTGAGCTTTGTGAGGTTGAAACCTTTTTGCTGAAACCTGCTTTTGTACTAAAATATTGATTTTCATTAAAGTAGTGAGAGAGAACATTTTTATTGTGTTTTCGTATTTTTCTATTATCGTATTGTATTGCCTTTACAACATGGAACAGAGTGAAAAATTTCTATAGAGTTGATTTAAAAACAGACCAAAGTGTAAACTGATACTTTGCTGTTTTAACAAATGAGTTTTATTTGTTCTTTATTTCTTCATCACTAATTATTTCCATGTTTCAAACAAAATCAGTACATAATTAAATGTCACTGTTTTTATCACTGGCCTGTCATTGCCAGAGACACCAAAAGCTCCCAGCCAGCATGCTGGCGCTATGGTAACCACCACCACAGGCATTGATCAAGAGGAGGTCCGACACCAACACGTGGACATACTTCGATTATTAACCTAGATTATGTTATTGTTTAAATAATGATCTAGTATATCAGACCATCCGCTGCTTCACTTTTTATTTAGTTCACTGTTATCCTTTTTACCTGACTTTTATACATTTGTTTACTTTTTTTTTACTATTTTACTGTAGGGGAGAGTGGGGTGACTTGTGCCACCTTTCACCCAAAGTGACTTTAAAGTGAGGCCCTTGATAGTAATGTCTCCAACTAAACTGTGTGCGTATATTTCAGGATGTGGTGCATCCCTGGGAACAATAACTTTGGATCTGAAATAAACAGTTTAAGAAACATAGCTTTTGGTCTTGTAGCACAACTTGTCCCCGGTACGTGGTAAGTTGTGCCATTGGGGAGGATATGTTCCTCCTTGATGCTCCTTGATCCCCTACCTGCGAAACTGTTCAAGGAACTCTGGCAAACCCTCGGTCCTACAATACAGGATGTTGTCAACCTCTCACTCATGACTGGTACTGTTCCCACTTCCTTTAAGGCTGCTGTGGCGAAACCCCTTCTTAACAAACCAAACTTGGATCCAGATGAATTAAATAATTTTCGTCCAGTGTCAAATTTGCCTTTTGTATCTAAAATACTAGAACGAGTAGTGGCGCAGCAGCTCTCTGATCATCTGACTAGTAATCACCTATTTGAACCATTTCAGTCTGCCTTCAGGGCACGTCACTCTACCGAAACCGCACTCACCAAAGTAGTAAACGACAGTCTGTTGATGATGGACTTCAACACGGCCTCAGTTCTGCTATTGTTGGACCTCAGTGCAGCGTTCGACACAATCGACCACGTCATACTCCTGGATCGTCTGAAAAATCTGTTTGACGTTACAGGAATAGCCCATGTGTGGTAGCCGATTGTTTCCCCATGGCGACCAAGACAAGGGCGAGGCTGGACAATCACCATTGTGTTTCAGAGAGGTTTATTTCAGGAGCTTCCATCAGACATACAGAGGGTTTTATGGAGCATGATAGCAGCAGGCTGAGGCCGCATGACACCTCATTTGCTAGTTACAGGATTCGTTTGTATCTGTGTGTGGGGTGTATCATGTGTCTTAAGTCTTCTACTAATAGACAGATCGTTTCATCACAACAAGTCAAACACACGTCCATCTAGGGATGTTCTACTTCTTCCCCGTGACCTCAACCTTTAGAGTCTATCTACTCAGCAACTCTGTTGAATAGAGGCTATTCAAATCTACCACATTCCTCCATTTAGAAGTAAATACTTCTACCAAAACAAGATGTAACCAAACATATTTGAATGGCCTAACAGAAACCTCCACCAAAACACAGAAACACTCTTTATGAGTGAAGTAGAATACAATGCATAGATGTACACATTACTGCAGTAAACTACATCGTAAAGGACCAACAATGCAAATGCAACATACACTGAACGATGATAATGTTAAGACAGTGTGCAGGGAGCCCCCTGCCAAGACGACAGCATAGCAAGATAGCTGAGTCTCTCAGTAGTCTCAAGTTCAGATATTTTGAGGCATGATCATGGGGGATGTAGTCCATCCAACTTTGACACAGAGGATGGTCCTCCATTTCATACCTGGCAGACTCCGCCAGACGTGGCCAGCCGCCCAGGAAAGTCCAAGATGGTATGCGGCTGGTATGCGCACAGCCTTGTGTCTGGCAGACAGCGCGGGAGCAGTAACCCGAGCAGTCTGAATTTATGATGACATTGACGTTGGTCTCCAACCTTTGGCACTTTTTCTTTTAGTCTTTTTCCCTTTTTCATAGCGTACATGAATGCACAGAGCGACGTAACAAGCTTGATTCCAGTCCAGCCTTTTTTCCCCAAAGTCTTAGTCAATAAAACTGCACACGGTTCTTTGTTTATAACCGGAACTTCGTGGATACCTGGCCATAACGGAGCCTCTGTGCAGTCCCCCAGACCGGACACTCATGCCGTGACCTTGAACTTTGACACAGAGCACTCTCATCCGAGTTCACCTTATCTCCCATCGCAGTTCTTTCAGTTATTTTTTAGATGCTGGGACAGACATGAAACTTTCAACAGCAACAGTCCATCTGATATCTCATTCCAACAGATGTGTCCCGAAGCGGTGCAGGTAGTCTCTTCATGTTCCAAGTTATCTTATCCGTCATCGTGACGCCAAATGTGGTAGCCGAATTCTTCCCCATGGCGACCAAGACAAGGGCGAGGCTGGACAATCATCATTGTGTTTCAGAAAGGTTTATTTCAGGAGATTTCCATCAGACATCAGACATAGGGTTTCATGGAGCATGATAGCAGCAGGCTGAGGCCGCATGACACCTCATTTGCTAGTTACAGGATTCGTTTGTATCTGTGTGTGGGGTGTATCATGTGTCTTAAGTCTTCTACTAATAGACAGATCGTTTCATCACAACAAGTCAAACACACGTCCATCTAGGGATGTTCTACTTCTTCCCCGTGACCTCAACCTTTAGAGTCTATCTACTCAGCAACTTTGTTGAATAGAGGCTATTCAAATCTACCACACATGCCTGGTTGAAATCATACCTATCCGGGAGAACTCAGTGTGTCTCTTACAACAACATAACATCCATTTTCACCGAAGTGAAATATGGAGTACCTCAAGGTTCTGTTCTCGGACCATTGCTGTTCTCTTTGTACATATCACCCATAGGTCAAATTATTCGTAGCTTCGGGGTCAACTTTCATTGCTACGCGGACGATACTCAGCTCTATGTCCCGGTCAAAGTCAATGATAGTACCCAAATCATAAATTTAGAGGCTTGCTGTTAAAAGCTGGATGTCGCAAAACTTTCTTCTCCTGAATTCAGAAAAAACTGAATTACTATTAATCGGCCCTGCGCACATTAGAAATCATCTTGAGCAATTTGCTATTAATTCCGACAACTGCGTTATTTATTTATTTATTTTTCTTTCGGACAATTCCACACAATACACAATTATCTCTTTCACATCATAAATCTTAATTAGTGTTGTCCGAAGGGTGACGGAAGAAGCCTAAGGCTTATCGAGTCCCGCCCCCACTTTCATCAGATTCAAAATCAGATACACATTTACTGATCACAGAAAAGAAAATAAAAAAGAAAAAAAGAAAAAGTAAAAAATAAAAAAAAATTAAAAAGAAAAAGAAAAAGGAAGAAAATACACAAGGATTAAGTATTTTTTAGAGACCAATTTAGCAGTTCCATGATTAATCCACTTGCTTCAGCTTTTAAGATCAGTTCTGCTCCGTTCTGATTTTCTGACAGTGCAGAGTTTGTTTTGCCCTTTTATTGTGGCCTTTTCAATGTCATTATCTGGTAGTCTAAACACAACTGCAAAAGTATTCAAACCCAAACAAGTCATTCTGCTGACCTATCTTTTACAATAATGTTATGATAGTGCCATCCACCTTTTATCCTCTTCTTAGTGCTCTGCTTTCAGTCTATAATTTTCCATAATTTTAGAGACATACATTTTTTTGAAATTTCGCAAACTGCAACTCCCTGTGATATCTTCATCAAGTTCATTCCATAATTTAATACCCTTTACAGAAATCGAAAATGATTTAAGTGTGGTCCGTATGTTTTTCTCTGTGAATCTTCTTTTTCTTCTTAAATCATGCGAGACTTCTCTTTCTTCAAACATTGCTTGTAAACTGACAGGAAGGCTTTTTTTTGAAGCCTTGTACATCATTTGTACGGTGTGGTAACTTACTACGTCCCGAAATTTGAGAATTCTACCATCAATAAAGAAGTTATTAGTGTGTGCCCTGTAAGTTGCTTGATATATTATTCTTATTGCCCTTTTTTGAAGGATCTCCAATGGGTGCAATGTACCTTTGTAAGTGTTTCCCCACACCTCAACACAGTAATGCAGATGTGGGGAAACTAAAGTCCAGTATAATACAAGTAAGGCCTTTTGATTGAAAAAATATTGTGATTTCCAAAGTATAGAAATACTCCTGGCTATTTTGCCCCTAAGATGGCTAACTTGTGGTTTCCAACTTGACTTGTCATCCATTATTACCCCTAGTACTTTGTGTTGCTTGACCCTTTCAATATCTATCCCATTTACCTGGATTTTCACAGAGACATCTGCTGCTCTCCTACCAAACAACATAAATTTAGTTTTTTCCAAATTTAATGATAACTTATTTCGGTTTAACCACCCATGTAACTTTGTCAATTCAATGTTTACAGTCTCAACCATATTATTCAGATCATGCCCCGAATAGAAGATGTTTGTGTCGTCAGCGAATAAAATTAACTTTAAGACCTTCGAAACTTTCCAAATATCATTTATGTAAAGCAGGAATAATTTCGGCCCTAAAATTGACCCTTGAGGGACCCCACAAACAATATCCAAGCATGTCGATGTGATCTCCCCTAATTTCACATATTGTTTCCTGTCCTGTAAATAACTTCTGACCCAGTCCCGTGCTATACCTCTAATGCCATAATTCTCAAGCTTATTGATAAGGATCTCATGATTTATAGTGTCAAAAGCTTTTTTAAGGTCTATAAAAATTCCTATAGAGTACGATTTGTGATCTATAGCATTACTAATAATTTCGACCGATTCAGCCAAGGCCAGCGCCGTGGAATGATTCTTTCTAAAGCCAAATTGACTGTTATAAAGAATTTGATGTTTATTAATGAAATCATCTAATCTATTGTTAAATAGCTTTTCCAAAATTTTAGAAAATTGTGGCAAAATTGAGACTGGTCTATAATTTGTAAATGAGTGTTCATCTCCATTCTGTTGATTAGTGTGCAATGTCCCTGAAATAAATAAATAAATAAATGTAATGGTATAACCTTAGCTATTTTCATGCTACAAGGAAAAATTCCTGTTTGAAAAGATAAGTTACAAATATGTGTTATAGGTTGAAGAATACTTTCTTGAACAGATTTTATTATTTTCATGTTAAGCCCCAGCGAGTGTCTTGAGGCCTTCGGTTGCATTCCCAGTAAAATCTCACTAATCTCCATGGCCTTGACTGGCTTTAGAAACATGGATTGTTGAATAGAGTCTTCCTGTTCCCAAGACTCCCCCATACACCTGTCGCGGATACCCATGGCCAAATTCGGACCAACCATAACAAAAAAATTGTTTAGTTTATTCGCCACGGTATTCATGTTTTCCAACTTAACGTTATTTTCATGGAAATACTCAGGATAATTATGTATTTTGCTGTCATTTCTTAATACTGTGTTCACTATGTCCCACAGTTTTTTTGGGTAATTTGCATTTGTTTCTAAAAGCTTGCAAAAATATTTTTTTTTACAGTCTCTGAGAATGATATTTAGCTTGTTACGATAGGTTTTGTATTTTAACTCAGCCTGTGGTGTCCTTGCTTTTGTGAATCTTTTGTACGATGTATTTTTTTTTTACAAGCATTTTTCAAGGATTTAGTTAGCCACTGTTTATTCTGTCTTTGCTTAAAGGCCCTTTTTTTTAGTGGACAATTTTTCTCATACAGCCTTTGAAATACCTCCAAGAATAATCCAAAACTTACATTAACATCCTTCTCCTTGTAAACACAGTCCCAATTTTGCGACAATAAATCATTTTTCAATGCCTCTATCCTCTCCTCGGTCTCCAGCCTAACATATACGTCTTTGTTTGGTCTAATTTGCAACTTTTGTTTCCAATCGTATATAGCAAATACAGGTAAATGGTCACTTATGTCGTTTATCAATAGTCCACTATCTATTACATCCCCCATAACATTCGTAAATATGTTGTCTATTAACGTGGCACTATTTATTGTAATCCTGCTTGGCCTTGTAATTAAGGGCTGTAGGCCCATCACGTTCAGTGTATTTACAAATTCATCAGTCAGAGGAGTAATATTAAGTAAATCAATGTTAGTATCCCCACAGATAAATATCTTCTTTTGGTTAGCCTTAGAAAATAATTCTCCCACATATTCTATAAAGTCTTCCATTTTTGAATCGGGTGTTCTGTACACACAGCTGATAGTTAAACATTTATCATTCGTTTGAATTTCAATAGTCACACATTCCATTAGGTTATCAATTGCAGCACACATGTTATTTACGATTTCAAACCTTATATTTTCATCAACGAAAAGGGCCACTCCTCCCCCTCTCTTGTTAATTCTGTTGACACAAACCAGTTTATAACCCTTAAGATCAAAGTCCATGCATTTGCCTTCCTTAATCCATGTTTCTGACACTGCAATGATGTTGAATGGGTTGGAGAATTTCTGTAAGTATTCCTTAATATGCGAAAAATTTGTGTAGAGACTTCTGCTATTAAAATGAATTATGGACAATTTCCCAATTGATTGAAAGCAACTGATGAATTGATCCTCTGTATGATACTGACAGTCTCTTTTCCCTCTATTGTAGAAATGATTATCAGGGTCAATAATGTCATTTTGGTCCGATGATGTAGGATCCTCGTAAAGATTAGCTAATAACTCCAGACTATCATGATAATGTATCCAATCAGTTGTGTTGCTCATTCATGCTGCTTGGGTTGATCAGGTCCTCTTCCCTCCGGAATTGAACCAGATCCTCCTCCGTTCTGATTTGCACAATTTTGGCTTCTTCGGGTGTAGCTCCATTCATTTTGATGAAGATTCTTCCATCTCTTGTCCATGTTTGTTGGACCCGTCCACATTTTTTTAGCCCTCTCGCTTGGTAGGCCAGGTTAGCATTTCTCTTGGTTAAGTTTTCACTCATTCCAATTTGTTCACCTTTAAGCTTCTTGCCTTGACTTAGCAGATTTATCTTATGCTTTCTACTCACAAATTTCAGAATGACAGCACGCTTTTTGGCGAATTTTCCCTTCGGGAGAAGAAAACAAGACTCCACGTTCTCCAGATCCAGACTAATGCCTTTGCTTCTCAGGAACCTTTCAACCTGGTTTTCCACCGACACATTCCTTGTATCGCCCTCATCATCCCCCTTCACGGCAGCTGCATACGACCAAGGTTTAATATCCATTCCTGTCATTATCACATCTCTGTTTTTTGCTTGTTGATCTTGGTCTTCAATTTTATCTCCAAGCTCTTTCAAGAGCTGATCTTTCTTCACATTCACAGCTTGAAGTTCCTTCAATTCGATCGACATTGGCTTCAGACCAGCAGTCAGTTTTTCTTCAATTTTTGCATCAAAACGCCCAATCCATTCTTCCATAATCCCAGCCAGCTCAGCTTTCAGCAGTGCTCGCTCCGTCTCCCTCTCACTTTTCATTTCTCTCATCAAGTCTGCCAACTGTTTTTTCATCTCTTCCGCATAATATTTGTCTTCCTCCTTCCCCTTATCAGTGTTTTTTCCTTTTTTGGACATCTCCAAAGATTTTCAGAGATTTTTAAGGTTGTGAATCTGAATTCTCCGCTGCTCACGGTAATAGCTCTTACCCCACGGCAAGCCGGAAGTGCTTATCTCGCAAAGCTTAACAGTAAGAAACCTTGGTGTTAAATTCGATTCCAACCTGTCCTTTGATCAACACATCAAAGAAATTGCGTTTTTCCACCTACGAAACATATCCAAAATATGATCCAGTCTGTCCATGGCTGATGCAGAAATATTAATACACGCCTTTGTATCTTCTAGACTGGATTATTGTAACGCCCTACTGTCTGGATTGCGTAGGTCAACTACTCGAGGCCCAAAATGCTGCAGCGAGGCTTCTGACTAGAACTAGAAAATTTGACCACATCACCCCCATTCTAGCCTCGCTGCACTGGCTCCCCATCCATGTCAGATCAGACTTTAAGGTGCTGCTTTTAACATATAAGGCATTAAATGGGCTTGCACCGACATATCTGTCAGACCTGGTCACACTGTATGCACCGTCACAGGCATTACAGTCTATGAATAAAGAGCTCCTGTCTGTCCCCAGAGTCAATAAGACTGCCGGCAGAAGGGCCTTCTCCCATCGAGCTCCTTCATTGTCGAACACACTCCCAATACAGATCAGACAATCTGAGTCTATTGAGGTGTTCCAATCGAGACTGAAGACTTATCTCTTTGAGTTAACTTTTAATTAGAAACCCGTTTTGGTTAGTGGGGTGGGGCCGGGGTAGGGTCATGTGGGTGGCGGTGTGCCTGCCGCTGTCCCTCGTGTGCTCGGGGCTGGGGATGGCCGGGGGCGTGGCGTCATTGGGCGGTGGTCGCAGGCATCTGCTGCGGCGGCGTGCTATTGCTCTCTGGACCGTCAGGTGGGGGGGGGGGGCATCGGGTGCTGCTTGTGTCATTGGTGCACTGATAGGTGGTGGGTGGTGTTTTAACTGTTTTTAATCGTTTAGACATGAGTTGCTTTGATCATTAAAGCAACCTTTGCAACCTTTGCAACTTGCGTTTTAACCGTTTTTAACTGCTTTTAACTGTTTTTAATATTTTATTCACCTTCCCCTGCCTGGCAGTCCGCTCTGAGACGTCGCTGTGGGCGTCTGTGTTTTGCTGCCTGGCTTCGGTGCTACTCTGACTGGCCCTGGGTCTGGGCGTGCCGGTGGCTGCGGCGGATG
Organism: Hyperoplus lanceolatus; assembly: GCA_026929865.2. Classification (NCBI taxonomy): domain Eukaryota; kingdom Metazoa; phylum Chordata; class Actinopteri; order Uranoscopiformes; family Ammodytidae; genus Hyperoplus; species Hyperoplus lanceolatus. The sequence goes on from CM049417.1 coordinate 2,768,620, forward strand.
CAACATTTTGCCTGTTGCCCCCGGCTTTGCTTCATTGGCCGGGCACATCTGGACCAGCGGGTCGGTCGGGCCGCTGTGGCCGCTGTGTTTCGCTTAATGTTCTTTTGTTTTCTCATTGGTTTTGTCTGTCCTCTTCCAGCTTTCTCTGGTTGAGGCGAGACGGCGAGGATCTGGTCCCCCCTCAGCATCGGAAGTCCTCATGCATCCACACTATTTTTATAATATATTATGTTATACTGTTTGAATGTGTTCTATTGTATGCAATGTGAAGCCCACTGAGGCAAATGCAAATTTGTGATTCTGGTCTATACAAATAAAATTGATTTGATTTTTATGTTGGGATAAATTGTGCCATTGATATACATCTCATATACTGTAATGCTTTATACTAGCAAAACAAATCCATTCGAAAATTACTGATATAAGGTTTATTTAAATTAGATATTTTACAAAGATTGAACGTCAATTTTCTTAAACAAGGCCTAGCAGATCTAGGTGGTTTTAGATCTATTATTAAGATCTATGTGTAAATATCTGATTATACAAATATAACCAGTTTGTGCAGCATGCGTGTTTAAGGTGAAACAGAATCATTGTTTTGTCAAATTTTGCTTCCGTATGTAAATTTAAGTCTGTATTTTGTCATTTAACACACAAGCAGGTTAAGTCTCACACAGTAATTGAAATTACATTTTCGCTTACCCCTCCTACACAAATTACAACTTGAGGTGGAAGGCCAGTCCACTTATTTCTACTTGAAAAGTTTACAAACTTTTTTTCTGTGAGCAGTGTCACAGCTATTTGTCAATCAGATGTATTTTGTTCTTTTATTCTCATTCTTATTGCTCAGAGACCGCCGTGGTTTGCAGCTGGGACGCGCCCCGGGAGCAGTTTGGTGTTAAGTGTCTTGCTCAAGGACACAATGGTAGAGAATGTGGACACCTTAGATGTAAAAGCAACCACCACTAGTTTTACTACTAATATCCTCCTGTCCAGTGCCGGGGATCCAACCAGTGACCTCATGGTTACTGGGAGGAACCAGAGACATCATGGTTACTGGGAGGAACCAGAGACCTCATGGTTACTGGGAGGAGGAACCAGAGACCTCATGGTTACTGGGAGGAGGAACCAAATACCTCATGGTTACTGAGAGACCCCATGGTTACTGGGAGGAGGAACCAGAGACCTCATGGTTACTGGGAGGACACCTTTCCTCTAGGCCTCCTACCACCAACATCTCTTCATTCATAAATCAAAAGAAAAAACAAATCACCTGAACACATCAAACATTTACAATCAAATCCAGACTGCCATTGGTTTATTAACCTTCCTGTATTGTGATGTCACTTGTTTACCATTGAACTATCTCTCAAAATAGAAATCTTTCAGGTTGTCAGACACGTTACTGTGACAAAGAAAACAATTGGTCAACGTTCCCATCAGTATTATGTTCCTCCTATTTATCCTTCCTCATTTGTATCTCTCAAACACATTTACAGTTATGTTTCCTATTTTGTTCTGATGCACAATAAAGTGATGAATTACTGAAAAATATCAACAAATAAATCTCCTTCACCCCGATGGGACAGAAATAGTTTGTCCAATGTCCAAAATAAATATTAGCTTTGTTTAAGGCAAGGAGAGATGTCATGTATCATGGTCTGTAATCCTTGCGCAGGCTAGTATAAGACTAAAATAATACAAAATTAAACAAGATACAATGCTATATAAACATAGGTTAAAACATCAAAACTTTTACAAAAAACACTACATTGCATATTTTTCAAATATACCCCATATATACATATATGCGTGTGCAAGAATGTCTTTCTTCAGTCAATACAAAACTCAGTCATTACTTATATGTGTGTGCATGTTTTCTGTTTGAGTAATAAATTGTTCTGCTGCACAATGATATAAACTGAATTGGTGATGGCACTCAATGTCATGAGGACTCTAACAGTGTTTTAGAAAACATGTTGATGTATCTGAGGGAAAGAGTTATTTAAAAGTTACATAAACGGTCGTTATCTTCCCGTTTAACAAACATTGAACCGATAAGATGGAAGCACTTTCATAGTATTACTTGAGAGTGCTGGGAAAGAGAAGCCTGGATTCCTCATGCAAAATTTCCAGGTGTGTTTGAATAACAAAACTGTCAGGCAAACAACATGGGCTCTGAACTGCTTCCTGGTGTGTGTCAAAAAGGATTTATATAGTTTATAAATGACTGTTTGATATTAAAACTTGTTTATACAGTTTTTTTAGTGCCAGTAGTATCTGTGACTGAGGCTGAGAACGCTCACATTCCAGTTGCAACTGTGTAACCGTTGTATGTGCCTCAGGGTTGGCAACACAGAAAATGACCTTCTAAACAAAGGACCCAGTGTTCTTATCTACACTGTCTCCTCGCATATGACAGTCAGGAGGTTATATGAGAAGAACACTGGCTCCTTTGTTTAGAAGTTCCAACCTAAGATAAACCAAGGAGGCGGGGAACAGGACGGGAGTATCTCACTGTGGCAGACTCACTCACTCAAGACTCGATCTGTTTGAAGACACATCTGAACACTTCATCTGTTTTCTAAAGATTGTTTTTTTTACTGCTGGTTGAGACAGTCTCCTCTTTGGTAGATTATATCAAACTGTGTTGCGAGGTCTTGCAGGATCTCAGAGAGAAAGAATGGAGGAGGACAACCAGGACCCGGACCACCGGAGCAACGACGTCCCCACGAGACAAACAGCAGGCTCGGGCGACGCTCAGGTCAGTGCTCATGACGTCAAACTAAATCGCATAGCGTTCCAGTACTTTCATTGTGTACATATTGTATAATAATGTTCATAATTATTTATATTATACTGTTAGATTTGTATATTTGGTTAAACTTTGTGGCCTTAAGCAAATATGTATTCATTACACTTGTTTCTTTCTTGTGTTTCCATTCTAAGAAGTTTAAAAAAAATGCTTTAAGGTATCAAGCTCAAAAATGCAAAGCTCTCTCTAAGCTCAGGGTCATTTCTTCTTTCTTCTTCCCCTGCTCCTCCAGTGTTTTTCCATTAGCTCACCATTTCCTTCTCATGTGTCTGCTGTTGCACCTTGTGATTACATTCCAGAACACACTGAACTCAACCAACCCCCACACCAACATTAAACAGAAGATCCAAGAATATTTTCTAATGCCTCTTATTAAAAAGATTTGAATGACATTTTCTACACTTACTGTTCCATTTCCCCTCATGCAGGTTTAATAAAATGTTTTATACAGCAAGGGGGTTGTTTGTATTTAGGCTACTAGATGTCATAAAGTCTCCCTCTCTCTCTCACTTTGCAACTGAATCAACATATGACAATACTTAACTGAATCACAAACTGTGGTTAAGCATACCGTATATGTAATCACTTACTGGAAAAAGTGTGTGTGTGTGTGTGTGTGTGGGGGGGGGGGGGGGTGTCTGAGGAAGGTTTTATTGGTCTTGTTTTTTATAGGCCCGGTGTGGTGCCAAAAAGTGATCGGCCGCCATAAAGTGATTTCAGCCGCGGGAGCGCGCACAGCCTGTTTAAACTGGGCTATATCGCCTCGAAACGTGTGTGCGGCAGCAACTTCTGATCAGTCATACTACTCAATAGCACTACAGGATTATTGTCCGCTGTATTAACACATACATGTCTTTTAAGGCGACCAGACATCAACGTTGTACGGGGATCGACCCCGTTTTTGGTGGCTCTCTGTGCATCAAGGTGACATAAAATAACGTGATTAAGGCAGGCATATAGGCTATTGGTTTTTGATTTGTTTATGTGCTCCATGAGTCAATTATCCTGCTTTTTGTTTTTAAACCACTGTAATTGAAATTATTTCTGTTTTATATACCTTAAAATTAGTTGTAAACATTCATGAGTATGACAATTAATAGATTATATCCCATCCAGTGTCAATTACCAGCTGAAACAACGGTAACACTTTACAATAAGGTACACAAAATTGTAGTAGCTACTACATACCTACTACATATTTTTTTTTTTTTGCGCTACCTATGTGTTAGGTAGCACAAAAAAAAAAACCCCTATGTGTTACCTACTACATAGTTTTTTTTTTTGTGCTACCTATGTGTTAGGTAGCACAAAAAAAAAACCCTATGTGTTACCTACTACATAGTTTTTTTTTTTTGCGCTACCTATGTGTTAGGTAGCACAAAAAAAAAACCCCTATGTGTTAGGTAGCACATAGGGGTTTTTTTTTGTGCTACCTATGTGTTAGGTAGCACAAAAAAAAAACCCTATGTTTTACCTACTACATATTTTTTTTTTTTTGCGCTACCTATGTGTTAGGTAGCACAAAAAAAAAAACCCTATGTGTTAGGTAGCACATAGGGTTTTTTTTTTGTGCTACCTATGTGTTAGGTAGCACAAAAAAAAAACCCCTATGTGTTACCTACTACATAGTTTTTTTTTTTTGCGCTACCTATGTGTTAGGTAGCACAAAAAAAAAACCCCTATGTGTTAGGTAGCACATAGGGTTTTTTTTGTGCTACCTATGTGTTAGTTCGCACAAAAAAAAAACCCTATGTGTTACCTACTACATAGTTTTTTTTTTGGCTACCTATGTGTTAGGTAGCACAAAAAAAAAAACCCTATGTGTTACCTACTACATAGTTTTTTTTTTTTTGCGCTACCTATGTGTTAGGTAGCACAAAAAAAAAACCCTATGTGCTACCTAACACATAGGGTTTTTTTTGTGCTACCTATGTGTTAGGTAGCACAAAAAAAAAACCCTATGTGTTACCTACTACATAGTTTTTTTTTTTGCGCTACCTATGTGTTAGGTAGCACAAAAAAAAAACCCCTATGTGCTACCTAACACATAGGGTTTTTTTTTTGTGCTACCTAACACATAGGTAGCGCAAAAAAAAAAACTATGTAGTAGGTAACACATAGGGGTTTTTTTTTGTGCTACCTAACACATAGGTAGCACAAAAAAAAAACCCCCTATGTGCTACCTAACACATAGGGTTTTTTTTTTGTGCTACCTAACACATAGGTAGCGCAAAAAAAAAAAAACTATGTAGTAGGTAACACATAGGGTTTTTTTTTTTGTGCTACCTAACACATAGGTAGCACAAAAAAAAAACCCTATGTGCTACCTAACACATAGGGTTTTTTTTTTTGTGCTACCTAACACATAGGTAGCGCAAAAAAAAAAACTATGTAGTAGGTAACACATAGGGTTTTTTTTTGTGCTACCTAACACATAGGTGGCACAAAAAAAAAAAACTATGTAGTAGGTAACACATAGGTTTTTTTTTTTTGTGCTACCTAACACATAGGTAGCGCAAAAAAAAAAAAACTATGTAGTAGGTATGTAGTAGCTACTACAATTTTGTGTACCTTATTGTAAAGTGTTACCGAAACAACTTTAAATGGTCAAATATAAGATATTTCAGTCGTTTTCTTGCTCCCAGAAATTGATCTCAAGCCATATCTTGATACTGACATGTTTTATATGCCTTAAAATTAGTTGTTAACATTCATGAGTATCACAATAAATATATTTTATATCCCATATAGCCCTCATGAAAGGGGTGAATTTATTGTACGGCAGAATCATTCGACTAGGCTACAGAGCAAGGCTTGAGATCAATTTCTGGCAGGGTCAAAATGACTCAAATGTGTTGCCCATTTAAAGGTATTTCATCTGGTAATAGACACTGGATGGGATGTAGTCTATTTAATGTGATACTCATGAATGTTATATACTCATTTTAAAGCATATGAAACATTTCAATATCAAGATTTTCTGGCAGAAGAAAAACTACTCTAATGTGTTATATTTTTGCTTTAAAACGTATTACAGCTGTTAAAAGAGACTGCATTTGTTCTTATCTACCCCATATAGGCATGGACATATAAGCATATAGCCCTCATGCACGTTATAATGTCAGTTTGGAGCAGAAATATAATTTTAACTACAAGATTCGGCTTCAGATCAATTTCTGGCAGGTGCAAAACTGCTGAAATGTTATGTCTGGGCAGGGAGGACACAGGCGCGGAGACAGTAGTTTAAGATGTTTTATTTTGTAGGAAGCAGCTGGGGGGTTGGGCCGTGATCCGGTGGGGGGGAAGCTTGCTGGCATGGGGTTCAGGGGGAGAGCTGCGGGGAAAGTCCAGGGAGCTGAGCGAGAGCAGGCAGGAAGGGGGGTCTGGGGGAGAGTGCTGGCTGGCAAGGGCAGGAGCTGGTGGCAGGAGTCAGACCGGGAGAACTGTGGCATAGAGAAACAGATATTAGAAATGGCAAAAATGCTGGCGGAACTGCAAACGGGAAGGTGGCTGGAAAGTAATTGACTTTGTGAGCTAAGTCTACAGTCTGTCAGTGTATGGAAGATTGGGCCGGGTTTGTGAAGAGCAGTTGACTAGTGATTGATGGCAGCTGTGGATGCTGGTACCTGACTCACCTGACTCCAACCCTGCAATCAGACCAGACACACAAAGGGGGAAAAAACAACACAAGGGCTTGAGGCCAACGCAGGATTGTGACATGAAATATTTTATATTTGCCCATTTAAAGGTATTTCAGCTGATAAGACACTGGATGGGATGTAGTCTATTTAATGTGATGCTCATGAATGTTATCAACTCATTTTAAAGCATATTAAATATTTCAGTATCAAGATAGGGCTTGAGATCATTTTCTGGCAGGAGAAAAACGACTGTGTTATATTTTTGCTTTAAAACGTATTACAGCTGTTAAAAGAGACTGAATTTGTTCTTATCTACCCCATATAGCCCACATGAATGTAATAATGTCAGTTTGGAGCAGAAATATCATTTTAACTACAAGATAGGGCTTCAGATCAATTTCTGGCAGGTGAAAATGGCTGAAATATCTTATATTTGCCCATTTAAAGTTGTTTCAGCTGGTAATAGACACTGGATAGGATATAATCTATTTAATGTGATGCTCATGAATGTTAACTACTCATTTTAAGGCATATAAAACATGTCAGTATCAAGATAGGGCTTGAGATCAATTTCTGGCAGCAAGACAACGACTGAAATATCTTATATTTGACCATTTAAAGTTGTTTCAGCTGGTAATAGACACTGGATGGGATAAAATATATTAATTGTCATACTCATGAATGTTTACAACTCATTTTAAGGTATATAAAACAGAAATAATTTCAATTACAGTGGTTTAAAAACAAAAAGCAGGATAATTGACTCATGGAGCACATAAACAAATCAAAAACCAATAGCCTATATGCCTGCCTTAATCACGTTATTTTATGTCACCTTGATGCACAGAGAGCCACCAAAAACGGGGTCGATCCCCGTACAACGTTGATGTCTGGTCGCCTTAAAAGACATGTATGTGTTAATACAGCGGACAATAATCCTGTAGTGCTATTGAGTAGTATGACTGATCAGAAGTTGCTGCCGCACACACGTTTTGAGGCGATATAGCCCAGTTTAAACAGGCTGTGCGCGCTCCCGCGGCTGAAATCACTTTATGGCGGCCCATCACCACACCGGCCCATTGTTTCTCTCGCGAGATCTGGCAACACGGGTGTGGCAACGTGAGAAGGAATGAGCTCATGGAAAAACACTGGAGGGACAGAGAGGAAAAAAACGGCCTTGAGTTGAAGGAGCGCTTCAGGCTGTTTTAACTTCAGATCTGTGGCTTTTAGAGTGTTGTATCTGCCGTTATGACACATTCTATAGCTATTGTTTAACCATGAAGGAATGCTTAATTACATACAGAATTCTCTATGGTTCATGTAGTTGTCAATCTAGCCTTGGGCCAATCAGGGGTGGCCTTTACTAACGGACGGACGTTAGGCTTTATAGTCGTATAATCGACAAACAAAGAAATACAGTATCTGATCTGTAACACGGAGCCAATCATCTACAGTCATAGCAACAGGGGGACGGGGTTTAGCGAAGTGACCGCGAGAATTACTTTGAGATCTCCGACTCATTGTGACCGTCTCGTGCTTGTCAGCAGCCACGGAGGAGAGCTGCTGGATCTCAGAGAGCAGCAATGGAGGAGGACAACCAGGACGACGTCCCCACGAGACAAACAGCAGGCTCGAGCGACGCTCAGGTCAGTACCTATTGTTAAAATCAAACTAAAACATGGCATACCACACCATAATTCAATTTGATTATCTCTTTGCTATGTATTTGGCTAGAATAGAATTTATTTGATGTGCTACACCAGAATTAACAAACAAATGTGTGCATTCATCCCATATAAGAATGGCATTAAATACAATCATTTCTGTTCAAGTTTTGTATTCCTGAATACAACTTGCCTTAGACTGTCCACAATAAAAGGCCACCCTGAAATGTGCAGTTTTGTCTCACAGCAAAATGCCACAGATGCCACAAGCATTGAGGGAGCGCGCAATTGGCATGCTGACAGCAGGAATGTCAACCAGATCTGTTGCTTGTGCATTTAATGTTCATTTCTCCACCATAAGCCGTCTCCAGCAACTTCGCACAGCCATTGTAGAGGAGTGGACCAACATTCCACAGGCCACAATTGACAATCTGATAAACTCTATGCGAAGAAGATGTGTTGCACTGCATGAGGCAAATGGTGGTCACACCAGATACCGACTGGTTCTGAGTTCCCAGACCCCCAATAAAGCAAAAAAATGCACATTTCAGAGTGGTCTTTTATTGTGGACAGTCTAAGGCACACCTGTGCACTAATCATGATGTCAGATCAGCATCTTGATGTGGCACACCTGTGAGGTGGGATGGATTATCTCAGCAAAGCAGAAGTGCTCACTATCACACATTTAGACAGATTTGTGAACAATGTTTGAGAGAAATGGTACAATTGTGTATCTGGAATGAATTTTAGATCTTTAAGTCCATCTCATGAAAAATGGGAGCAAAAACAAAAGTGTTGCGTTTATATTTTTGTTGAGTGTAGGAAAAATATGAGGGATGGAACACAGACTAAGCAGACCACATAGAACACATTTCTGATGTTTTCTCATTTTCTTTTTTTTTTTGGAAATTTAATTTTTTTTTTATCCAAAATATTATCCAAACTTTTTTTTGAACCCTAATATTACAATGTGTTGTCATTAATTTTTGTTTAGATTTGTTCAAATGTACTTTGAATTTAGCCAAAGACCATATATTAATTCAAAATAAATGAAACAATAAAATTAATTGATTAGCTTATTACCATTTTTGTTATTGTGACAAATACGTCACTCCAAATTTTTATGACTATTTTGAGGCTCACGGCCCGATGTGACATATATACGTCACAGCGATATTTACCTAACTTGTTCAATATAAAGTTGTTAATGAAATATGGTCAGACTAGGTTAAATGTAATACAGGACACCCTATTAAAGCATTAGAAGTGTTAAATGGGTTTTAACTCACCTTTAGTAACAAAAAACAAGCTTTTGAAATTTGCTAATTTCTCTAATTGTGTGCAGCTGTCACTCTGCAATCTTTGGGAAGTCACTTCCTGACACAGTCACATGGCTGTCACATGACAACCACACCAGGATGTTGAGTATATGTCACTAAGGAACTTAATGAGTAACAATCTAGTATAAACCTGTATGAGGAAAATTTTGGGACATTCAAAGTGTGTGTAACCTGGATGTCACTGTAGGTCCTTATGGGTTAAAATAATATTTCTCTCAAACTCTGTAAGGTTACAGAGTTTGGGCCAATAATATCACATTTAATTTCAGTCTGGCGCCTGGTGAGCAAGCACAAATAAAAATTCATCAGCATTTTCCATTATTTCATAACTTTGACTTACTACTGGGAGGTCGGCCTGTCTCATTTCCTTACTGGTCTGTTTAGAGGGATCCATATAATTTCTGATATCACAAAAGAGTTCAGTCTTTGCTCATTTCAGGACATTCAGCAGCAGTTCAATCTACCAATGTCGTCCTTTTTCTTCTATTTGCAGTTGCGTTCTGCTTTAAATGCCTGAAGAATCCCCTGGGGGCAAGAACTACCACTACATTCAATACATTGTATATATTCTTGTATTGGTACGCGAGGTCTGTTCTCGAAATTATATTTCTTGTTGATAAAGGCAACATTCAAACCTATGCCACATATGCCAATATATGGAGAAAATACCTCATTCAATCATGTCTGTGGTATAGATGGCTTCACTGTAACATCTCACTAACCGTCTCTGTGTCTGTTTGTCACTATAGAAAAGGAAAGGAAGAAATGGAGTCAAACGTCACTACTGTCAACTCTGTGACAAATCCCTCTCAACATCTGGAACTTTAAAGGTTCATCAGAGAGTTCACACTGGAGAACTATACAGCTGTGACCAATGTGGGGCAACATTCACTTCATCAAGTAACTTAACTGCCCACCTACGTATTCACACTGGAGAGAAACCATACAGCTGTGACCAATGTGGGGCAACTTTCACTACATCAGGTAATTTAACTGCCCACCAACGTATTCACACTGGAGAGAAACCATACAGCTGTGACCAATGTGGGGCAACTTTCACTAGATCAGATAACTTAACTGCCCACCAACGTATTCACACTGGAGAGAAACCATACAGTTGTGACCAGTGTGGAAAAAGTTTCAGAAAGTCATATCACTTAACTGTCCACCACCTTATTCACACTGGAGAGAAACCATTCTGGTGTGAACAATGTGGAAAAACGTTCACTACGTCAAGTCACTTAACTGTCCACTGTCGTGTTCATACTGGGGAGAAACCATACAGCTGCGAACAATGTGGGAAAACTTTCATTCAGTCAAGTCAGTTATCTGTCCACCGTCGTGTTCACACTGGAGAGAAACCGTTCTGGTGTGAAACATGTGGGAAAATGTTTGCTCGAGGGAATCAACTCAAATCCCACAAATGCATTCACGCTGCATCACTTTGATCATTTCCATGAGCCAAGCTAGCTGCTGTTTCCCCATGTCCACACCCTGATAGCTGTGTGTTTATACATTATGCTGAGTTCTCCTACTTATAGTTTGCTGTTATTCCTGATCGGTGCTTTTCATATGATCACATGAGTTCACTGCATTTATATGATAAAATCACATTTATAATGTCTTTATATTCTGCATTGTTATAATCAGTCCATATTTACGTTTTGTATTAATTGTAGAAGTTAAGGTAACTGTGTATCTGCATGTCACTTATATTGTTTAGAGGGAATTAACAATAGACACAGTGAAATCCTGTTTGTTGTTTTTTTTATGTTTTTTAAGGCATTTTTCATACTTTGTTTATTGATAGAGAGGGGAATGACATGCAGAGAACAACCCTGGCTGTATTATAACCTGTGTCTGCTGTGACGAGGACTGAGCCTCATTGGGGGGAAGCTCTGATCACTACACCATAAGCTCTTATTGATGGTGTAGTCCTGTTTGACTTGTGTTTGTATTATACTTTAGCTGAGCAGCCTGCATGCTAGTTGATGGATGTATATTTCCTATATGTAGACCAAACAAACAGACCAAACAAACAGACCAAAGTGTAAACTGATACTTTACTGTTCTGATGAATGAGTTTTATTTGTGTTTTATTTCTTCATCACCAATTATTTCCATGTGTTTCAAACAAAGTCAATAAAAAATAAAATGTCACTGTTGATGTAAATTGCATGTGTGTGCTTCATAGACTGTAAATACTTCAGTTTGCCTGTAAATCAATCAATGAATCAATAAAAGCTTCTTAGTGAGTGTCCATGTTGTTTCAGCTCGCTGTGTTTCTCTTGTCAGTATGATGTCACTTCCTGTAATCAGTCTGTTAACCTCTTGCTGCTAACAACAGATCTACTGTGTGTCCAATAAAGGTTATTCAGGATAACTCTAGATTTATTTAATTTTATGAACGCCTGGGAAATAATTGGGTGAAATGATGAAACACATTAAAGACTGACACAAGTTGAAAACATTTGCTCAAAGTGCAGTTATACCTTTGTAACATACCAACAATAAACTGGTTATATCAGTTCAATATGTGGAGTTAAAAATTATCCGTTGGGCTATTAATGTAATAATAACTTGACAATAATGAGGTTATATACAGTAAGTTGATATTTTCACCATATTATAGGATACTTTCACTGCAAATGAGATAAAACTTAATGGAAATCCAAATAGTTTTTTGCCATACTATGCTAACATTCTTCCAGGTCTTTTGTTCTATACAAACCCTTTGGTTTAAATGATACTGTAAGATATGTTAAGTGCCACAAACCCTGGACTACTGCTGAAATGAAGGCTCTTCATTAGGACAAACAGAGGACCTTTAGGTGTGGAAATACAGCTACACAAAGTTTCACTGCATCCAAATCATTGTGGTGTTTTCTCCTGAATAGGGGAACGTTTATGGCAATGTCTCTTTAAATTCTGGAGGCTTGGGTAAATCTGGTGATTCTGACATGCAGAGAACGACCGTGGGCTGGAATCGAACCCGGGTCCGCTGCTGGCCGAGGCCCATGGGAGTTTGGAGTTTGGCACATCTAAAGTTTGATGGAATGAGTAAAACTCCTGCATCAAAACAGTAAAGTACCAGTACTTTGGTCTGTTTCAACTCTTTAAAAAAGTGTCACTCTGTTCCATGTTGTGAAAGTTTGACAATACGATAATAGAAAGAAACACAAACACAATCAAACATTTTCTCTCTCACTAGTTTAATGAAAATCAATGTTTTAGTACAAAAGCAGGTTTCAGCAGAAATGTTTGAACCTCACAAAGTTTGATGGTTACTGGTTTTATCATACATGAATAAATAGTTTGGGAAAAAAGGCATATAGGAAATATACACCCATCAACTACCATGCAGGCTGCTCAGCTAAAGTATAATATACACACAAACGTCAAACAGGACGATCAATAACAAATAACATGGAAAAGGCCTAAAAATAATCTAAAAAAAAACAGACCAATACAATTTCACTGTTTCTATTGTTAAGCCCCTCTAAACAATATAAGTGACATGCAGATACACAGTTACACTAACTTCTAAAATGTATACAAAACCTAAATATGGACTGATTATAAAAATACAGAATATAAAGACATTATAAATATGATTTGGTCATATAAATGCAGTAAACTCATATGATCATATGAAAAGCACCAATCAGGAATAACAGCAAACTATAAGTAGGAGAACTCAGCATACTGTATAAACACAAAGATATCAGGGTGTGGACAAGGGGAAACAGCAGCTACCTTGGCTCATGGAAATGATCAAAGCGATGCAGTGTGAATGCATTTGTGGGATTTAAGCTTATTCCTTTGAGCAAACATTTTCCCACATTGTTCACACCAGAACGGTTTCTCTCCAGTGTGAATACGACGGTGAACAGTTAAGCTACCTGACTCAGAGAAAGTTTTTCCACAATGGTCACACCAGAACGGTTTCTCTCCAGTGTGAATACGGCGGTGGACAGTTAAGTCACTTGACGTAGTGAACGTTTTTCCACATTGTTCACAGCTGTATGGTTTCTCTCCAGTGTGAATACGGTGGTGTCTAGTTAAGCAACCTAACCGAGTGAAACGTTTTCCACACTGGTCACAGCCATACGGTTTTTGTCCAGTGTGGATTAATCAGTGGGATTTTAAATGATCTATTTGTGTGAAAGCTGCCCCACACTGGTCACAGCTGTATGGCTTATCACCAGTGTGAACAAACTGGTGCCTTTTTACGTTACGATTTGAGGTGAAAGTTTTTCCACACTGCTCACATTTGTATGGTTTCTCTCCAGTGTGAATACGTTGGTGGCGTGTTAATTGCCATGACTGAGTGAATCTTGCCCCACATTGGTCACAGCTGTATGGTTTCTCTCCAGAGTGAGTACGGAGGTGGGCAGTTAATTTACCTGATGTTTTGAAGGTTTTCCCACATATGTCACAGCTGTTTAGTTTTTCTCCAGTGTGAATTAATTGGTGGATTCTTAAAGCACCTTGATGTTTGAAAGCTGCCCAACACATGTTACATCTGTATGGTTTCTCTCCAGTGTGAACTCTCTGATGATTCTTTAAACTTCTAGATGTTGTGAAGGATTTGTTACAGTGTTGACAGTGTTGACGTTTGACTCCATTTCTTCCTCTCTGTTTCTATAGTGACAGACAGACAGAGAGAAAGAGAAACAGAGAGACAGTTAGTGGGACACCACAGATTAACCCAGGAACTACATTGGCTCGTCTGCACCACATCAGTCGTATGTCAGTAGCAAAATCATTCGCTTTGTTCAATGCAAGGGAGGAAAAAAAATCTTCTGTAATTTTCAGAGTGATTGATCAGAATAATATCCCTAGCAAAAGTCTGTAACCCGTAGCAACAATTAAGTATCTTTAACAGTCAGTTCTAGAGAAATATCAGTGACGTGTAATAAATCAATGTAATCACACGAATCTCTGCCTTTCAACATGTGTGATACAATGTACTATACTACCTGTTCTACCCAATGGTGTGAATTCAATTTGAATAATTTAAGTTTTTTTTATCACCCCTAAATTTCAAACTTATCCATTTGGTTTTACTCAAAGATCTAGGTTTTTGGGAAAACACTCATCGCATGCATGTGTCACTTTATCTGAGTGATTTACCATAAGGAATAACAGGAAACAATGGTTACCATTATGTTTAAATAGTTACAGGTAAATCCTCATTTAAAAAATTAATTGGCTCGAAATCGAAACTTCCAGAAAATAAAAGACTGACCTCCCTGCTTCCTGCTGAAATGGTCAAATTATCTTTACCAGTCGGAAGAAGTGTACTGAATGTGTATTGGGTTGATGTAACAGTGCCTAGCTGCATTGTTTTGATTGATTGTATTGAAAATGTTAAAACATATGAGTTTGTAAAAAGATATGTTGACTGTTCACTGGTTTCAGCCCAAATGGCAACAGAAGAGATGAATGTGAATGTGTGAATGTCGATAGTTAGCCTGCTATCAGTGTATGAATGTGTGTGTGAATGGTAACGTGTAAATGGGAACAGGTCTCCCTTGAAAAAGAGTCTTCGGACTCAATGGGTTATACCTGTATAAATAAAGGTTAAAAAAAAATAAAAAAATGCAACATGAAGAGGGGCAATCAAACTCAATGTGTTCAACAGATTTGAAACAACAGCTCCTACTCATTCACCACTTGAATCTTCTATTGTCTTCCCCCAATCACCAGCTACTCCACTGCCCCCCATCCTCCTGTGATGGCCCTACTCAACCGTCCTCTGTTTCCCAGTCTAACACCCCTCTCCCTCTGCTAACCTCTGCAGTATTCTTCACAGATGACCATGGAAAAACACTGATTGTATCATATACTCTTGTTGTTTCCAGTACTTACATGTTGCATATTGTGGAATCATTTTGATATTAATTTACTAATTATTCTTATGTGACTATTGTTAGATTGTCATTGATAGGTTACACCATTGTGGCACAAAGCAAATGTTTTGTACACTTAGATACTTTATTTGTATTTGTATTCTAATGTGGAGCAACTGTAAATGTATGTATTTCCTATTCTACTAATTTGAGCTGATATATGAGCACTATATACCATTCAATGTAACTGAGTAAAGAGGCTGCTACGTTGTTAAAATGAGACACAAACAATAGAAGTTGCTAAAGGCCATAACGCAGCACAGCAACCCCCCAGTTAAACTGTTTCCCCGCGCCCATGAGTGAGTCCAATCCATATAAGGACAAAGAACAAAGTTTATCTGGATGCAACAGCTAACGCCTAACTACTAACTCCAAGAATAAATATAAAAAGGTCTCGAGATGACCAAGTGTCCCTTCGTATCTGTAGTTTGACGTCATGAGCACTGACCTGAGCGTCGCGTGAGCCTGCTGATGTCGTGGGGACGTCGTCCTTGTTGTCCTCCTCCATTGCTGCTCTCTGAGATCCAGCAGCTCTCCTCTGTGGCTGCTGCTCTTAAGCACGAGACGGTCACAATGAGCTGCGAGATCTTGGAGTCTTGCGGTCACTTCGCTAAACCCCGCCCCCCTGTTGCTATGACTGTAGATGAATGGCTCCTTGTTTAAAGATCAGATTTTTCTTTGTTCGTCGCACATTGGGAAAATATACATTGCTATGGCAAAAAAAGGAACAGTGCGGCAAGGTTACGCGCATAATAAAATAAGATAATACGTGTATGGTTAAAAAATGTAAAAGTGAAAAATTTAAAAAAATAAAATAAATAACACTAATAATAATGAGTCAGGTAACTAATATAACAGTGAACAAAATAAAAAGTTAAGCAGCAGATGGTCTGATATAAAAGATCATTATAAAAACAATAAGCACAGAGATAATGTACAAGATGTTTAACAGTAATAACAGAGTGGCTGAAAGTTGGAGAAAGGTGTCAAGGGAAGGGAGTGGCTGGAGGTGAGAACAGGGTCGTATCCAGATAGTGAAGACAATGGGGACTGGACAGGGGGAAGGGTGGAAGACTGATCAAATCTACTGAAGAAACAGTTCAGGTCGTTGACCCACTTTAGGACCCCATGGGCTGGGGGTCAGGCTTTTGTGCATCAGTCACTTCCAGTAAAAGTCTAATGCGATAAGGTCACCCATTGCCGGCTTACACCATGTCTGGAGTTGGTTTAAGTTGAAGCTGCTTTTCAAAAAGGAACATGTTCCTCCATTTAAAAAAAATAAAACATTTCACCAAATTTTCCAGCACATCGGTAAGCTTGAAGACTTTAATTTGTTGTTGTAGGTTGAGTTAAGATGATTTTATATGACATTATTCTAGTAGAGTAACACACACTGTAACCACTAACTATCTTCTAAACCTAGCACCGCCATCATCCCATAATTACACACACACACACACGCACGCACACACACACACACACACACACACACACACACACACACACACACACACACACACACACACACACACACACACACACACACACACACACACGCGTAACCATTTGATCTCAAAATATCTCAGACCCCCCTCTGCTGCTACCACATGCCCCCCTCACACAGCAGGGGGTCATTCACACCTTTCACACACACAACCACCCCCAGTTGCACATTCCTTTGGGTTGGCACAGATTTGTGTTACATTATGCTGTTCTCCTTAAAGTTGTATAAGGGGCACTTTACACTGTGAAAACGTGATGTTTTCCAGTTTTTGGTTTAAAAAAAAAAACCCGTTCAGACACAATTTATCTGACATCTTCACCCGTGCACAATGTTTTCAGAGGAAACGGGCCGAAATTGCTGTAGTAGCAGTGTAGCAGCCATGCCAAGCCAATAGTCAACGGTGACACAGCCTAGTAGATAGCTCTTCCGGTACAATTTGATGCATAAAACCTTACTGTAACCGAAAATGAATGCCACTAACGTTCATAAAGCAGTTGGTGTAAGCTTGGGGTTACAAATATTGTAAAAGACAAGCTTTCTGTCCTCTTATTTCACCGCATTGAACTCGTAAAAACAGCAGACTTGCTGATAGTGAAGGGGCTTCGTGAGCGGATACCTTCCTGTTAGGCGTACTTCAAAATAAAAGTCAACTCACGTGTGTCCAGTTAAATGCTATTAACGTTTAGCCAGTGAAATGCTTTTACTGTGAAGCCGTTGCCTTAATGCTCCTTTTGTTGAACAGTGGCCTAACTTAACCGCTGCACGCTGATAGTGTTTTTTAATGTAGAGAGAGCCGTGTCCCTGGCATATAGAAGTGACACACGTTTATTTAGCTAGAAAAACAGGCAGAGCACAACTCTTTCCCCAGCCAAAGTGGCGGGTGGTCTCAATAACTTACTGCGGTAATCGCTTGGACTAAATTGGCGAGTGTTAGCCTATATTTTAGCCCTGCACGACACTCTCCGCTGATCACAGTGATGGTGCCGTG
Source organism: Hyperoplus lanceolatus (assembly GCA_026929865.2). Taxonomy (NCBI): domain Eukaryota; kingdom Metazoa; phylum Chordata; class Actinopteri; order Uranoscopiformes; family Ammodytidae; genus Hyperoplus; species Hyperoplus lanceolatus. Next base: position 2,786,487 of record CM049417.1, read on the forward strand.
GAGACACCGTTCATGTTGTCTTCTAACTTTATAACTCGCTTGTGGGTATTTTTGACAGCAAATGTTATAGACTACGCATGTGTGAGGGTGGAGCCGTGACGTCAGCGTTATCAGGGGACATGGTTTCGGTGTTTACAGGAAACCAAAACCGTTAAGTTTTCCAAAAAATCCTCCCTGGGAGGTGATCTCAAAAACCTGCGGTTTCATGCCTGCGTTTGCTGTGTTCATGTAAATGATGTAATGGATCCGCGGGAATTTTTCTGCGTATGCACCGTTTCGCGTGGCCGTGTAAAGTGCCCCTAAGTTTGAATGTTGCCAGCCTCATCTATGCAGAATTCCACATCTCTGGACGTACTATCTCCTCAACATGGCAATATTTAATTTTACTATTCATTTATTTATCAATTTACATTATGTTTGGAGCTTATTTTATGAGACTGATTGAATTAAATCTGCAATCATTTTACATTTCATGAATGGAGCCCCGTTGAGATTTTTTTTTAATTCAATTCCATATATCTTTTTTATTGATAGTAGGATGAGAGTTCAATCTCTACTAAATGCAACCTTGAAGGCATCAATCAGCAGGGCCCGTACCCTGGCGACGGTTATCAAGGGGAGGCGCAGGCAATACCCCAGGCTATGATGTCAGCTTTATAAAGTTATGGTTGTGTGTTGAATAGAGACTGTGACCATGTACATAACTGCTCACTGAATGTTTTGTGTTTGTAAGGATTTGTTGCTTTTTGTGCAATAAATGAATTTTTTTTAAATGAGAAGTGTGTTATAATAACACCAATGCATAGGATAGGTTACCTTTTGTTTTAAATGTGTCAACGGTGGTGTTTAAAGAGATAAAAATATCAATGAAAAGTTAATTGTTTTCTGTAATTTCATTTGATTAAAAAAGTGAAAAGTTTGTTTATACTAGATTCATTACACATGAAGTGAATTGAATCTAGAATAAACATAGTTTCAATTTAGTCAACATTTCTGTACATCCTTTTTTGATTGGGTTTATGTAATATTCCAAATATTTTGAGATACTGTATTTTTTATAAATATGAGCTGTAAGCTGTAGTCATCTGAATGAAATCATTAGAAAAATGCCTGACATGTTTCTGTTTCTCTCTCTCTCTCTCTCTCTTTCACCTAAAAGGACTCCACAGTTTTGTCCCTCCCACCTTTGCCGATTCACACCACAACTTCTGTTCAGCTTTAAAAATAAAAGACAGCACTCACTGTTCTTTAGGACTACAGCATGACTGTAAGCAAATCTGTGAACTCTATCTTATTAGATAAAGCACCAGTAGCATATGTCCAGCATCAAAATGTAACAATCTCTTTATATGCAATTATTGCATAGCGTCCAATTATGTTTGTCCGTCAGTAACAATGAAAACACAACTGCTCAATTGAATATAAAATGCATCATGGCTTGCACTCAGTGTCAATTCATCCACATGATCTGGCTGTAGAACAAAGGAGATAGTAGTAGTTGGAGACAGCATTCCCTTTCACACTGCTGCTCCAGAAGGTCTGGCCGCCCTGCTTACTGCCCAACAAAAACACACGCTGGACAGGAACATAAATTAACATCTAGCGCTTTACGCTTCTCAGAGTTCAGATGTTTACATTAAAGGCATTCCTGATGAAAGGTACGTGTAAAAATGCCTATTTATGAAGGAAAAATGACTATGGACAAAGGTGTAAAAATCCAGGATCTAGGCCTCAGTATTTTATTTGAGTAAATTGACAAAGCAGGTTGACAGGACAGAAAAGCAAGAAGAAGTGAAGTCCTTCTCTACATCATAGTATTATATTGTCTAACATGTCTACTGATTGGTCGAATGTTGTTGTCAGGCAGATTTCAGTCCTCCTCTTGTTCTTCTTCTTCACCGAAACCAGAGATCATGAAGTTTTCCTCCCCCGGCCCGGAGCAGCCTCTAAGACGCGCTTGGCCAAAAGGCCCTTTGTTCTAACAGAACCTCTACCTTAGGAATGTATCTTATCTCATGGGAGATCAGCTTCAGTTTTTATTGCTCAGCTTCCAAACTGAGACTGAAGTGAATCATTTCTTAAAGTCAAATGTAAAGAATATATCAATGGATCAATTGATTATACAAGAGTAAATGCATATTAATGGGGGGGGGGGGCATAATATCATACAAATTAGAGTTATTTTTCCTAACACTGAACTCCTTAACCTTTTCCCTGGACATGTACTTGGGTCTGGAGTCCCATAAGGCCTCTAAATCCTTTCTGCCTGTCCCTATGCGTATACACCTACTAAACATGATTTAATGCAGAAAGCTTTCCTCTCTGACTAGATCAACTGGACTGGTATGGTAGTATATTGACCAAGCTCTGACCGTCTTAAAGTCAACACAGAGTCTGCTTCTTAGCGCACACACATAATGAAGAGAAATGACAGCAGACTGATAACCTAAACAATTCACATTCCTTAAACCCTGCATGAAGAGACACAGAGTGTTTCCTGGTTGAACCATAGTTCAGAATGTGTTGTATTAATAGACACCTCAATTTCATTTAACCTTCATTTATACTCGAGAGATCAATTGGTATGTAAACAAAGGAGGCCCATCCTAGCAACACAAAAGATTCAATAGTGTTTATTCATTCAGTTCATTGACCAGTCCACAGGCTCCACTTCCCCTCACAGACAAGCCCGCCTTAACCCTCCTCCTACCAACCTATTGGGGGAGGGGCGCTCTAACAGCCCATATAAAGTGTCTTGTTTCAGAGCAGCGGCCACAGAGGAGAGCTGCTGGATCTCAGAGAGCAGCAATGGAGGAGAACAACCAGGACGACGTCCCCACGAGACAAACAGCAGGCTCGAGCCACGCTCAGGTCAGTGCTCATGACGTCACACTACAGAGCGGAGCGTGTATTGATTTGATTTACGTTATTATGAATAATTGATTGTGTCAGAAACTGTATTTTTTTAAACGTCATGAGTTGATGTATTTGTTTGATTTGTTTTGTTTGTTTTTGTTGCCTGTAGTCAAGATAGTGTTGTGGCCCTGACCCAATGATAATCAGTAACTAGAAAAATATACCAAGTATCAAATTTAAAGAACAGATATATGAATGCATAGAAACTAGAACAAAGAGCTCCCAAAAAACCTCTCTGGTGTGTGTGTGTGTGTGTGTGTGTGTGTGTGTGTGTGTGTGTGTGTGTGTGTGTGTGTGTGTGTGTGAGGAAGGTTTTATTGGTCTTGTTTATTATAGGCCCGGTCCATTGTTTCTCTCGCGAGATCTGGCAACACGGGTGTGGCAACATGAGAAGGAATATAATGAGCTCATGGAAAAACACTGCAGGAGCAGAGAGGAAAAAAAACTGCCTGGAGTTGAAGGAGCGCTTTAGACCGTTTTAACTTCAGATCTGTGGCTATTAGAGTGTTGTATCTGCTGTTATGACACAATCTGTAGCTATTGTTTAACCAAGAAGGAACGATTAATTACACACAGAATTCTATCTCTCTCTCCTGTGTGTGTGTATATATATATATATATATATATATATATATATATATATATATATATATATATATATATATACAATATATATATATATATATATAAAAACACACACACACACACACATATGGTTCTTGTAGTTGTCAATCTAGCCTTGAGCCAACCAGGGGTGGCCTTTACTAACGGACGGACGTTAGACTTTATAGTCGTATAATCGACGAACAAAGAAATACAGTATCTGATCTGTAACACTGAGCCAATCATCTACAGTCATAGCAACAGGGGGACGGGGTTTAGCGAAGTGACCGCGATACTTACTTTGAGATCTCCGACTCATTGTGACCGTCTCGTGCTTGTCAGCAGCCACAGAGGAGAGCTGCTGGATCTCAGAGACCAGCAATGGAGGAGGACAACCAGGACGACGTCCCCACGAGACAAACAGCAGGCTCGAGCGACGCTCAGGTCAGTACCTATTGTTAAAATCAAACTAAAACATGGCATACCACACCATAATTCAATTTGATTATCTCTTTGCTATGTATTTGGCTAGAATAGAATTTATTTGATGTGCTACACCAGAATCAACAAACAAATGTGTGTATTCATCCCATATAAGAATGGCATTAAATACAATAATTTCTGTTCAAGTTTTGCATTCCTGAATACAACTTGATTGCGGTCCGTGGTTTTTGTGTATGTGTGTATGTGTGTGTGTGTGTGTGTGTGTGTGTGTGTGTGTGTGTGTCACAAAAGCTAAATCAGCTCACGTTGCCCGGAATACGGTGTTATGTTGATGTCACTTATTCATCGCGCACGCCTTTGAAAACTGCAGACGTGTGTGTCATCCCGTGCTCTGAACAAAGCAGACAATGTTTACCTTTCGGTTGCTTCCGACATCAACTGCTGCCCGCGACAGACGTGTTATGAATTAACACATTAATTCCAGAAATTAATCACCCCGTGTTAACGCGTTCATTTTGACGGCCTTATTTTTTCTGTAACTAATACATAGTTATGTGTTAACTACTACATCAATCAATTAATCAATCAATCAATCAAACTTTATTGCGACTTGCAATTTGTTCGAGTTGGCTGCGGCCGGTAAGGGGTGAGAAAAGTGTGAAGGCTATCACCTTTCCACCTTGCTTTGATTAGGTCAGGCGGCGGCTGGGTTCACAGTCGCCCTGTTATTCTTCGTTCGCACCGTTGCTTGTGTGTTTTCTCTAAGCCCGGTTGCTAATTGTATGCTAGAATGTATTGTCTTTCTAGCATTGTTGCACTGTTGATCGGCTGCTAAGTTCGCCTAGACCGGTTGCTTACTTTGATTTAATCGACAGCGAGTGGCTTGGGGTCCAAGCCGCCGCCACAGTATTTGTAGCATTGTCGCACTGTGGCTCGGGTGCTGAGTTCGCCTAGAGTGATTGCATAGGCTACTGATTTGCTCGTCAAGTGGGCGGCTTCGGGTAGCAGAAGTCGCTTTCACTGTTGTATTGAGCTGTGTCCCACCAGTCGTGGGCTCTCACCTAAGCCTTGCGTTGCTTAGCTTACTTTATTGCTTGCCAGTGGATGAGCCGTGCCACACACTATGTATGCTGTTGTATAGCCTACACTGTATGCTGCGCCGGTGGGCGAATTAGTTTCCTAAATCGCCTTCACCGTGGTATTTTAGCCGTGTCACACTGTTGCGCGCGTAGGCTGCTGTAGTGTGTCGCCAGTTGCACGGTAGCTCACGCCTTGGCCTGACTGCATAGGCTACTAATTTGCTCGCCAGTGAACGTCGTTGCTGTCACTGTGTTATTAAGGCGCATTATTGCTTGGGCGTGCTCTTGCCTAAGGCTCAAGTGCCTATAGCCTTCGTTGATTTGCTCTCCAGTGGGCGGCTGGGGTTACCAAGAGCCGCTGACACTGCCAGGGGACTACAGATAGAGAATAGCATTTTGGCTAATTCTAGCATTTTTAACCCATGTATGATCATGTGGTTTATTGATTTGCACTGTCCCCTTCTTAAGTAAACTGAATTCAATTGAACTGTGTTATTTAGGGGGTCGTGGGTGCGCTCTCGTAAAGCTCGATTGCCTAGCCTACTGTAACTTGCTCGCCATTGGGTGGCATAGTTTTACACCGCCACTGTGTTATTCTAGCGGTGTCGCACCGTGGTTCGGTTGCTCTCGCTTGAAGCCCGGTTGCATACCTTATTCGGATTACATATTTTAATTGGCTCGACAGGTCGCGTTGTTGCTTGGGTGTGCGCTCGCCTAGAGTTCAATTGCCTAGCCTACTCTTGCTCGCCAGTGGGCGGCATGGTTTTACACTGCCAATGTACTATTCTAGCGGTGTCGCACCGTGGCTCGGTTGCTCTCGCCTGAGGCCCGGTTGCATGCCTTAGTCAGATGCATATTTTAGCTGGCTTGACTTTTGGCTAATTCTAGCATGTTTTACTGAAACTTGCTCACCAGTGGGCGTAGTTTTACGCCGCCACTGTATTATTCTAGCGGTGTCGCCCTTCTTTTATGTCCATGGGTGTCGCACCGAGGCTCGGTTGCTCTCGCCTAAAGCCCGGTTGCATACATTGGTTGCTCGCCAGGGAGCGTCTTGGGTTTCCAAGAGTCGCCTTCACTGTGTTATTTTAGCTGTCACACCGTTGTCGTGTCTGTGCAGGCTACTGTAATTTGCTCGCCAGTGGGCGCTATAGTTTTGCACCGCCGCTGTATTATTCTGGCGGTGTCGCACCGTGGCTCGGTTGCTCTCGCCTGAAGCCCGGTTGCATACCTTAGTCAGATGCATATTTAGTTGGCTCGACAGTGGGCAGCTTAGGCCTTCCTAAAGTCGCCGTCACTGTTACTTTTAGTGCGCCTGAAGCCAGGTTTAGTAGGCTACTAATGCATTTAGCCTAGCCTGCTAAATTGCTGACAGGTTAAAACAACCATATTGTGACGCCTTCATGTCCTCCATGTGGGGAATGGCCATGACAAGTGCCCTGCAGGTCTCAGAGTTGAGTACCTGAGGGAAGCGCTGTCAGATAACCCTCAGGCATTGAGGTTGCTAGGTAGAGGCTCTCCTACTAGCCTCCAACCAGCTCATGGTACCAGTGGCAGTGAGTAACCTTGCGGCTGGGCATCCTTCCTACTACAGGGGATGACATGCTGTCCACAGCTGCGTCCTGTAACCTCTTAGAGGTGGGCAGCTCGGCTAAAGAGTCAGTGTCCGTCCGTGACTCGCCAAGTATGGGGTTAGATGAAGCTCTGGTTTCATCTGCACCCACGAATGCCTTCTTCGACAGGCCCTCAATCCTCCGTTTCTGTGTGCCTCCCTCTGAGCCTTACTCCGCAGAGCTCCGTAGATGCTGGCCAGATTTAAGGGCTCTCTCCCATCACACTAGTGACAGCAGAGCTCTGGCAGCCATGCACAATGCTGATAGTTAGGGCTTGGACTGGTTAGCTCCGATTGAGCCCTGGTTATCTCCCCAGACGAGGCTCTGAGAGCCGATGTGCGCTGCCCTCGGCCCCAGTGCCGGATTTCAGGCGACCTCCTTACTAGGAGTTACGACATTGCTGCCTGTGTGGGCCATCTGGGAATTTGCTTTCTCACATAGTCCTGGCTCGGTCGTAAACCATACAGGGGTCAAGTGCTGGTCACTCAGCATGGACCCTCAGTGAGGTTTCACTGCAGACTTTGCATTATGACTTAGGGAGCTAGGCAGGTTGATGTCAACTGTGACGTGGCGCGCCGCCAGGGTTGGCTGGCGCAGTCGTCCCAGTCGGAGGTGTGTCGACAGACCCTCCGTTCTCTTCCAGTGATCCCAGGCCAGACGTTCGGCCAGCTGCTCTTCAGGCCCGGTGCGAAGTGTTCAGGTTGACCAGGCTAGACAGTAGTTGCACGCTGCGACGTGCACCTCTGACTGATTCCAGGCCGGGAACCTCTGTGGTACCCCTTGCCAATAGCTTCAACCACGTTCAGGTGGACAATCAAGGGGCCAGTGCTTCTCAGCACATTCTGAACAGTGCCGTAACACTGCGCTACAGCTGCATTTCAGGCGCCAGGAGGTCGGCGTCCAGCCTCCGCCCTCCCCCAGAGTCCTTGGGGGTGCTACTCGATGCTCGGTAGGTTCTACTCAACCGAAGTTCAGGTACCAGGAGGTGGGGTGGGTTTGCCCCGTTCTGGACTAAGACAGCGGAATCAGTGCCTCACGATTCTTCCTTTCCCCATGCTGCGTGTTGCAGGGGTCCTCCAGTCTATCGCTCGGGCGGACTGGGTTGTAGCCCTGAAAGATGCTACTTTCAAGTCCCTACTGCCCAATGTTACAGGTGGTCCTCCCCTTTGCATTTCTGGGCAAGGTGTCCAGTTCAGGGTTCTTCCGTTTGGGCCGTCCCTGGCTCTGCGTATATTAAACTGTGTGTGGCAGCATCCCTGCCACCATTACAGCTCAGCTGGTGCTCGACTCGGCGGCCATGTGAGCCTGCCTTTCTCCGGAGCGCGTAGCTACCGTTCAGCAGCTACTACAGCACTTCATGCAATGGAGGCTGCTGGAATACAGCCTCTTCCTTCGACTGATAAGTATGCTGACCTCAGCATTATCTAATTATCATTATCTAAGCTGTCCAAGTTCCAGGTGTCCGGAACACGGCGATAGAAAAGGGCCACCCCCGGGGAGTGGAGACTCCATTCGGAGGTGGTAGGCATGATTGGGAAGTATGGCAGGGCAGTGGCATATCTCTTTGCTTCCGAAGAGATGACCCACTGTCCCCCTGGGTTCTCCTAGATGGAGAGGACCAGTCCCCTAAGGCAGGATGCTCTGGCTGATGCTTGGCCAGTCAGCCTGCTTTATGCATTTCCTCCTATTCTTTGTTACTGGCAACACTGGAGGGGGTCCAGCATTGCAGTTACAGCCTACGTTTGGTGGCTCCACATTGGCCAGGAAGACCATGGATCCCAGCGTTGCTAAACCTCCTCAAGGAGAGCTTTGGTGCCTTCCGGGGAGACAGGACCTTCTGTCTCAGGTAGGCGGACACATGTGGCACCCGAACTCGGGGCGCCTGCAGCTGTGCGTGGGGCTCCTGATAGCCAGGACCCACTGTTGACGTATTGCGACCAGTCGGAGGTCCATACCTTTTAACTTCAAGGGCACTCTCCACTGCATGGCTCTATGCAAACAGGTGGAAGTCGCTTTCACAGTGGTGCATGGCGAAATCCCAGGGACTTGCTCAGTGATAGTGATACTACACTTTCTGCAGTCTGTGTTGGGCAACAGGAGAGCTGCTTCCACCCTGTGCGTTTATGTGGCTGCGATATTGGCCGCACATGCAGGGGTGGATAACCAGACGGTAGGGTCCCACTACCTAGTCAGGCAGTTTCTAAAGGGAGGCCGAAGGCTTCATTCAGCCACCTTTGAGCCGCTGAGTCAGGCAGACCTGACGCGGCTGTCTATGAGGATGGCATTCCTCCTTGCCATTGCGACTGCAATCGGTCGGTGAACTCCATGCCTTGTCAGTGAGCAAGGCGTGCTTGCTCTGGCATGCAGAGGGGTCAGGAGTGGTGCTCTCGCCAAATCCATCCTATCCAAACGATTGTCTCCCCACTATGTAAACCAATCGGTCCAGTTGGCTGCTTTCAATCCCCTAGGCTCACCAGGGAGTGCAGAAAGAATGTCAGACCCACTGTGCCCGGTATGGGCGCTTAGGGCATAGGTTGTGGCAACAACCAGCTCGCGTAAGACAAATAACCTCTTTGTCTGCTATGGGAGCTGCAGGGAGGGGGCTGCCCTGTTCAAACAGAGACACTCCCACTGGCTTGTGGATGTGGTCTTGAATGCATATAGAGCACAGGGGCTCCCCATGCCTTGGCCGTTGAGTGCCACTCTACCAGGAGTATGGCTACATCATGGGCTGCCTTGAAGCAGATTCCACGGCAGGACATTTGCGCCACGGCTACATGGTCTTCATCATGTACGTTGTGCGGCTCTACAGAGTAATGTTGCTGCACCTCATCCTGTGGGATGACAGCTGTCTTGTTGATGGCTGCAAGCCCTTAAGTGGTGAGTACTCTTCGTGACCTTTTTGGTATAAGTCATCCAGTGCTGTAAGCACCGCCTCTGGCGGTCAGTAGGAACGAAATAGAACCATAGTTACGTATGTAACTATGGTTCTATGAGTTCCGGATGACCGCCAGAGTTCTCTGTCACTCAGACTTCTCAGATACCGCGAGAAGATCCAGTTGGAACAGAACCTCTCGTGACTTCCGGAATATATAGACATTCCCGGAGTCACCCAGGTGTCACAGGTGACTTTGTTGGTATAAAGATCTCGACCTGCACATGCGTGCAATGGAACATCCAGTGCTGTAAGCACCGCCTCTGGCGGTCATCCGGAACTCATAGAACCGTAGTTACATACGTAACTATCGCTCTTTATAGCGATTAATAAAAACATAAAAAAAAATGATAGATAGAAAATAAATAAAAATACATAGGATAGAAATGAATTAAATTAGAATTAAAAATAGTAATAATAATAATCAATAAATAAAATAACTAATAAAAGTAGATGTAAAAAGTAAATAAAAGCAGGCTACATATATAAATAAAATAGGCTATAAAAGATATAAAATAATGAAATAACTGAATAAAAAGTTGCTTAATTAAAGAGCCTGACTAAAAAGTTTAGTTTTTAGTTTGCCCTTAAAAATATGAACACTCTCTGCATCCCTCAGGTTATCAGGTAGGGTGTTCCACAGACATGGGGCGTAGTAAGAGAAGGATGCCTCACCGTGAGTTTTTGTGTGAACTTTTGGAACAATTAAAAGACCACAGCCAGAAGACCTGAGGGTTCGAGAGGGTTCATATGATAAAAGCAAATCTGATAAATAACTAGGACTAAGACCATTAAGAGCTTTATAAACCAATAAAAGGATCTTAAAATCAATTCTGAAGGACACGGGTAGCCAATGCAGAAACTTTAAAATGGGAGTAATGTGTGCCCTCTTTCTGGTCCTCTGGTGCATCAAGAGTTGCTCTAAGTTTACTGTTAAAACTATCTACAATAAAATCACAAGAAGAGGGTAAAACAACTGCAGGAGTGTCATTTAAAAGCTCATTAAAATGTGCAGCCACTTCAGTAGTAAGAAAGTGTTTCCTCACAGTTCGTTCTGGTATATCCTGTTTTTTAAAACCATTGACAGTAAAAAAGATACAAAAATGATCAGAGATGCCTACATCAACAACTGAGGAGATCTGTGCAGTCAGACCATGTGTTATTACTATGTCTAATGTGTGGCCTCTGTTGTGTGTAGGCTGTGTGAAATGTTGAGTAAAATTCATACAGTTCAGTAAATTTAAAAAATCTAAAGCTAAAATGTCTGATTGATTATCTACATGCAAGTTAAAATCACCTAAAATAATAATTCTGTCATAGTTAGTGTGGATGATTAACAGTAGTTCAGAAAAATCAGAATTCTTTAGTTTGTAATAATTTGGTACGTTTCAGTTCTAAACAGGATGTTAGTTTTTCCCTATCGCTCAGTATGTTTCCGCTGTGCTCATATATCTGCTGACTGTGACCTTATGACCCACATAGCGCAACTGTTAAACTTGCTAACAAGTTCAGTGCAGTCTCTCTGGATATAAAATGTATTGGTCAGAATCAGCCCTGCTTCCCTTCATTGAAGCTATATGCATTTCCAAAGACATTTCTGGGATCCCCTTTGTGAAACAGTTCCGTTATTGAGGTATCCAAATACATTCCTCAGTTAATATGATTATTAAAAAAATCAAAATAAATGTTTTTTCAATTTTTAGAGCTAGAATCAGATTTGGAGAGATGGATTAAAATACCAACCTCTATTCAGTCACGATTTTCTATAATTAAAATGAATTTTCTCCCTCGGATGAACTTCTTCAGTTCTATGATTCCTCTGCCACCTCCAGTGGGATATTGGGATAGGTTGAATTCACTGTTAATTAAATTCATTTGGACAGGCAAACACCCTCAAATTAAATTTCCCACTTTATAAAGGGGAAAATGTGCAGGTGGCCAAAATTTCAAAATGTATTTTTGGGGTTTTACCCTTCGTCCACTGCACTCTTGGTTGTATAGTGATATTTCTGTTTCCTGGTGCCCGATAGAGAAGTTAGGGCGCACTCACACTAGGCAAATTTGCCTGTTCCGTGCTCCAGCATGATTGCCCCACCCTCCCCACTCCCCTGCTGGCCTGTGCTCACACTACTCATGGCCTAGGCACGATTGGGTAAGGCTTTATATTACGTAGACACTCATCAGCATTAATTGATGCTTAATTAATGCTCAGTTCATCCTCAGTTAATATAGGACTCATGTAAGACTCATGGAGGACTCAGCCATGAATGAATGGTTACTCCATCAGTAGTCTCGCAAAGCCAGACCAAACTACAGTAGTATGGTCTGGAAGCACTCCGTTTAGAGCCGTCTATTCGGGGGGAAACTGGGCTGGCCTGTTTTTATTTCTTTAAACCAATCACAATCATCTACGGCGGGGCTAACCCCGGGAAGCAGCCAATGGAGGCATAGCGTTGTTTGCCGACGCCAGCGCTTAATAGACGCTGACGGAAGTGGTCAAGCCAGACTACTCCATCAGTAACTAATCAGAAGTCAGTCTTAATTACAGACTGAGTCTTTAATGATAATTGCTTACCTAAGACATCTATTACAGATTAACTCAGACATGTTTCTTAAAATGTATTAATACTATTAATTAATGAATTACCAACACTGAAAACCGTGAATTTGAAGTCCCATACATTAATTAATAGTTATGTGTCTGTCCCGCTAAGTAAAGTCACAACATTATGATATATTTATAGATCATTACCTAACGATGAACTAAGACGGGTTAAGAGCATGAATTCACTTTAATATGGTAGCATGGATAACCAATTTTTCTGCAACCAAAAGCTTTGCAGAAGCCTTCCAGGTGGACTTCTTAATAACCAAAAGTAATACATTTTGTAAAATTCATTATTGTTCTTCAAATGATTAAGTTGTTTAGATGAGGAAATGTTATGAAATAAGATTTGTTCAGCTGTGCACCAGCACAAGCACCTTTCCAAGGCTCGGAAGTTGCCAGGTCTAATGGTTAGAAATAAGTAAAAATGTGTCAACTAAACATTTACACTCACCACATACTTTGACCTTTTGAAATTTAGAAGACATATTAATGTTGGTTTCTTCAAATATTGTATTTCTGATTAATCAATTTCAGTTAGCCTTATACATAGGATAGGCTTTATTTTTTAGGAATAAATAGGCTAATTAAATTACTGATAGGCCAACCTTTTCTCAGAACACACTCAAGATTTTTATTTAATTAATGATATATTTGTATTTGTAAATGCCCTCATCCAGTCATGTTTTTTCTCACTAAATACAGGACGTTACTAGACAGATCTGGCAACCCACATTGAATTAGTCTATTTTTTACCAAGCTGAAAAAAAATGTATGGGGCTTGAAGTATTCTCCACATTTTAAATAAGGTTAAAATGCACGGAACAGCAACCACTCTATCTCTATAGAACATTTGACAACACAGGGGAGGCGCAAGATCCTCCAGAGCTGCACGTGAAGTTGAGAGGAGCACCTCAATCCTCTATTATAAAAACCAATGGGCCGTGAAGACATCGAAGAAAACCACTGGACAGAAGCCACAATGTACAAGGAGACGAACACCATGTTAACGGGCCGAAATGGACAGGCAGACGACAAAAAGAGGTTAGCAAACTACCAGCTCAATATTGTTCTTATGATTTTTATTGCATGAAGTAAAGTTAGCGGTGACATGTTACAAAGCATTCTTAAAAAGGTAGGCTACGTCTACATTAAGCTAACGTCATGTTAGCTTAATGGTTTTGTTTGCCTGGAGCCTGGAGTAACGTTAGCCGATTGGATAACAAGCTAGCATTTTACGTTATAGTCCATGGGCCAAGTCCCAAAATGTCTCTTATTGGTAGGCTAAAATCTGGGTGGGAAAATTCTAGTTGTGATTTTTTATATCCTATACATCCCTAGAAGAGGTTTTGATGTGATAAACCTTTTATATTGGTAGCTTTTGTTTTTAGAGGTTATCCCCTCTCAAAGTATAGGATAAGTGTAATGGAGGTCACACTGCAGGTGAATAGGGTAATATTTTTTACTTATAGATATCATCATGAAACTTTGCCAGTTGATTACTAACATTAAAACAATTATTTTTCAAATTACAATTTTTTCAGAAATGTTTGAATAAATATGCAAATTTGGCAATATCGAACTAATCATGTGAGAATTGTTTTTACAAAACAGAATATGGATAAAGGTTGTTTTTTTTCATTTTATAAATAAAAAAATACTATCAAAAATAGTGTTGCCTTTTCAGCATGTTTTTAAGAAGAAATTGTATCACTGATCAGACAATTAACAACATATGAACAAACCCTTCTGTAATGACTTTCAGAATAGTGCTGAGAATGATTATGGAAAGTTAGATATAAGTGCTTCAAAAGTTGATTTATGATACATTTTCTGATGATGTTTACACACACTTTTTGTTCCTTTCTTTCAGTAAAATCTCCTGAAGAGTTGATCGAGCGTTACTACAAGGGTCCTTGGGCTTGTCAAGGGTGGCTCTGCCAAATGAGATGCCTACAGCAAGATGAAAGTTGACAGGAACACAATTGTGTATCAATCAGCAATTGCAGATTAGCAGCATTTAAACTAGTAAATGAAGATTGCTTGATATTATTATATCTTTTTTGTGTATGTTCATTAAACAGAAATTGTTAACGTTTTAGGTAGAAACTACTTTGAATACAATAAAACTGTTAAAATCCCAAATGATGGTCTTCAATGAAATTAATATAGTAGCCTATGTTAAATCACGACGGGAATGCAGACCTTTATATTATAACAGTTTTGTACTGATTGTATATTTGTCACCACCGTCTGAAAGAGAAATCATGCTCTTAAACCGTCTGAGTTAATCCTTAGGTAATGATTTGCAAAAATATTATAATGTTGTGACTTTACTTAGCGGGGCACATGACACTTAACTAACCATTAATTGACATGGTTTTCCATGCTAATATATTAAAGTGAAATAATGGTCTTAAACCGTCTTAGTTCATCGTTAGGTAATATATCATAATGTTGTGACTTTACTTAGCGGGACACATAACTATTAATTAATGTATGGGACTTCAAATTCACGGTTTTCAGTGTTGGTAATTAATTAATTAATAGTATTAATACATTTTAAGAAACATGCCTGAGTTAATCTGTAATAGATGTCTTAGGTAAGCAATTATCATTAAAGACTCAGTCAATTAAGACTGACTTCTGATTAGTTATTGATGGAGTAACCATTCATTCATGGCTGAGTCCTCCATGAGTCTTACATGAGTCCTACATTAACTCAGGATGAACTAAGCATTAATTAAGCATCAATTAATGCTGATGAGTGTCTACTTAATATAAAGCCTTACCCACGATTGCACCTTGCTACGTCACCGTGCGCGTTTAGGATTTGGAGCGTAGTCTACTTGTAGGCTATACGACTGTTTGTGAATATTTTCATCCGGCCAAATTTGCATCAAATATTCCACCTCCACATTAGAGCAACGAGAATCCTTAAGCTATTGTTTTTATTAAATGTAGCCTTGACGTAATAGGTCGCGGTGGACAGTCTCATATTTGTGGAACACGCTGTTTATTATTAATATAATGGCCCGTCATCAGACCATACGTACCGGATGGTTTTATACACATCGATCACTCCATCAAGTAATCCAAGTCAGAACTTTTTGTATGGGCAGAGATCGTTTTTTTAACTGTCTTTATAAACTTTCTTGTTAAACCTTAGTGTAGGCTACTGTTTCCTTATCACCGGGCCGCGGAGTCTCGCTGTGTGTTGTTTTGGGTTTGTCTCCACCGCCATGCGTAAAGGCAGTATTATGACAGTTGACGGGAGGAAAAAGAAAAAAATCATCTGACGAACGTGAGTAAACGAAAGCCTTTCTGCTTTGCTTTCTGCGCTCACCTATTTAGCTCTATCCCTCTTTTATTAGCCCACACCTAAAAGCCTACACACATGTTAATTCTCACACATTTTATGTAGCTACAAGTCCAAGTGGTGGGCAATTCTGGTGCCGACTAGTAAGGCAGCGGACGTTAACGGACTATGCATCCTTAATAAATTCACTCCAGGAACGCCGCCTGTGCGCTTGCTTGTGCGCGTGTCATCTCATTAGCATCTGTACTTTGGCCACGGCACACCTCTCCCAAGTGTGCCGTGGCCAAGGGGCTGTTCCGTGCTGGAATATGGATCGTGTGGTCACACTAGCCAAACGTTCTAGACTTTAGTATGCAAATGAGCTCGGGCGCGGGGCCGTGGCCCTAGTGTGAATGGCCCCTTAGTCTTTCCACATAGACTGCAAGATGTAGTACATTTTAAAATAATATTCCTCTCAAACTCTGTAAGGTTACAGAGTTTGGGCCAATAATATCACATTTAATTTCAGTCGGGCACCTGGTGAGCAAGCACACATAAAAATTCATCACAATTTTCCATTATTTCATAACTATGACTTGCTACTGGGAGGTCGGCCTGTCTCATTTCCTTACTGGTCTGTTTAGAGGGATCCATATCATATCTGATATCACAAAAGAGTTCAGTCTTCGCTCATTTCAGGACATTCAGCAGCAGTTCAATCTACCAATGTCTTCCTTTTTCTTCTATTTGCAGTTGAGCTCTGCTTTAAAGGGGACATATTATGCTAAATCTCGGTTTTAAAGGTGTATTTCCAAGGTCTACTAGAAAAGGTTTTCATGGTTTATTGTTCAAAAAACCCAATAGTTTTCTACCATTTCCCATTTCTTCATCGCCTTTTCCAGCCTTCTCTGCCCTCTATCTCAAAAGGTAGGTTTTGACATCTTACCCCCCTTCGCAAAAATACTAGTCTGCTCTGACTGGTCAGATCTACATGGGCGTGCATGCACCCCCCCTGCTCATTTACTATACCTACCTACATGGGCATGGCACGCCCAGCTGTCAGTTTTGTTTACTTTTGGCCAATGCAGCATGGAGACCAATGTAAACATGTTTAGCTTCATTTCTACCACAAATATCGGCACACTAACCAGTTCTAAACTAAAAGATGTACAACTGAACCTGTTCAGACAGGAGTCTGAGCTGAAAACTGTGAAAATGGCATCAAGATTTCAGATTTCCCTGCCATTATCCTCAGGTAAATACTGTTTAATTATGTCACAGTCGATAACATAATTTGAGCTAAGTATTTATGCATAAACTCTCTAAACTGGTAACATACACCCTGTTTTACATTTGTCTTTACAGGTCTGTGGAATGATCTACAGTCCAGTGGAGTGAAAAAGCTTTGGTTGTGAACCGATACTGAGTTGACATGTAAAAATGTACAGTAACCATAATGGAAAAGAATGTATCCTGAATCATGTCAAGATTCACTGGAAAGGCATTATCTTTTGTAAAATGTATGGTTGAAATAATTATGCTTTAGGTTTGTCAGAGCTGCAAATTATCTGACAACATTTCAATATCTTGTAGATAATGTATCATTTGTATTGTGATCACTCATTCATAATAAAGTTTTACTGTTAAAAAATGTATTGTGTTGCTTACTGTCACTGTTTGCTACCTGTAGTAAAGGATTACTTGAAACTCACATTTTCATCTCGCTGAAGATTTTCTCTGATAAAACAGTATCATTACATTTTAAAAAGACCAAAAACATCCTTAAAAATAAAGCAGTTTATTCATAGCGGAATGAAAATATGAAGTGTACATATCAAACAGAAGCAAAGCCATAACTTTTATGTAACTGTCCAGTTGTTGTTGGGCCCTGAAGAAGACCACCTGTCCCAGTGAACACATCCTCCTCTGAAGGAACGGATAGTGTGACGGTCTTGGTGGCTCCGTCCGGCTCCATCAGGTCACTCAGACACCTGTAAAACATGGCACATTCAATGTTACATCATGTAGCCTAGCTGACATGTATAGGCCTACATCATACATCTGTTATGGCAAAGCTACAACAAATGCAGTATAGCCCTGGCTCAATAAGCAACAAGTTCTGAGTGATACTGTGTGCTTTTTGAAATATAATGGACAGGAAACAAACACCAGCAGAGACAACTTACAGTATTCCTGTCTATGTGTACATTACACTGGAGATCATGTAGGCCTACTGCTGCTTCTACTACACACTGTCCGCAGACTTATTGCGGTGTGTACTTGAGCTATACAATCAGACAGCTAGCAGGTAGCAGGATGAAGCTATTAAAAAAAATACTCTTCAGTTTCCAACACACCCTACAGTTTCACCGTCTGTTTTTCACACAGGGGCTGTCACGGCAGGACTAACGTGAGCTCACAAAAGAGCCAAATAACAGTCACTGCAAAAGACTCACAGCTCTAACCGTTAGCATAAAGCTAACGGTAAAGCTAGCGGGCGCTAATGCTAACGACTAAACTCCGCATTCTCTCATTTCAGTCGGTGTTGGTTATTATAGGAGGGATAAAATAAAGCACATTACAGACATTGAACTAAAAAACGGATATAATTATTTTTAAAATAGGACTACTTACATTTCGGACGGATGGTGTCTCTCAGTCTTCCTGGCACAGTCTCCTCCACACTCCAGTAAAAAGGCTTTGATCACACTAACAGATTGCAAACCTTTGCTGGAGATAGCCTAACAAAAAATGAAGTAAATCCATTCAGCCCTAGTGTGCTTCGAGGCTGGGGTGTGATGGTAGCTTGAGGTTGAGCTCACACTGCAGCTTGCTTCTCCTCTGTTGTTGCATGAGCGAGTGGAGGCTCAGCCAGGTGTGTGTGGTTACCAACGGGGCGTCTTGATTTGCCAATCAACTGCCGAGTTTCTGGTGAGCTTTCCCGTGGGAGTATTTATGATAATGAAAACCGACCGATTTCGTCATCAGTCGGTGTTTTTTGGAAGAAACCTTCAAATCCCCCCCTTTTCGAAATAAGTGTCCCAGAAGAAACTGACATATTTGTCTTTTTGAAGCTTGTGTGTGCTGGTAGGGACGCCAACAACCTAAACAGTGTGCCCAAACACCGGCAATGTTTGGTTTTTCATAATATGTCCCCTTTAAAAGCCTTAATAATCCCCTGGGGGCAAGAACTACCACTACATTCAATACATTGTATATATTCTTGTATTGGTACGCGAGGTCTGTTCTCGAAATTATATTTCTTGTTGATAAAGGCAACATTCAAACCTATGCCAATTGACAATATATGGAGAAAATACTTAATTCAATCATGTCTGTGGTATAGATGGCTTCACTGTAACATCTCACTAACCGTCTCTGTGTCTGTCTGTCACTATAGAAAAGGAAAGGAAGAAATGGAGTCAAACGTCACCACTGTCAGCTCTGTGACGAATCCTTCTCAACATCTGGATATTTAAAGGTTCATCAGAGAGTTCACACTGGAGAACTATACAGCTGTGACCAATGTGGGGCAACATTCACTACATCAGGTAACTTAACTGCCCACCGACGTATTCACACTGGAGAGAAACCATACAGCTGTGACCAATGTGCGGCAACATTCAATCAGTCAGGTAACTTAACTGCCCACCTACGTATTCACACTGGAGAGAAACCATACAGTTGTGACCAGTGTGGAAAAACGTTCACCCTGTCAAGGAATCTAACTGCCCACCACCATATTCACACTGGAGAGAAACCATACAGCTGTGACCAGTGTGGAGCAGTGTTTAGACATTTACATTCTTTAAAATCACACCATTTAATTCACACTGGAGAGAAACCTTACAGCTGTGACCAATGTGGAACCACTTTCACAAAGTCATATTGTTTAACTCGCCACCGCCTTATTCACACTGGAGAGAAACCATTCCGTTGTGAACAATGTGGAAAAACTTTCTCTGTGTCAGGTAGCTTAACTGCCCATCTACGTATTCACACTGGAGAAAAACCATACAGCTGTGACCAATGTGGATACACTTGCAGAAGGTCATGTGACTTAATTGTCCACCGTCGTGTTCACACTGGAGAGAAACCATACAGCTGTGACCATTGTGGAAAAACGTTCACTGGGTCAGGTGGCTTAACTGTTCACCGTCGTATGCACACTGGAGAGAAACCGTTCTGGTGTGAACAATGTGGGAAAATGTTTGCTCAAGGGAGTCAACTTAAATCCCACAAATGCATTCACGCTGCATCACTTTGATCATTTCCATGAGCCAAGCTAGCTGCTTTTTCCCCATGTCCACACCCTGATAGCTGTGTGTTTATACAGTATGCTGAGTTCTCCTACTTATAATCATATAAATGCAATAAACTCATGTCATCATATGAAGAGCATCGATCAGGAATAACAGCAATCACATTTATAATGTCTTTATATTCTGCATTGTTATAATCAGTCCATATTGTTGGGAATGCATAAGGGGTAGATTTGGTCAAAGTCAGGAATATTATTAATTTCATAGAAATTATAATATTAAGAAAAATTGTTAATTAATGATCAATTTAATTAGTCTAGCTAATCCAATAACTTCATAATACATACGGAGCACCACCCTTTGAAAAAGGGAACTTTGAATCAAATCAGAAAAACAGTCTCATAATGTTAAAGGGATTTACCTTGAAAATGTCAAAGTTGGTTACAATGTACATTTAAGATAATGAAGGAGTGAATATTCGAGCATAGACCTTATTTACCAGCAATTAGTGAAATACAAGACACCAATATCACAGACACTGCTTCTTAAAATCAAAATGTAAGGGTTTATTTACTTAGGTAAGTTGATAAAAACGATGCACATAAGTCAATAACCATGAACTAATCTAATTTAAGAAAGCAGACATAGCACAAGCAATAATAAGAACAGTTTAGAATCAAACCCACAGGCTATAGTAGGCTACATGTGTATGTACCACTGTGTGTGTGGGTGTGTGTGTGTGTGTGTGTGTGTGTGTGTGTGTGTGTGTGTGTGTGTGTGTGTGTGTGGGTGTCAAAAAGAAAGGGGGGGTGGACACCGCCCAAAAGCCAAAAATGGCGGACAGCTTGTGACGTTTTCGTCACATGAAGGGGGTCACCGATGGCGACGCAATCACGTGGCGGAGACGTCCTAACTGTGACGTGTGACGTTAAAGTCACGTGAAGGGGGTCAGCGCTCGCCACCCACGCAATTTAACTTTGGAAACCACAGAAGTCAACTCTCATATGCTTAACAATCGCGACGCGAATGTAAGAATATGTGTTGGTGTGCAGATGTATAGAGTTTGAATAAAGAGAGAGAAAGAAAGAGGAGATCAAGTAAAAGCTTGCCACAGAAATTACACAGTTAGTTGTTCACCTTGATTTATAGCCTACAGTCATTCAATCTGTGAGTGGTCTCACAAATGTCTTTATATTCTGCATTGTTATAATCAGTCCATATTTACGTTTCGTATAAATTGTAGAAGTTAATGTAACTGTGAATCTGCATGTCACTTATATTGTTTAGATGGACTTAACAATAGAAACAGTGAAATCCTGTTCATTTGTTTTTTTAGATGATTTTTAGGCATTTTCCATGTTATTTGTTATTGATAGTGAAGTCCTTTTTGACTTGTGTGTGTATCATACCTTAGCTGAGCATCCTGCATGGTAGTTGATGAATGTATATTTCCTATGTGCCTTTTCCCAACCTGTTTTTTCATGTATGATACAACCAGTAACCATAAAACTTTGTGAGGTTGAAACCTTTTTGCTAAAACCTGCTTTTGTACTAAAACATTGATTTTCATTAAAGTAGTGAGAGAGAACATTTTTATTGTGTTTGTGTATTTTTCTATTATCGTATTGTCAAACCTTTACAACATGGAACAGAGTGAAACATTTCTATAGAGTTGATTTAAAAACAGACCAAAGTGTAAACTGATACTTTACTGTTTTAACGAATGAGTTTTATTTGTTCTTTATTTCTTCATCACTAATTATTTCCATGTTTCAAACAAAATCAGTACATAATTAAATGTCACTGTTTTTATCACTGGCCTGTCATTGCCAGAGACACCAAAAGCTCCCAGCCAGCATGCTGGTGCTATGGTAACCACCACCACAGGCATTGATCAAGAGGAGGTCCGACACCAACACACATGGACATACTTCGATTATTAACCTAGATTATGTTATTGTTTAAATAATGATCTATTATATCAGACCATCCGCTGCTTCACTTTTTATTTAGTTCACTGTTATCCTTTTTACCTGACTTTTATACATTTGTTTACTTTTTTTTTTACTATTTTACTGTAGGGGACAGTGGGGTGACTTGTGCCACCTTTCACCCAAAGTGACTTTAAAGTGAGGCCCTTGATAGTAATGTCTCCAACTAAACTGTGTGCGTATATTTCAGGATGTGGTGCATCCCTGGGAACAATAACTTTGGATCTGAAATAAACAGTTTAAGAAACATAGCTTTTGGTCTTGTAGCACAACTCGTCCCCGGTGCGGGGTAAGTTGTGCCATTGGGGAGGATATGTTGGGATAAATTGTGCCATTGATATACATCTCATATACTGTAATGCTTTATAATAGCAAAACAAATCCATTCGAAAATTACTAATATAAGGTTTATTTAAATTATATATTTTACAAAGATTGAAGGTCAATTTTCTTAAACAAGGCCTAGCAGATCTAGGTGGTTTTAGATCTATTATTAAGATCTATGTGTAAATATCTGATTATACAAATATAACCAGTTTGTGCAGCATGCGTGTTTAAGGTGAAACAGAATAATTGTTTTGTCAAATTTTGCTTCCGTATGTAAATTTAAGTCTGTATTTTGTCATTTAACACACAAGCAGGTTAAGTCTCACACAGTAATTGAAATTACATTTTCGCTCACCCCTCCTACATAAATTACAACTTGAGGTGGAAGGCCAGTCCACTTATTTCTACTTGAAAAGTTTACAAACTTTTTTTCTGTGAGCAGTGTCACAGCTATTTGTCAATCAGATGTATTTTGTTCTTTTATTCTCATTCTTATTGCTCAGAGACCGCCGTGGTTTGCAGCTGGGACGTGCCCCTGGAGCAGTTTGGGGTTAAGTGTCTTGCTCAAGGACACAATGGTAGAGATGGTGAGCACCTTAGATGTAAAAGCAACCACCACTAGTTTTACTACTAACATCCTCCTGTCCAGTGCCGGGGATCCAACCAGTAACCTCATGGTTACTTGGAGGAACCAGAGACATCATGGTTACTGGGAGGAGGAATCAGAGACTTCATGGTTACTGGGAGGAGGAACCAGAGACCTCATGGTTACTGGGAGGAACCAGAGACTTCATGGTTACTGGGAGGAACCAGAGACCTCATGGTTACTGGGAGGAGGAACCAAATACCTCATGGTTACTGAGAGACCTCATGGTTACTGGGAGGAGGAACCAGAGACCTTGTGGTTACTGGGAGGACACCTTTCCTCTAGGCCTCCTACCACCAACATCTCTTCATTCATAAATCAAAAGAAAAAAAAAATCACCTGAACACATCAAACATTTACAATCAAATCCAGACTGCCATTGTTGTGGTCACAGCAGCCCGCTGTGTTTTCCTCGTCTGTAGCTGCCACTCCCCCTGTCTGTCTCACTTCGCACCTGGTCCTCATCTGCAATCACGCTCACCTGGTCTTCACCTCCAATCAACTCCCCTTCATAACCCGTGGTTTCCTTGCTGTTGGCGCCGGATCGTCCTATGCGCTACCGTGGTAACTATTACGTACCTGGCTCCAGTTTTCTGTTCCCTCGCTCTTGCTTACTCGTCTCTTGTTGCCTGTTGCCTGTAGCTGTTGACCACAACCTAACTTTTGTTTTTCCTCTGCCTGCAGTATCCGGATCACTCTCTCCAGCTTCCCGGTTTTGGTCTCCCTCTGGCTCCCTCACCCACTACCTGCTTCCCCACACCATATATAAATAAACCTTTTTATATAAATCCTACTTCGTCTCTGTCTGCTCTTGGGTCCAAGCATCGTAACCATAACAGCCATTGGTTTATTAACCTTACTGTATTGTGATGTCACTTGTTTACCATTGAACTATCTCTCAAAATATAAATCTTTCAGGTTGTCAGACACGTTACTGTGACAAAGAAAACAATTGATTATATGTTCCTCCTATTTATCCTTCCTCATTTGTATCTCTCAAACACATTTACAGTTATGTTTCCTATTTTGTTCTGATCCACAATAATATGAAGTGATGAATTACTGAAAAATATCAACAAATAAATCTCCTTCACCCCGATCGGACAGAAATAGTTTGTCCAATGTCCAAAATAAATATTAACCTTGTTTAAGGCAAGGAGAGATGTCATGTACCATTGTCTGTAATCCTTGTGCAGGCTAGTATAAGGCTAAAATAATACAAAACTAAACAAGATACAATGCTATATAAACATAGGTTAAAACATCAAAACCTTTACAAAAAACACTACATTGCATATTTTTCAAATATACCCCATATATACATATATGCGTGTGCAAGAATGTCTTTCTTCAGTCATTACAAAACTCAGTCATTACTTATATGTGTGTGCAAACGTGCAGGTTTGCTGTGTGAGTAATAAATTGTTCTGCTGCACAATGACAAAAACTGAATTGGTGATCGCATTCAATGCCATGAGGACTGTAACAGTGTTTTAGAAAACAGGTTGATGTATCTGAGGGAAAGAGTTATTTAAAAGTTACATAAACGGTTGTTATCTTTGCGTTTACCAAACATTGAACCGATAAGATGGAAACACTTTCATAGTATTAATTCAGAGTGCTGGGGAAGAGAAGCCTGGATTCCTCACAAAACCTCCAGGTGTGTTTGAATAACACCACTGTCGGGCAAACAACATAGGCTTTGAACTGCTTCCTTGTATGTGTCAAAAAGGATTTATAGTTTATTAATGACTGTTTGATATTAAAACTTGTTGATACAGTTTTTTTAGTGCCAGTAGTATCTGTGACTGAGGCTGAGAACGCTCACATTCCAGTTGCAACTGTGTAACCGTTGTATGTGCCTCAGGGTTGGCAACACAGAAAATGACCTTCTAAACAAAGGACCCAGTGTTCTTATCTACACTGTCTCCTCGCATATGATAGTCAGGAGGTTATATGAGAAGAACACTGGCTCCTTTGTTTAGAAGTTCCAACCTAAGATAAACCAAGGAGGCGGGGAACAGGACGGGAGTATCTCACTGTGGACTTTATCTCTCTGGCAGACTCACTCACTCAAGACTCGATCTGTTTGAAGACACATCTGAACACTTCATCTGTTTTCTAAAGATTGTTTTTTTACTGCTGGTTGAGACAGTCTCCTCTTTGGTAGATTATATCAAACTGTGTTGCGAGGTTTTGCTGGATCTCAGAGAGAAAGAATGGAGGAGGACAATCAGGACCCGGACCATCGGAGCAACGACGTCCCCACGAGACAAACAGCAGGCTCGGGCGACGCTCAGGTCAGTGCTCATGACGTCAAACTAAATAGCATAGCGTTCCAGTACTTTCATTGTGTACATATTGTATAATAATGTTCATAATTACTTATATTATACTGTTAGATTTGTATATTTGGTTAAACTTTGTGGCCTTAAGCAAATATGTATTCATTACACTTGTTTCTTTCTTGTGTTTCCATTCTAAGAAGTTTAAAAAAAATGCTTTAAGATATCAAGCTCCAAAATGCAAAGCTCTCTCTAAGCTCAGGGTCATTTATTCTTTCTTCTCTTCTTCCCCTGCTCCTCCAACGCTCCTCCAGTGTTTTTCCATTAGCTCACTATTTCCTTCTCATGTGTCTGCTGTTGCACCCTGTGATTACATTCCAGAACACACTGAACTCAACCAACCCCACACCAACATTAAACAGAAGATCCAGGAATATTTTCTAATACCTCTTATTTGAAAGATTTGAATGACATTTTCTACACTTACTGTTCCATTCCCCCTCATGCAGGTTTAATAAAATGTTTTATACAGCAAGGGGGTTGTTTGTATTTAGGCTACTAGATGTCATAAAGTCTCTCTCTCTCTCTCTCTCTCTCTCTCACTTTGCAACTGAATCAACATATGACAATACTTAACTGAATCACAAACAGTGGTTAAGCATACCGTATATGTAATCACTTACTGGAAAAAGTGTGTGTGTGTGTGTGTGTGTGTGCGCGTGTGTGTGTGTGCGCGTGTGCGTGTGTCTGAGGAAGGTTTTATTGGTCTTGTTTTTTATAGGCCCGGTCCATTGTTTCTCTCGCGAGATCTGGCAGCACGGGTGTGGCAACATGATAAGGAATGTAATGAGCTCATGTAAAAACACTGCAGGAAAATATACCAAGTATCAAATTTAAAGAACAGATATATGAATGCATAGAAACTAGAACAAAGATATCTCTCTCTCTGTGTGTACAGCATTTTTGAACCCAGAATAAGATGCATGTGAGGGCAGATTTATTTGTAACTATCTAATTGATCTGCTTTTCATACAGTATATATATATATATATATATATATATATATATATATATATATATATATATATATATATATATATATATCAGTTTAACACATGTGCCTTTCCTCTAAGAATGTGCTGACAAAACAGTTGTTTAAACCAGTGGTTTTCAAACTGTGGAGGTTATGGCAGGGGGGGCGCAGATTTTTTTTTTTTTTGTGTTTTTTATATTAAGATCACGGCATAGCTGGACAAAAGATCTTCTGCTTCGTTCCTCTCACTGCATTTAAATGCATTCATTATATTACAGAGTAATAGGTCTCGTTTAAGAAAAAGAGCACCAAGCCCAACCCAGAGGACCCTGCATACATTTCTTTTTATAAATTAATATTTTTATGGAAAATACATGTGTCTTTCTTCAATAGCTTCTAATTCATCAGACCCAGTGTCTCCAAATTATTTGTTCACACAAAATTCCTCATGTTTAGCCTCTTAATTTTCCTCTCAAAGTGCACCAGATTCATGCATTTCACTTTAAAAAGGTGAAAAAAAAACCCCTAGGAGAGTCTGGTTCTCCACTGGCTACTATTTTCCTCCAGCAGGACATTGGAGGCACTAGCGAAAAACACTGGGTGTGTGAATGACATTTAACTAGTCAATACTTTGGGCAAGTCTGTCTGCCTATCTTTCTCACTCCGCTGCACACTCAGTCACTACTATCCATGCTTAAAGGAAGCAGGATTAAAACACTGGATTAAGATGCTAAAATGTATTAAAAAATGTGTTTAAAAACACACAAGAATGTTTAGAATGTTTCAAAAATATGTATAAATTTGTAAAATAATTAAAAGATCTTTCAAAACACACAGGGGTTTAGACATTTTTTTTGGGGGGGGGGGGCTCCACTGAAATTTGTTCTCTGAGGGGGGGCTCACTCTCTCACATTTTGAAAACCCCTGGTTTAAACTATTCTAACGTTTATGGTGGCTGACCACAATAAACCCCTGAGACCTGTTTACTCTATTAACCATCTATTAGTTGACACCCTTGTTGTAGAAAAGGGCTTTAAAGAGCAACGTGCAGGTTAGAGACCCCAGTTAAACAGCATATAGGAAAAAAATTCAACTACTCGATTTAATTTTTAATTTTTAAATATAGGGGAAGGTGGGGTGATTTGTGCATTTTGGAAGTTGCAAAACCCCTTGTTTCTAGAAAACCGTGGAAGAAATTGGAAATGTGACCACATATTTAAGAAGAGCCATCCATTTGACTCATCCTGTAAAGAAGGGAGACACAAGGAATAAGATATAAGCACATTTAAGCTCAAAAAACTGTGTTTTGCCTTTCAAAGTAAAATTTCCATGATCAAGGTTTTTTGATTATTGTGTCTGAACAATTATAGACACGTTTGAAAACATTTGACACATGTTTTAGTGCTTTGGTATGCTACACTTTGAGTCTATATAGTTAGCACAATGTCAACCCTAAATTGCTGCATCATGCCTATTATCCAAAATTCTGGGGATGGGGTGATTTGTGCGCAAGGGCCTGGGTGAGTTATAAGTAAGTAAGTAAGTAAAATGTATTTATAAAAGCACATTTATGACAGTTTGCACTGTTCAAAGTGCTGTACATAGTGCATTCAGTAGGTAAACAATGAAGGTAAAATAACAATAACCAAAATAAAAGACGTAAAGCCCATACATCCACATAAACACAGATAGTAGTGCAGAGGTAAGTAAGTAGTGCAGAGGTTAATGGGGAGGAAACACCAGGGTGTACATATGGGTTTTGAGCCTTGATTTAAAGGCAGAAATGTAGGGGGAATCACATTTGTCAGGTGGCAGTTGGTTCCACAAGCACGGAGCAACTAGTGCAAAGTACATTTCTGAGAGTTGTGCCAGTGGCATGGCTGTATACGCTGGTCACCAAAAGAAAGTGATAGTCTACAGTAGCTCAGGAGAGAGTGACATCTCAATTCCACTTAACGACACCACTGATGAGAGTTCAGATGGCCAGAAAGATGATGATGGTGACTTTGTCATTGTGACACAATGACGCACAAATCACCCCACTACGTGGGGTGATTTGTGCGACAACTTTTTTTCCGAAAGCTATATTTCTTAAACAGTTTATTCCAGATCCAAAGTTTTTATTGCCAGGGATGCACAACATCCTGAAATATATGTACATATTTGAGTTGGAGACATAACTGTCAAGGCCTCACTTTAAAATCACTTTGAGTAAAAAGTTGCACAAATCACCCCACCTTCCCCTACATCACAGTGGCTTCTGGAGCTATTTTTGTGCATGAACCAGTCAAACCTTTGCCGATTCACACCACTACTTCTGTTCAGCTTTCAAAATAAAAAAAAACTACTCTCACTGTTCTGTAGGCCTGCCCTACAGAATAACTGTAGGCAACTCCATAAACTCTATCTATAGGTAGCATATGTCCAGCATCAAAATATAACCATCTCTTTATAAACAATTATTGCTCAGTGTCCAATTATGTTTGTCCGTCAGTAACAATGAAAACACAACTGCTCAATTGAATATAGAATGCATCATGGTTTGCACTGAGCGTCAATTCATCCAAACTTATTATCCAATCTGGCTGTAGAACAAAGGAGATAGTAGTAGTTGGAGACAGCATTCCACACTGCTGCTCCAGAAGGTCTGGCCGCCCTCCTTACTGCCCAACAAAAACACACGCTGGACAGGAACATAAATGAACATATAGCGCTTTACGCTTCTCAGAGTTCAGATGTTTACATTAAAGGCATTCCTGAACCCTGGAAGCTTTGCCCTGGACATGTACTTGGGTCTGGAGTCCCATAAGGCATCTAAATCCTTTCTGCCTGTCCCTATGCGTATACACATACTAAACATGATTTAATGACCACCTGCATGCAGAAAGCTCTCCTCTCTGACTAGATCAACTGGACTGGTATGGTAGTATATTGACCAAGCTCTGACAGCGTGTATTGATTTGATTTACGTTATTATGAATAATTGATCGCGTCAGAAACTGTATTTTTTTAAACGTCATGACTTGATGTATTTGTTTTATTTGTTTTGTTTGTTTTTGTTGCCTGTAGTCAAGATAGTGTTGTGGCCCTGACCCAATGATAATCAGTAACTAGAAAAATATACCAAGTATCAAATTTAAAGAACAGATATATGAATGCATAGAAACTAGAACAAAGAGCTCCCAAAAAACCTCTCTGGTGTGTGTGTGTGTGTGTGTGTCTCTGTGTGTGTGTGTCTGAGGAAGGTTTTATTGGTCTTGTTTTTTATTGGCCCGGTCCATTGTTTCTCTCGCGAGATCTGGCAACACGGGTGTGACAACGTGAGAAAGAATGTAATGAGCTCATGGAAAAACACTGCAGGAGCAGAGAGGAAAAAAACTGCCTTGAGTTGAAGGAGAGCTTTAGACTGTTTTAACTTCAGATATGTGGCTATTTGAAATCTCTGACTCATTGTGACCGTCTCGTGCTTGTCAGCAGCCACAGAGGAGAGCTGCTGGATCTCAGAGAGCAGCAATGGAGGAGAACAACCAGGACAACGTCCCCATGAGACCAACAGCAGGCTCGAGCGATGCTCAGGTCAGTACCTATTGTTAAAATCAAATTAAAACATGGCATACCACACCATAATTCAATTTGGTTATCTCTTTGCTATGTATTTGGCTAGAATGGAATTTATTTGATGTGCTACAGCAGAATCAACAAATAAATGTGTGTAGGGGAGAACGGGGTAAGTAGGCACACTTTTTATTCTAGTGAGAATTGCTTATCACCTAAACATCTTTCAATAGTCATTCCTACATTACATTGAAGCTAGTGGTTTTTTTGTGTGTGTGTGCACAAAAGCTAAATCAGCTCACGTTGCCCGGAATACGGTGTAATGTTGATGTCACTTATTCATCGCACACACCTTTGAAAACTGCAGACGTGTGTGTCATCCCGTGCTCTGAACAAAGCAGACAATGTTTACCTTTCGGTTGCTTCCGACATCAACTGCTGGCGACAGACGTGTTAAGAATGAACACATTAATTCCAGAAATTAATCACCCCGTGTTAACGCGTTCATTTTGACGGCCTTATTTTTTCTGTAACTAATACATAGTTATGCGTTAACTACTACATACTTTTTTTAGTTTGTAATAATTTGGTACGTTTCAGCTCTAAACAGGATGTTAATATTTCCCTATCGCTCAGTATATTTCTGCTGTGCTCATATATCTGCTGACTGTGACCTTTTGACCCACATAGCGCGACTGTGAAATTTGCTAACAAGTTCAGTGCATTCTCTCTGGATATAAAATGTATTGGTCCAAATCATCCCTGCTTCCCTTGATTGAAGCTATGTGCAATTCCACATTTCTGGGATCGCCTTTGTGAAATAGTTCTGTGATTGAGGTATTCAAATACATTTAGTTAATATGATTATTAAAAACTATTTCAATTCCATTTTTAGAGCTGTAGAATCAGATTTGGAGAGATGGATTAAAATACCAACCTCTATTCAGTCACGATTTTCTATAATTAAAATGAATTTTCTCCCTCGGATGAACTTCTTCAGTTCTATGATTCCTCTGCCACTTCCAGTGGGATATTGGGATAGGTTGAATTCACTGTTAATTAAATTCATTTGGACAGGCAAACACCCTCAAATTAAATGTTCCACTTTACAAAGGGGAAAATGTGCAGGTGGCCAAAATTTCAAAATGTATTTTTGGGGTTTTACCCTTCGTCCGCTGCACTCTTGGTTGTATAGTGATATTTCTGTTTCCTGGTGCCCGATAGAGAAGTTAGGGCGCACTCACACTAGGCAAATTTGCTTGTTCCATGCTCCAGCATGATTGGCCCCCCTCCCCACTCCCCTGCTGGCCTGTGCTCACACTACTCATGGCCTAGGCACGATTGCACCTTGCTACGTCACTGTGCGCGTTTAGGATTTGGAGCGTAGTCTACTTGTAGACTATACGACTGTTTGTGAATATTTTCATCCGGCCAAATTTGCATCAAATATTCCACTTCCACATCAGAGCAACGAGAATCCTTAAGCTATTGTTTTTATTAAATGTAGCCTTGACGTAATAGGTCGCGGTGGACAGTCTCATACTTGTGCAGCACGCTGTTTATTATTAATATAACGGCCCTTCATCAGACCATACGTACTGGATGGTTTTATACACATCGATCGCTCCATCAAGTAATCCAAGTCAGAAGTTTTTGTATGGGCAGAGATCATTTTTTTAACTGTCTTTATAAAGTTTCTTGTTAAAGGGGACATATTATGAAAAACCAAACATTTCTGGTGGTTGGGCACACTTTGTAGGTTATTGGGGTCCCTACCAGCACACACAAATAAAAGACAACTATGTCAGTTTCTTCTGGGATACTTATTTCGAAAAAGGGGGGATTTGATGGTCTGTTCCAAAAAACACCGACTGATGACGAAATTGGTCGGTTTTCATTAACATATTATACTCCCACGGGAAAGCTCACCAGAAACTCGGTAGTTGATTGGCAAATCAAGACGCCCCGTTGGTAACCACACATAGCTGAGCCTTCACTGCTAATGCAACAACAGAGGAGAAGCAAGCTGCAGTGTGAGCTCATCCTCAAGCTACCATCACACCCCAGAGCCTCGAAGCAGACCGGGGATGAATGGATTTACTTAATTAGTTAGGCACACTTACCATTTAGGCATACTAAATGGTAAGTGTGCTGACATTTGCTGTAGAAATGAAGCTAAACATGGTAACATCGATCTCCATGCTGCATTGGCCAAAAGTAAACAAAACTGACAGCTGGGCGTGTGCCATGCCCATATAGGTAGGTATAGAGTAAATGAGCAGGGCGGTGCATGCACGCCCATGTAGATCTGACCAGTCAGAGCAGACTAGGATTTTTGCGAAGGGGGGTAGATGTCAAAACCAACCTTTTGAGATAGAGGGCAGAGAAGGCTGGAAAAGGCGATGAAGAAATGGGAAATGGTAGAAAACTATAGTTTTTTTTGAAAAAATAAACCATGAAAACCTCTCCTAGTAGACCTTGGAAATACACCTTTAAAACCGAGATTTAGCATAATATGTCCCCTTTAAACCTTAGTGTAGGCTACTGTTTCCTTATCACCGGGCTGTGGAGTCCCGCTGTGTGTTGTTTTGAGTTTGTCTCCACCGCCATGCGTAAAGGCAGTATTATGACAGTTGACGGGAGGAAAAAGAAAAAAATCATCTGACGAACATGAGTAAACGAAAGCCTTTCTGCTTTCCTTTCTGCGCTCACCTATTTAGCTCTCTCCCTCTTTTATTAGCCCACACCTAAAAGCCTACACACACATTAATTCTCACACATTTTATGTAGCTACAAGTCCAAGTGGTGGGCAATTCTGGTGCCGACTAGTAAGGCAGCGGACGTTAACGGACGTTAACGGACTATGCATCCTTAATAAATTCACTTCAGGAACGCCGCCTGTGCGCTTGCTTGTGTGCGTGTCATCTCATTAGCATCTGTACTTTGGCCACGGCACACCTCTCCCAAGTGTGCCGTGGCCAAGGGGCTGTTCCGTGCTGGAACGAATCGCGTGGTCACACTAGCCAAACGTTCTAGACTTTAGTATGCAAATGAGCTCGGGCACGGGGCCGCGGCCCTAGTATGAGTGGCCCCTTAGTCTACCCACATAGACTCCAAGATGTAGTACATTTTAAAATAACATTTCTCTCAAACCCTGTAAGGTTAATAATAATAATAATGGATTGGATTTATATAGCGCTTTTCAAAGCACTCAAAGACGCTTTACAGGGTTTCAGGTTCCATTCATTCACACACAGTCATACTGGTGGTGGTAAACTACCATAGTAGCCACAGCTGCCCTGGGGCAGACTGACGGAAGCGTGACTGCCATTCAGCGCCTACGGCCCCTCCGACCACCACCTCAAACATACAGCAGTTATACACATTCACACGAGGCAAGGTGGGTGAAGTGTCTTGCCCAAGGACACAACAACCATGACACTGGTGGCAGAGCAGGGATCGAACCACCAACCCTTGGATCATTGGCCAACCGGCTTAACCACCTGAGCCACGGTTGCAGAGTTTGGGCCAATAATATCACATTTAATTTCAGTCTGGCGCCTGGTGAGCAAGCACACATAAAAATTCATCAGAATTTTCCATTATTTCATAACTATGACTTACTACTGGGAGGTCGGCCTGTCTCATTTCCCTACTGGTCTGTTTAGAGGGATCCATATAACTTCTGATATCACAAAAGAGTTCAGTCTTCGCTCATTTCAGGACATTCAGCAGCAGTTCAATCTACCAATGTCTTCCTTTTTCTTCTATTTGCAGTTGCGTTCTGCTTTAAATGCCTGAAGAATCCCCTGGGGGCAAGAACTACCACTACATTCAATACGTTGTATATATTCTTGTATTGGTACGCGAGGTCTGTTCTCGAAATTATATTTCTTGTTGATAAAGGCAACATTCAAACCTATGCCACATATGCCAATATATGGAGAAAATACCTCATTCAATCATGTCTGTGGTATAGATGGCTTCACTGTAACATCTCACTAACAGTCTTTGTGTCTGTCTGTCACTATAGAAAAGGAACGGAAGAAATGGAGTCAAACGTCACTACTGTCAACTCTGTGACAAATCCTTCTCAACATCTGGAAATTTAAAGATTCACCAGAGAGTTCACACTGGAGAACTATACAGCTGTGACCAATGTGGGGCAACATTCACTTCATCAAGTAACTTAACTGCCCACCAACGTATTCACACTGGAGAGAAACCATACAGCTGTGACCAATGTGGGGCAACTTTCACTACATCAGGTAACTTAACTGCCCACCAACGTATTCACACTGGAGAGAGACCATACAGTTGTGACCAGTGTGGAAAAACGTTCACCCTGTCAAGGAACTTAACTGCCCACCGCCTTATTCACACTGGAGAAAAACCATACAGCTGTGACCAGTGTGGAGCAACTTTTAGACATTTACATACTTTAAAATCACACAATTTAATTCACACGGGAGAGAAACCTTACAGCTGTGACCAATGTGGAAAAAGTTTCAGAAAGTCATATCAGTTAACTGTCCACCACCTTGTTCACACTGGAGAGAAACCATTCTGGTGTGAACAATGTGGAAAAACGTTCACTACGTCAAGTCACTTAACTGTCCACTGTCGTGTTCATACTGGGGAGAAACCATACAGCTGCGAACAATGTGGGAAAACTTTCATTCAGTCAAGTGAGTTATCTGTCCACCGTCGTGTTCACACTGGAGAGAAACCGTTCTGGTGTGAAACATGTGGGAAAATGTTTGCTCACAGGAAAACCCTTAAATACCACAAATGCATTCACACTGCATCACTTTGATCATTTCCATGAGCCAAGCTAGCTGCTGTTTCCCCATGTCCACACCCTGATATCTGTGTGTTTATACATTATGCTGAGTTCTCTTACTTATAGTTTGCTGTTATTCCTGATCGGTGCTTTTCATATGATGACATGAGTTTATTGCATTTATATGATAAAATCACATTTATAATGTCTTTATATTCTGCATTGTTATAATCAGCCCATATTTACGTTTTGTATTAATTGTAGAAGTTAAGGTAACTGTGTATCTGCATGTCACTTATATTGTTTAGAGGGAATTAACAATAGAAACAGTGAAATCCTGTTTGTTGTTTTTTTATGTTTTTTAAGGCATTTTTCATAATTTGTTTATTGATAGAGAGGGGAATGACATGCAGAGAACAACCCTGGACTGAGCCTCATTGGGGGGGAGCTCTGATCACTACACCATAAGCTCTTATTGATGGTGTAGTCCTGTTTGACTTGTGTCTGTATTATACTTTAGCTGAGGATTCTGTATGCTAGTTGATGGATGTATATTTCCTATGTGCAGACCAAACAAACAGACCAAAGTGTAAACTGATACTTTACTGTTCTGATGAATGAGTTTTATTTGTGTTTTATTTCTTAATCACTAATGATTTCCATGTGTTTCAAACAAAGTCAATAAAGAATAAAATGTCACTGTTGATATAAATTACATGTATTTGCTTCACAGACTGTAAATACTTTAGTTTGACTGTAAATCAATCAATGAATCAATAAAAGCTTCTTAGTGAGTGTCCATGTTGTTTCAGCTCATTGTGTTTCTCTTGTCAGTATGATGTCACTTCCTGTAATCAGTCTTTTAACCTCTTGCTGCTAACAACAGATCTACTGTTTGTCCAATAAAGTTTATTCAGGATAACTCTAGATTTATTAAATTTTATGAACGCCTGGGAAATAATTGGTGAAATGATGAAACACATTAAAGCTATTCTGTACGATCTGAGAGAGCTAGCATGATTTGAAATTAGCTTCTCCTCGGAGTTCCGTTTAACCACTCCCCCACCCCCCAGGACTTCCTCCCCCCAACCCTCTGTACACAGCCGTGCACGAGCGCAGCTCTGCTGCTTAGCAACCTGGCCGCTACGCCGCCTCACTGAGCAGAGAGCGGCTAGCTAACTGGAGGCTACATTTCTCGACAAACTACAATGTTTCATTCACCGGTAAGAACACACCTAATATTGCAATGCTAAATGTTTAAAACAAACATGATAAGGCCTACTGTTAGTAGTAGTACTCACAGCAGTCAAGCTAGCACATATGCATAGATGGACTGGTATCAGAAATGTAATACAAATAAAAATAAATCAGCAATACATGCTATTTCTATCACAGTTTACCCACATGTTTTGTGCAGTAGGCTACGTGACACTTTATTTATCATTCATTGTTTGGCTTGTCAGAGCTCACAAGGTGAGTTTTTTTGCAAAACTCTAAGGATTGCATATGAGCTGACTGTATCTGAGACATAAACCTTACCAGCAACGTTGTATACTGAGATGCCATGTACCATGAACACACACTAGCCTACCTATTAGAGGACAATACAAAACTGTATTCAATAAATACAACTAATAATCATGTATTACTTTACAGGCAAGAATTCAAAGACTACATCTACAAATGTTGCATCATCTGCTCCAGCTCTGCATGACATGCGACCCCAGCCTCATGTTGGACCGGCTAACATTGGCATCAGCAGATCCTCCTCCATCGGGCACTCAAAAGACAGATAAACCCACCTGGTGCGTCTGCCACAGCTGCAGAGAAGTGCCAACAGATGTGGAGCGCAAGTGCTGTGGTCATACCTAGTTGCTGAGTGTAGAAAATAAGAGGCCGCTTCCCAGATGCACATGGACAATTCAAAGGATTTATACCCAACAGGTTGCAATAAACAAATAGTTTAATTGTATCTGTACTTATAAGTTATTTATTTCAATGTACATAGTTTTATATTTCTATTTATTCCCAGGAGGAACTGAAGATACTTAGTCCTTTTGTTTGGATATTATGTTTGAATAAAAAATGTAAAATTACTTTAAAATGTTGTTATTATTACGGATATCAAGACATAACATTTATCGTCTCTGTAAAAGTTGCACAAAATAATTACAACCAATGTTGTGTGACAATATATTTTTTTAATTCAATATAAACATGGTCATAAACTTTGTCCAGGGGTCCAGTTTTCGCAGACAGGTCTGGTCTGGTTCTGCATCAGCTGTGGCAGTGACTGTCCTTAGGAGAGAATATCAGAAGACACACACAATGAATAACAGTATTAGGGGTTTTACAAAGAGCTGCAGAGAAAAGCCTTCATGACATGTGGTTTATCCTAGCACTTTGATTGCATAGAGAAGCGCTATAAAAATCCAATCCATTATTATTAGTATTATTGTTGTTCTTCAGATAATAGGTTGACCAGCACTTCTGGATCTGTAATATTATACCTCATGATGGTTGGTGGAACCCGGACACAAATCTTTACACTTTGGCATTCCTTAGACCAGAGCTAAATGGGCTGTGTTACATAGCAAAGTAAAACATGTATGCTCATACAATAATGTAAGCATACTAACCTAGTCTTTTACTTAGTTGAGTCTGCAACAGCTCCTGGTTGGTTGGTGCAGGGACACCCAACAGAAGCCCCCAAACCCAGACACATTCTCCTGGAGAATTTCACCCTGGAGGTCTATGATGTAGCGGTAGTCCTCCTCTTCCTTCAGTGTGTACAGGCTCCACTTCCTGGACTTTTTATTGTACACTTTTCCATACCTGGCATAAGAAGAAGTATTGTAAGTTTAGTGATGCATTCATTTTACCTGACATTGTATAGTATTTTGAATTTCCACATAAAAGGGTTATCTTACAGCTGTACCCTGTATTATGTTCTTTTTATACATTTAAAAAAAGTATATAAATATATATGTAGGTGACTTTCTCTTTCCCCCCATATACACAGAGTATACACTAACTGACATTGTCTATACCCACTGTCTGCGCATATATTTGATACCTATATCATTTAACGCATTGTCTAGGCCTATGTATTACCCATCATAGAAAACAGTATTGTAGCATAGCACACATATTCACTTCTGCATCAAGCTTTACTCACCGAGAGACTCTGGATAAATACTTGACAAAGGTGGAGGAGGAGGAGGTGGTCTCATCGATCGGTGTTTCAAGTGTTGAGGAATTAGCCTTGTTGTCATAACTATAAAACAATAATTAAAAAAAGAAAAACAGACACTGCATCAGCACATTTGTGAAGCGCCAATACTAAAATGACACATGTTCAGACGCTGACGACCACATAACATTAGACTAATAATATAGTTAGAAAGGAACATTATTGGCAACGTTAGCTAATGCAGCATGTAATGTGCCTACTAGCCGACTGGGGAGCTAACGTTAGCATCGGGCTAATATGGCTAACGCAACATAAATAGCTTCCTTGGCTAGACTTCGCCATAACACACATTTTACAGGAAACAAAACAAAGGCTTACCTGTCCAACAAGAGAAAGACGGCAACCATGACGTCACTTTCCAAGCCATTC
This sequence comes from Hyperoplus lanceolatus, assembly GCA_026929865.2. NCBI lineage: Eukaryota > Metazoa > Chordata > Actinopteri > Uranoscopiformes > Ammodytidae > Hyperoplus > Hyperoplus lanceolatus. The sequence continues at coordinate 2,824,481 of CM049417.1, forward strand.
AGCATCCTCAGCTCTCGCCATCACTGAACAATGTTGACTCCCGTTTGTCCGCCTCGAGCTGTATGTAACTGCTCTTTTCTTGATGTCTTTCTTTCTTTTCTTTGCCTTTTGTAAATGGTGAGCAGGTGCAAGTAACGGTGGCAGTGGTAACTTCTGTCTAGGTTTCTCTTCCATTGTGCAGGCTACCTCAACTAGGTCTAGCCCACTGTCATGCACTACTATCTATGATTACTATGGCAACAACGCTTTCTCTGCCCTCGGTGAACGCGCTCAGGCTCGTACACAGAGGGGAGAGAACGCGCAGGATTGTGATTGGTTCTTTAGATAAGGGTCCAACGTCTCCGTTTGGTCAGCATTTTAACAGGTTTATAGAAGGTACAGAATTGGGGGGTTTTTCGTTTCTTTTTCATTGCCCATAAGTTATTTATTGCTGTTGGGGTGTAAAAAGCACTTTTCACAACATATTAAAAAGTGCATATTGCAGATGATCGTACAGTATAGCTTTAAAGACTGACACAAGTTGAAAACCTTTGCTCAAAGTGCAGTCACACCTTTGTAACATACCAACAATAAACTGTTTATATCAATTCAATATGTGGAGTTAAAAATTATCCGTTGGGCTATTAATGTAATAATAACTAGAAAATAATGAGGTTATATACAGTAGGTGGAAATTTTCACAATATTATAGGCTACTTTGAGTGCAAATTAGATTAAACTTCATAGAAATCCAAATAGTTTCTTGCCATAGTATGCTAACATTCTTCCAGGTCTTTTGCTCCAAGCATACCCTTTGGTTTAAATGATACTGTAAGGATTCTATGTTAATTGCTGTAAACCCTGAACTACTGCTGACATGAAGGTTCTTCTTTAGGACAAACAGAGGGCCTTTAGGTGTGAAAATACAGCTACACAAAGCCTGACTCCCAGCCCATGGGGGTCTTAAGGCCAGGACACACCAGCCCGATAATCGCCGTCGTCAAAAAAAAAGACGAATCTGTTTGGTGTGTGCCGTGACGTCGGCCGACGTAGAGGTCGTCGGGCTTGTTTTGAGCCTGTCGGCCGCCGATTGAACATGTTCAATCGGCGGCCGACCGTCTTTCATTTGGAGCAATTTGATTGATGGAGGGCTAGCGAATCAGTGAAGCCCGGAAGTGAGGCGGGTAGCAAAAAAAAAGAGCAGTGACGCGCAGGCAATGTCGTCAACACATTGTTTGTTTGGCACATTCATTGATAACATTTGGAATCATGTGGACGGACGAGGTAGAAGAACAACTGATCAGCATGGTTGAGGAGAGACCGTCGCTGTTTGCGGTTGCAGATAAAAGTTACTCAAACCGGCAAACGAAGACTGAAAGCTGGCGCCAGATTTCTGAAGAAATTAATATATCAGGTAAGATTGCCTCTTCTTGGGTGGATACAGGCATCTTGGGACACTTTCCGAAAATATTTGTCTTGTTAAAAATCACTTTAATCTCAAAGGAAGGGTGCAACAGATATCTTTATCTTTGTTGAGCTATGCATAGGGGGAACAAATTAATTAAACAAATATTCACTAACTACCCTTGAGCAAGCTGGCAGTGCTAATGATAGGCTAAATGTGATGCTCATTGCTAGCTAGCTATTATAAATCGAAAATAAATAAAAGCTATTCGGAGTAGTCAATTTGCAAATGTTACCATCCAAAAGTGTGAGTCCCATGATGCCAGTAAATAATACACCTGTCCCAAGATGGCAATGGCATGTTGGCATCTTGGGACAGTGACACAATCTAATTTTTAACAGAAAATCAGGTTGATCTGTACTTAGAAACTTAGAAATAAAATATTATTCATTAAAAGAAAATTCATTACAAGATTAAGCTTAACCAAGATGCCTGTATTCACCCTCCTTAATTTTTTCTGTCCAGTCCAATGGCAGACATTAAAATGGCACTGAGTGGATATGCGAAATATGAACATTTAATTCAAACTTTTCAGAGAAAGAGCTGAGGAAAAAGTGGGACTCCCTCCGAACTCAGTTCACCCGCTACAGGAAGCTCCCTCCATCAGGAAGCTCTGCCGCAGAGAAGACCTCCAGACAGAAATGGGTTTTGCGTAGGCTGCAGTTTCTTGAGCCACACTCGAGAAGGAGAGAAAGCACATCAAACCTTGATCCCATGGTAACAACTTGCGCTCTCCCATTGTTAAATTGTACTATTGTAAAAGTACATTTGTCATCTGAATGAAGCTTGATTAGTGTTCACTATGGACTTATCACATATTCATACTCTTACTACTACTGTATTTCATTAAGTATTTTCTACAATTTATTGTGTTTGTGTGAGCATTGTTTTTAGAGGCTGCATAGGCAAATTTCGTTGTATGGTTCTACTGCACAATGACAAATTAAGTATATTCTATTCTTAAGAATTAAGAAGTGAAATGAATGCTTTGATTCCATGATATTAAATCAATTATTGTGATTCTTTAAGGAACCGACGGCCCCAATTGGCACCAGTGCTGATGGCAGGTTGGGTGACGAGTGCCAGGAAGAGAGTGAGGGAGAACTGATGATGCCAATCGCCGAATCTACTATGTGTGACACAAACCGCACAACATCCACCTCACCAGGGCCGCCGTCAAAACGTAGGTCCCTCCAGAGGGATGACACGGGGGAGACCTCACAGGGCCTCATGTGTCTGATAGGGGCTGTGCTAGAGAAGACATTAGTGGAGCAAGCGCCAGACTGGATCACAGTGGCCTGCAATAGCATCGAACAGAGATACAGGCGGATACCACCACATCTCCAGGCCCGCCTCGATAACACTATTCAGAACGTAATTTTTCGTTTTGAAGAAGAGAACAATTGTTTTGGTGAATGGAACATGACACAACTGTGATGACTTTGGACTGACATTTGTTATTGAAGTTTTGTTTTGCTGTGATATTGTGTGCTATTTGCTGTGATAGTGTGCCTTTTTATATTTTATACTTTGACAAATGCACCGACAAGTGCAATAAAACAAATTATCTACTGTACATCACAGTTTGTCTTTCTTCTGTCACCGACACCCTACTTCAGTCTACACATGAATAAAACTACACCAAGGTATATCCTGTACTATTGGCTTATAATAGCCCATGAACTGCCCCTAATTGCATCTGAAAATGGTTATCTGCATACGTCTATTCACATGAAGTGAACACTTGGTGTTTAGGCGTGGTCTAGGCGTGGTCGTCGCCCTCGATCAATCCACACATTGAGCTGGCAAAAGAAATGTCACCACTTAAATGCTAATTTCAGTACATCAACTTAACATTTCAGAGAGCCGTCAATAAGCTTTTAGTCTCGCCCATAGTCCACTAATGGGAGTCATCTATGCGTTTGTGCAGTTGTTGTGGCTGCTAAACTGTAACTCAACTGCTCAAGTTCCTAAATGTATGTTCTTCTGCTGATTATTGAATAGCCCAGCCAACACTCTTGGATATAATTGTAATGAGAATTGTAAAAGGTTTCTCCACATAATTATGACCAGAGTTGAGGAAGCTACTGTGAAAGAACAGCTTTGTAAACTACCAATGACTTCAAAGTTAAGACTGCATACTACACCCCTAAAATGAGAAAGTACCATATAAACAATGTAGTTTCTCACTGCAGTGTTTAAAATGAACCATTATACCAAATCAATGGTACTTGGACTACAATATTTATATATTTTCAATAATATAATATGTCATAGGGGGGAGAGAGCTTGAACAGGCTGCCCAATGATTAAGCCTATTCCCAAATTACACACCTGGCTGTGCCAGTGTCATGGAATTGAAATATCAACCTTTAAAAGATGAGAATTAAGTAATTAATACCAGGTGACAATGTTTAAATACAAAATGAACAGTTCGTTAATGTTTGCAAACATGAGTCAAGACAACAATGGGATTGTAATGAAATGACCGCCGATAGGCAGTCTTACAGAGAAGTTATAGCAAAATCGAATTGCCTTATCCTACGTAATAGCTTTTCAGAGTTGGAATATTGTTAATTATCTTACAGACATAGTTCTCCGGAGCGATCTAAGTCAAAACATACATTCCTTACACAGTGGTCAAACACAAAAAACAACACGTGACCAAATAAAATCAGAAACAAAAATAGCATAATGGCATTTATGCTAAAAACAATGGGGCTGATCCTAATAAAAACAATGCTGCATGTTCCCAACATCTATGACGCAAATGTGGTGACTTTGCAGCAATAATGCCACATGACAACAAGTTATCCTACGCACAGTCAATGTTCCCTATATCTTTGCCCATTGAAAAGGCACTGCACCCGCATCAGACATGAAATAACGACACATTTCATTTCTGATCTGTTTGGCCCTTGCTGCTGCATTGGTGGCCCGTGGCAAGGAGGCTTGTTGTAGGGCAGGGTCTAGCCTCCATCTTCCCGGCACAATGTCTCTCTCTGGCCCTTCCTGGTCTGCAATGCCTGCCATGTAGGCATCACCGCTCTCACTACGCAGGAAGTTATGCAACGCACAACAGGCCAGGACAATGGACTCAACTTTCACCATGTCTCTGATGCTGATGGTTGTGAGCAGGACACGGAAGCGCGCGGCCATAATGCCAAAGGCATTCTCTACAACCCTGCGAGCTCGCGACAGTCTGTAATTAAAGATGCGCTGCTCCACATTGAGGCCGCGGTTTGCATACGGCTTCATCATGTAGTCTGTCAATGGGAACGCTTCATCAGCCACGATACAATATGGCGACAGCTGGTCAGTACCGGGAAGCGGTGCCGGGGCAGGGATGTTTGTGGTCTTGTTAACCAGGGCATCTGCCAACGTGCACCCACGAAAAACTCCACCATCGGAAATTCTGCCATTGCAGCCAACATCCACATAGAGAAACCTGTAATTGCTGTCGACGAGTGCCATCAGGACAATGGAGAAGTGGTGCTTGTAGTTGAAGTGAGTGGAACCAGTCCCTGGTGGGGGGCGAATGTTGACATGTTTTCCATCCAGAGCACCCAGGCAATTTGGGAAGTTCCACTGAGACATGAATCCACGGGCCACCTGCTGCCACTCTTCAACTGTGTCTGGGCACTGAAAACAAGACAAAAAACAGTGAATACCAAAGGCTGACATAATGTCATCTCAAATTTGAGTCAAATGTGAACAGGGTTGGTTGGCAAATAAACAAACAACCCCAGTAAAAGCATTCAGTAAAATATATGGTTTTGTACACACATGGTTTCCTGTGGATTAAAGATAATTGTAATATTAAATTCACCATTCTGGTGCATTTTTCAAGCTAATCATGAGATTGTATTCATGAGACAGTGTAAACTTTTTCTATTTTCTTAGAAAATATACAGATTAATTCACAATACCTATTTCAACTATTGAGATATCACTTTAAAGAAATGGGCATATGTTTCAACTTTAAAATTGAGGAGAATACATTAATAAGCACTGTCCTCTCACATAATTAGTTTTAGCATCAAGCACTCAATTCCCTGCTCTCTGGTGTAGCCTATTGTAATGCACAAATGTTTGCCTTTTTTATACATTTAACCAACCAACCCGGTCGGACCTACAGCTAATGAATGATTCCCAAAGCAATATATAAATCACACATACCTTCATGTATTTCTCTTTTAAGACCTGGTAGATGGCGTCACAGGTTTCAGGGACGAATTGTCGGATTGTAGAGACACCCATTCGGAACTGATATGAGAGACTCTTGAAACTTTCTCCTGAAATTAAAAATGAACACATGACTTGGTTAATTATACGGAAGAATCCCTAGTCGGGTTCCGAGAAAGGAACCGAACCACAACCACTACATACAAATACAAACAAACAGTTTACCTGTTGCGAGGAAACGCAGTGTGACCATGAGACGTTCACCGACAGATATACAATCCCGGTAATTGGTGTTGCATCGCTGGATTCTCGGTTTGACGAGTTCTTCCAACATGTGGAACTGAGCAGGGAAGAGCCGAGCGAAGTTTTTAAAATCCCCTGGCTCGTCTACCTCCAGTTCATTACACAAATTCGGGAAAGCTCCTTGAGTCTGTCGCTGTCGTATCCATGTCTTAATCCACTTCTTGCGATTTCTCCTTATGTTCCGCCTGCGGGATCTGTCTTCCTCCACAAGAAGAAGCCCGAGAACTGACAACAGCATCGCATAACCAGCCATTGTTTTAGTTTGTTTGTTTGTTTCGTTCAGCGAGTACTCACATGCATCAACCCTTCTTGACTGCTCGACACTCTCTGGTAAGCTAAAAATGATGCTCTTTATGGTCCAGAGAAGGAAGCCATCATTTCCGGCTTCCGCATTTTTTGGGCCACAATACAGATTATCGCCCCCTACTGTTGTGGAGACATTACGTCCCACGCGCGTACGGAAAATAAGCAGTCATCTCGGTGTGTTCTTTAGCAGCGACGGGAAGCTGGAGCTTCCTGAAACGGCCGACTCCATTTTTTTTGACGACGGCGATTATCGGGCTGGTGTGTCCTGGCCTTTAAAGTGGGTCAACGACCTGAACTGTTTCTTCAATAGATTTGATCAGTCTTCCACCCTTCCCCCTGTCCAGTCCCCATTGTCTTCACTCTCTGGATACGGCCCTGTCCTCAACTCCACCCATCCCCTTCCCTCCACACCTTTCTCCAACTCTCAGCCACTCTGTTATTACTGTTAAACTTCATGTACAATATCACTGTTCTTATTGTTTTAATAAGTATATATTATGTAAGACTATCCGCTGCTTAACTTTATTATATTTTATTCACTGTTTGTAATACATTTGTTTACTTCTTCTTTTTTCAGTACTATTTTTATACACAGGTATGAAGTTATTTTATTTTGTTATCTACTTATTGCCACTGTCCCTTCTGTTACTGTTACAACGTACATTTTACAGATTGGGGACAAACAAAGGAATTTCTGATCTATAAACAAGGAGCCAATCATCTACAGTCATAGCAAAAGGGGGGCGGGTTTAGCAATGTGACCACAAGACCTACTCCGAGATCTTGCAGCTCATCATGTCCGTCTCGTGCTTAAAAGCAGCAGCCACAGAGGATAGCTGCTGGATCTCAGAGAGCAGCAATGGAGGAGAACAACCAGGATGACGTCCCCACGACATCAGCAGGCTCACGCGATGCTCAGGTCAGTGCTCATGACGTCACACTACAGACACGAAGGGACACTGGTCCATCTCCGGACCGCATGTAGACCTTTTGTAGCTTGGAGCTAGCAGTTAGTGGTTAGCTGTAGCATTCAGATAAACCTTGTTCTTTGTCCTTATATGGTTTTGTCGGGGGGTTGCTGTACTACATTATGGCCTTTAGCAACTTCTATTGTTTGTGTCACATTTTAACAACATAGCAGAATCTCTACTCTGTTACATTTAATGGTATATAATGCTCTTATATCAGCTCAAATAAGTAGAATCAGATATGCAGTTGTTCCAAATAAAAATACAAATAAAGCATCTAAGTGTAAAATTACATCTGATTTGTGCCACAATAGTGTAGCCTAACATGACTTTCTAACAATAATCATATAGTATAAAAATAAGAAATAAATTTAAATACAAATGATTTCACAATTTGAAACGATGTAAGCACTGAAAACAATTAGTATATGAAACAATCAGTGTTTTTCCATGGTCAGCTGTGAAGAACACTGCAGAGGTTAGCAGAGGGAGAGGGGTGTTAGACTGGGAACCAGAGGATCGTTGAGTAGGGCCATCACAGGAAGATGGGGGGCAGTGGAGTAGCTAGTGAATGGGGGAAGACAATAGAAGAGACAAGTTGTGAATGAGTAGGAGCTGTTGTTGCAAATCTGTTGAACACATTGAGTTTGTTGGTCCCTCTTTATGTTGCATTCATCTCTTCTGTTGCCATTCGGGCTGAAACCAGTGAACAGTCACTGTATATTTGAAGGCAGAGATTATTATTTTGCAAATTTACATTTGTTTTAACATTTCCTATACAAACAAACAGAACAGTGCGTCTAGGCACCATTACATCAATCCAACAAACATTCAGAGTTATGTTATCTATTGTTTTCTGTTATTCCTTCTTATAAATCACCCAAATAAAGTTAAACACGTGTCAATATAATCTGCTGCATGTGACTAATATTTTCTTTAAAATATTTTATCTTCCGGCAGGACCAAATAGATATTTTGGAATTTAGGGGTAATGGAAAAAAACTTAGAATTATTCTTCAAATTGAATTCACACCATTGGGTAGAACAGGTTGTAGAGTATTATTATACAATAATTGTTTTCCTCCCTTGCACTGAACAAAGCGAACAATGTTGCTCCTGACACACAAATGCTCTGATATGGACAAGCCCAGTGTAGCCCTGGGGTTAGTCTGTGGCATAGCTGGCTTCACTGTAACATCTCACTAACTGTCTCTCTGTTTCCCTGTGTCTGTGTCTGTTGTAATAGAAACAGAAGAGACGAAATGCAGTCAATTGTCACCACTGCCAACTCTGTGACAAATCCTTCTCAGCTCCTCAAAAGTTAAAGATTCATCAGAGAGTTCACACTGGAGAGAAACCATACAGCTGTGACCTATGTGGAAAAACTTTCACTCAGTCAGGTAACTTAACTGTACATTGCCGTATTCACACTGCTGAGAAACCATACAGCTGTGACCTATGTGGGAAAACTTTCACTCAGTCAAGTAACTTCACTGCCCACTGCCGTAGTCACACTGGAGAGAAACCGTACAGCTGTGAGCAATGTGGAAAAACTTTCACTCAGTCAAGTAACTTAACTGTCCACCTCCGTATTCACACTGGAGAGAAACCATATAGCTGTGACCAATGTGGAAAAACCTTCACTACATTAAGTCATTTAACTGCTCACTGTCGCATTCACACTGGAGAGAAACCATATTTCTGTGACCAGTGTGGAAAAACTTTCAATACGTCAGATACCTTATCTGTCCATCGCCGTGTTCACACTGGAGAGAAACCATGGTGGTGTGAACAATGTGGGAAAATGTTTGCTTACAAGAAAACGCTTAAATCCCACAAATGCATTCATGCTGCATTGCTTTGATCATTGCCTGCTGTATTCTAACCTGTGTGTGCTATGACGAGGACTGAGCCTCATTGGGGGGAAGCTCTGACCACTACACCATGAGCGCCACCGGGATTTGTTCATTTTTATGGCAGATCAGTTCCCTGATTACTGCCTTAATATATGATGAAATGAGTTCGAAATCCAATGTTTACTGATTTTTATTCTGCATTAATGTTATCAGTCCATATTCAGATACACATGTCTCAAATATATTGTATGAGTTAGTGTTACTGTGTATCTGACAGTTATATCCCTTAACATTATGTAACAGTTGTAACAGTTTAATCCAGTATGTGTATTGTATCACCTACAAGCCATGTCATGAGGTAGCGCCTATTATTTTGACCTTTACTTGGCTAAAGTCTGTTTGACTTGTGTGTCTATTATACCTTAGCTGAGCAGCCTGCATGCTAGTTGATGGATGTATATTTCCTATGTGCTTTATTTTCCAACCTGTATATTCATGTATTATAAAACAAAGGTTTGATTGTGTTTGTGTCTCTTTCTATTATCATATTGTCAAACCTTTACAATATGGAACAGAGTGGAACATTTCTATAGAGTTGATTTAAAAACAGACCAAAGTGTAAACCGATACTTTACTGTTTTATTTGCGTTTTATTTCTTTATCACTAATTATTTCCATGTTTCAAACAAAATCAAGTAAGAATACAATGTCACTGCAAATATTAATGTCATGTATTTGCTTCACAGACAGCATATACTTTAGTTTGACTCTAAATCAATCAATGTATCAATAAAAGCTTTTTATGAGTGTCCATGTTGTTTTAGTCATATACACTCACCGACCACTTTATTAGTTACAGCGGTTCATTTTCTTGGTAACACATATAACTTATCAGCCAATCACATAGCAGCAACTCAATGCATTTAGGCATGTAGACCTGGACAGGACAACTTATTGAAGTTCAAACCGAGCATCAGAATGGGGAAGAAAGGGGGTTTAAGTGACTTTGAACATGGAAATGTTGATGGTTCCAGAAGGGCTGGTCTGAGTATTTCAGAAACTGCTGATCTGCTGGGATTCTCACGCACAACCATCTCTAGGGCTTATAGAGAATGGCCCAAAAAATAAATTATATCCAGTGAGGACATAAAATGCCTTGTTGATGTCAGAGGTCAGAGGAGGATGGGCATGCTGGTTCGAGATTATAGAAAGGCAACAGTAACTCAAATAACCACCGGTAACAACCATGGTATGCAGAATACCATCTCTGAATGTAAAACACAACCAACCTTGAAGCAGATGGGCTACAGCAACAGAAGACCCCACTGGGTGCCACTCCTGCCAGCTAAGAACAGGAAACTGAGGCTACAATTCGCACAGGCCCACCAAAATTGTTCAATAAAAGATTGGAAAAGTCTTGCCTGGTCTGATTGGTCTCGATTTCAGTTGCAAAGTTCAATTGGTAGAGTCAGAATTTGGCGTAAAGAACATGAAAGCATGGTTCCATCCTGCTGTGCAACATCAACCATGCCTTGAATTGCGGCCATGTGATTGAAAGTTACGCTTTTTGTTTTTATAAGCAATTGAACAGGTGTACCTAATAAAGTGGCCGGTTGTTTTAGTCATATATATATATAACCCTAGATATAGCACGCCCCGTCTCAGCCACAGCACACAGGGCGTTATCTTATGTAGGTTGTGCACCACACTTCTCTCAACTGGCAGAGAGGAAAATCAACAAAAAAATTGTGAAAAAGCAATCTTGTTTCAAGGATTTTGAAAACATGTGAATAATGGAAGGGTAATTATTCAACTACAGCAACTTTTGATGTTGAAAGGTTTTTAAATATCTCCCACATTATTTTGTTAATTGTATTGATAGCCATATTTTTCAGTTCTCTCTCTTGTGTATAAACAATCCTGATAGTGGCTGTGCTTAAATTATTTAAATAGCCTAATATGTAATTTGTATGACATCTTGTTTTTAACAACCAGAGGAAAACTATGAACTTAGCAACTATGAACAAAATATCTAATGTAGTGCCACAGACAGATGTGAACAGTATGAAAATCATTTATTTTCAGGGCCTTTAGGTCAGGAAATAAAGCTAAACAAAGCCTGACTCCCAGCCCATGGGGGTCCTAAAGTGGGTCAACGACCTGAACTGTTTCTCCACCCTTCCCCCTGTCCAGTCCCCATTGTCTTCACTCTCTGGATACGGCCCTATCCGAGTAGGGCCATCACAGGAGGATGGGGGGCAGTGGAGTAGCTGGTGATTGGGGGAAGACAATAGAAGAGTCAAGTGGTCAATGAGTAGGGGCTATTGTTTCAAATCTGTTGAAAACATTGAGTTTGTTGGCCTCTCTCAATGTTGCATTCATCTCTCTCTGTTGCCATTTGAGCTGTAACCAGTGAACAGTCAACATATCCTTGAAGGCAGATGTTCTTTTTAACTGAAATTTGTATTTACATTTTCAATAAAAACATTCAGAACAATGCAGCTAGGCACAGTTACATCAGTCCAACAAACATTCAATAAAAAAGGAGGGTTTACCTGTAACTATGCAAGAGTAATGGTATTTATCGTTTCCTGTTATTCCTTCTGTTAAATCATCCAAATAAAGTGACACAAGTGTCAATATAATCTGCTACCTAAAACTCCTAGTGTTTTCCCAAAATTCTTATATCTTTGGACACAACCAAATGGATATGCTTGAAATGTAGGGGTAATGAAGAAAACTTGCAAGAATTCTTCAAACTGAATTCACACCATTGGGTAGAACAGGTAGTAGAGTAAATTGTACCACACATGTTGAAAGGCAGAGATTGTTGTGATTACATTCATTTATTACACGTCATTAATATTTCTCTATAACTGACCACTGTTAAACCTGCAGTGTGTAGAATTTTGGGTTTTATTTCCTAGCAGATTTTGTAGAAAGTAATTATAATATCCATAAGTACATTTAATTTAGTGCATAATAGCTGAACTTTTTTTTAAAATTATTATTGCTTCCCTTAGAAAGGGTCTCATATATGTCCATATTTCTGCATATATTTTGGACCAAGGCCTAGAGCCGCCATCTTGAAATGTCATAGCTGGAATGTCATCAGGTGCATTGTTTAAAATTTAGAATTGTTCTTGTCCTTGAAGGCCACTGTAGCTTCTGTTATTATTCTAAAGGGTTGGGGTTACCCAGGGAGCGTTGCATTCTAGAACTTTGTAGAACTTTCTTGATGATGTCATATTACACACTGCACCTTTAAGAGTAATTAATTGTTGCTATGGGTAACAGACTTTTGCCAGGGATGTATTCTGATAAATCACTATGAACATTATAGAGTATTTTTTTTCCTCCATTGCACTGAACAAAGTGAATGATGTTACTCGTGACACACAACTGCTCTGATAAAGACAAGCCCAGTGTAGCTCCTGGGGTTAGTCTGTGGTATAGCTGGCTTCACTGTAACATCTCACTTACAGTAAACAGTCAACATATCTTTGAAGGCAGATGTCCTTTCCTTTCTAACTGAAATTTGTATTTACATTTTAAATGTTACTCGTAGTGGCTTTAAGGTAATAATAACTTGAAAATGATTAGGTTATATAGCTTAATACTTTCACCATGTTATAGGCTCCTTTCTGTGTGAATCTGGTTTAACTTCAAGGAAATCCAAATAGATTTTTGGGATATTATGCTGACATTATTCCACGTATTTTGCTCCAAACGTACCCTTTGGTTTTAATGATACTGTAAGGATTCTATGTTAAGTGCTGCAAACCCTGGACTACTGCTGACATGAAGGTTCTTCTTTAGGCCAAACAGAGGGCCTTTAGGTGTGGAAATACAGCTACACAAAGCCTGACTCCAAGCCCATGGGGGTCCTAAAGTGGGGTCAACGACCTGAACTGTTTCTTCAATAGATTTGATCAGTCTTCCACCCTTCCCCCTGTCCAGTCCCCATTGTCTTCACTCTCTGGATACGACCCTGTTCTCACCTCCAGCCATCCCCTTCCCTCCACAACTTTCTCAGACTCTCAGCCACTCTGTTATTACTGTTAAACTTCTTGTACAATATCACTGTGCTTATTGTTTTAATAAGTATCTATTATGTAAGACTATCCGCTGCTTAACTTTATCTTATTTTACCGACTTGTGTAATACATTTGTTTACCTTTTTCTTAATTTTTCAGTAGTATTCTTATATACAGAAACGTATAAGCTTATTTTATTTTGCTATCTACTTATTGCCACTGTCCCTTCTGTTACTGTTACAACGTACATTTTACAGATTGGGGACAAACAAAGGAATTTCCGATCGATAAACAAGGAGCCAATCATCAACAGTCACTGTTCTTGTTTTTAAAATGATCTGTTATATCAGATCATCCGCTGCGTCACTTTTTATTTTGTTCACTGTTATCTTATTTACCTGATTTATTTATATATTTATTTTGTAATACAATAGTTCACTTTTTTTCTTTTTTTTTTGTCCTATTTTAATTATACACATTTAACTTGTTTTATTCTGCCATTTACTTTGCGGCACTGTTCCTTTTGTGGCCTTAACAACGTACATTTTCCCAATTTGGGACGAACAAAGAAATATCTTTATCTTTAACAAGGGGCCAATCATCTACCGTCATATCAACAGGGGGGCGAGGTTTAGCGATGAGACTGCGAGACTCACTCCGAGATCTTGCAGCTCATTGTGACCATCTCGTGCTTAAGAGCAGCAGCCACAGAGGAGAGCTGCTGGATCTCAGAGAGCAGCAATGGAGGAGGACAACAAGGACGATGTCCCCACTACATCAGCAGGCTCGCGCAGCACTCAGGTCAGTGCTCATAACGTCAAACTACAGATACGAAGGGACACTGGGTCATCTCTGGACCGCATGTGGACCTTTTGTACCGTGGAGTTAGTGGTTAGCTGTAGCATCCAGATAAACCTTGTTCTTTGTCCTGATATGGTTTCACTTGGGGGTTGCTGTGCTGCGTTTCCAACTTCTATTGTTTGTGTCACATTTTAACAACGTAGCAGCTTCTCTACTCTGTTACATGTGATGGTTTATAGTGCTCATATATCAGCTCAAGTAAGTAGAATCAGAAATACATAAGTTTACAGTTGCTCTAAATTAGAATAGAAATACAAATAAAGTATGTAAGTGTAAAATAACATTTGCTTTGTGGCACAATGGTGTAGCCTAACAATGACAATCTGAAAATAGTCATATAAGACATACATTGATATAAAAATGATTCAAAAATATGCATTGATGTAAGCACTGGAAACAATTAGTATATGAAACAATCAGTGGTTTTCCATGGTCAGCTGTGAAGAACACTGCAGAGGATAGCAGAGGGGGAGGGGTGGAGAAGGAAATTAGACTGGGAACCAGAGGAGGGTTGAGTAGGGCCATCACAGGAGGGTGAGGTGGAGTAGCTGGTGATTGGGGGAAGACAATAAAAGAGTCAAGTGTTGAATGAGTAGGGGCTATTGTTTCAAATGTGTTGAAGACATGGAATTTGATTGCCCCCCTTCATGTTGCATTCATCTCTTCTGTTGCCATTTGGGCTGAACCCAGTGGTCAGTCAACATATCTTTGAAAACAGAGATTATTTTTTTTTTTTACAAACTTACATTTGTATTAACATTTCCAATACAAACAGAAAGAATAATGCAGCTAGGCACCGTTACACCAATCCAACAAACATTCCATATTTTTTTTTATAGAATGAGGATTTGACAGTTACTATTTACAAGTAATGGTATCTATCATGTCCTGTTATTCCTTCTTGTAAATCACCCAAATAAAGTCAAATGTGTGTCAATATAATCTGCTGCATGTGACTAGTGTTTTCCCAAAAATCTTTCATCTTTGGGCAGGACCGAATGGATATGTTTTAATTTGTGTTCCTTCCTTGCACTGAACAAAGCAAACGATGTTGCTCCTAACACACAACTGCTGTGATACGGACAAGCCTGGTGTAGCTCCGGGGTTAGTCTGTGGTATAGCTGGCTTCACTGTAACATCTCACTAACTGTCTCTCTGTTTCTCTTTCTCTGTGTCTGTCTGTCTGTTGCTATAGAAACAGAGAGGAAGAAATGGAGTCAAACGTCACCACTGTCGACTCTGTGACAAATCCTACTCAACATCTGGAAGTTTAAATGTTCATCAGAGAATTCACACTGGAGAACTATACAGCTGTGACCAATGTGGGGCAACTTTCACTATGTCAAGCAACTTAGCTGTCCACCGCCGCATTCACACTGGAGAGAAACCATACAGCTGTGACCTATGTGGAAAAACTTTCACTCAGTCAGGTAACTTAACTGTACATTGCCGTATTCACACTGCTGAGAAACCATACAGCTGTGACCTATGTGGGAAAACTTTCACTCAGTCAAGTAACTTCACTGCCCACTGCCGTAGTCACACTGGAGAGAAACCGTACAGCTGTGAGCAATGTGGAAAAACTTTCACTCAGTCAAGTAACTTAACTGTCCACCTCCGTATTCACACTGGAGAGAAACCATATAGCTGTGACCAATGTGGAAAAACCTTCACTACATTAAGTCATTTAACTGCTCACTGTCGCATTCACACTGGAGAGAAACCATATTTCTGTGACCAGTGTGGAAAAACTTTCAATACGTCAGATACCTTATCTGTCCATCGCCGTGTTCACACTGGAGAGAAACCATGGTGGTGTGAACAATGTGGGAAAATGTTTGCTTACAAGAAAACGCTTAAATCCCACAAATGCATTCATGCTGCATTGCTTTGATCATTGCCTGCTGTATTCTAACCTGTGTGTGCTATGACGAGGACTGAGCCTCATTGGGGGAAGCTCTGACCACTACACCATGAGCGCCACCGGGATTTGTTCATTTTTATGGCAGATCAGTTCCCTGATTACTGCCTTAATATATGATGAAATGAGTTCGAAATCCAATGTTTACTGATTTTTATTCTGCATTAATGTTATCAGTCCATATTCAGATACACATGTCTCAAATATATTGTATGAGTTAGTGTTACTGTGTATCTGACAGTTATATCCCTTAACATTATGTAACAGTTGTAACAGTTTAATCCAGTATGTGTATTGTATCACCTACAAGCCATGTCATGAGGTAGCGCCTATTATTTTGACCTTTACTTGGCTAAAGTCTGTTTGACTTGTGTGTCTATTATACCTTAGCTGAGCAGCCTGCATGCTAGTTGATGGATGTATATTTCCTATGTGCTTTATTTTCCAACCTGTATATTCATGTATTATAAAACAAAGGTTTGATTGTGTTTGTGTCTCTTTCTATTATCATATTGTCAAACCTTTACAATATGGAACAGAGTGGAACATTTCTATAGAGTTGATTTAAAAACAGACCAAAGTGTAAACCGATACTTTACTGTTTTATTTGCGTTTTATTTCTTTATCACTAATTATTTCCATGTTTCAAACAAAATCAAGTAAGAATACAATGTCACTGCAAATATTAATGTCATGTATTTGCTTCACAGACAGCATATACTTTAGTTTGACTCTAAATCAATCAATGTATCAATAAAAGCTTTTTATGAGTGTCCATGTTGTTTTAGTCATATACACTCACCGACCACTTTATTAGTTACAGCGGTTCATTTTCTTGGTAACACATATAACTTATCAGCCAATCACATAGCAGCAACTCAATGCATTTAGGCATGTAGACCTGGACAGGACAACTTATTGAAGTTCAAACCGAGCATCAGAATGGGGAAGAAAGGGGGTTTAAGTGACTTTGAACATGGAAATGTTGATGGTTCCAGAAGGGCTGGTCTGAGTATTTCAGAAACTGCTGATCTGCTGGGATTCTCACGCACAACCATCTCTAGGGCTTATAGAGAATGGCCCAAAAAATAAATTATATCCAGTGAGGACATAAAATGCCTTGTTGATGTCAGAGGTCAGAGGAGGATGGGCATGCTGGTTCGAGATTATAGAAAGGCAACAGTAACTCAAATAACCACCGGTAACAACCATGGTATGCAGAATACCATCTCTGAATGTAAAACACAACCAACCTTGAAGCAGATGGGCTACAGCAACAGAAGACCCCACTGGGTGCCACTCCTGCCAGCTAAGAACAGGAAACTGAGGCTACAATTCGCACAGGCCCACCAAAATTGTTCAATAAAAGATTGGAAAAGTCTTGCCTGGTCTGATTGGTCTCGATTTCAGTTGCAAAGTTCAATTGGTAGAGTCAGAATTTGGCGTAAAGAACATGAAAGCATGGTTCCATCCTGCTGTGCAACATCAACCATGCCTTGAATTGCGGCCATGTGATTGAAAGTTACGCTTTTTGTTTTTATAAGCAATTGAACAGGTGTACCTAATAAAGTGGCCGGTTGTTTTAGTCATATATATATATAACCCTAGATATAGCACGCCCCGTCTCAGCCACAGCACACAGGGCGTTATCTTATGTAGGTTGTGCACCACACTTCTCTCAACTGGCAGAGAGGAAAATCAACAAAAAAATTGTGAAAAAGCAATCTTGTTTCAAGGATTTTGAAAACATGTGAATAATGGAAGGGTAATTATTCAACTACAGCAACTTTTGATGTTGAAAGGTTTTTAAATATCTCCCACATTATTTTGTTAATTGTATTGATAGCCATATTTTTCAGTTCTCTCTCTTGTGTATAAACAATCCTGATAGTGGCTGTGCTTAAATTATTTAAATAGCCTAATATGTAATTTGTATGACATCTTGTTTTTAACAACCAGAGGAAAACTATGAACTTAGCAACTATGAACAAAATATCTAATGTAGTGCCACAGACAGATGTGAACAGTATGAAAATCATTTATTTTCAGGGCCTTTAGGTCAGGAAATAAAGCTAAACAAAGCCTGACTCCCAGCCCATGGGGGTCCTAAAGTGGGTCAACGACCTGAACTGTTTCTCCACCCTTCCCCCTGTCCAGTCCCCATTGTCTTCACTCTCTGGATACGGCCCTATCCGAGTAGGGCCATCACAGGAGGATGGGGGGCAGTGGAGTAGCTGGTGATTGGGGGAAGACAATAGAAGAGTCAAGTGGTCAATGAGTAGGGGCTATTGTTTCAAATCTGTTGAAAACATTGAGTTTGTTGGCCTCTCTCAATGTTGCATTCATCTCTCTCTGTTGCCATTTGAGCTGTAACCAGTGAACAGTCAACATATCCTTGAAGGCAGATGTTCTTTTTAACTGAAATTTGTATTTACATTTTCAATAAAAACATTCAGAACAATGCAGCTAGGCACAGTTACATCAGTCCAACAAACATTCAATAAAAAAGGAGGGTTTACCTGTAACTATGCAAGAGTAATGGTATTTATCGTTTCCTGTTATTCCTTCTGTTAAATCATCCAAATAAAGTGACACAAGTGTCAATATAATCTGCTACCTAAAACTCCTAGTGTTTTCCCAAAATTCTTATATCTTTGGACACAACCAAATGGATATGCTTGAAATGTAGGGGTAATGAAGAAAACTTGCAAGAATTCTTCAAACTGAATTCACACCATTGGGTAGAACAGGTAGTAGAGTAAATTGTACCACACATGTTGAAAGGCAGAGATTGTTGTGATTACATTCATTTATTACACGTCATTAATATTTCTCTATAACTGACCACTGTTAAACCTGCAGTGTGTAGAATTTTGGGTTTTATTTCCTAGCAGATTTTGTAGAAAGTAATTATAATATCCATAAGTACATTTAATTTAGTGCATAATAGCTGAACTTTTTTTTTAAATTATTATTGCTTCCCTTAGAAAGGGTCTCATATATGTCCATATTTCTGCATATATTTTGGACCAAGGCCTAGAGCCGCCATCTTGAAATGTCATAGCTGGAATGTCATCAGGTGCATTGTTTAAAATTTAGAATTGTTCTTGTCCTTGAAGGCCACTGTAGCTTCTGTTATTATTCTAAAGGGTTGGGGTTACCCAGGGAGCGTTGCATTCTAGAACTTTGTAGAACTTTCTTGATGATGTCATATTACACACTGCACCTTTAAGAGTAATTAATTGTTGCTATGGGTAACAGACTTTTGCCAGGGATGTATTCTGATAAATCACTATGAACATTATAGCGTATTGTTTTTTCCTCCATTGCACTGAACAAAGTGAATGATGTTACTCCTGACACACAACTGCTCTGATAAAGACAAGCCCAGTGTAGCTCCGGGGTTAGTCTGTGGTATAGCTGGCTTCACTGTAACATCTCACTTACAGTAAACAGTCAACATATCTTTGAAGGCAGATGTTCTTTCCTTTCTAACTGAAATTTGTATTTACATTTTAAATGTTACTCGTAGTGGCTTTAAGGTAATAATAACTTGAAAATGATTAGGTTATATAGCTTAATACTTTCACCATGTTATAGGCTCCTTTCTGTGTGAATCTGGTTTAACTTCAAGGAAATCCAAATAGATTTTTGGGATATTATGCTGACATTATTCCACGTATTTTGCTCCAAACGTACCCTTTGGTTTTAATGATACTGTAAGGATTCTATGTTAAGTGCTGCAAACCCTGGACTACTGCTGACATGAAGGTTCTTCTTTAGGCCAAACAGAGGGCCTTTAGGTGTGGAAATACAGCTACACAAAGCCTGACTCCAAGCCCATGGGGGTCCTAAAGTGGGGTCAACGACCTGAACTGTTTCTTCAGTAGATTTGATCAGTCTTCCACCCTTCCCCCTGTCCAGTCCCCATTGTCTTCACTCTCTGGATACGGCGCTGTCCTCAACTCCACCCACCCCCTTCCCTCCACACCTTTCTCAGACTCTCAGCCACTCTGTTATTACTGTTAAACTTCTTGTACAATATCACTGTGCTTATTGTTTTAATAAGTATCTATTATATAAGACTATCCGCTGCTTAACTTTATCTTATTTAACCGACTTGTGTAATACATTTGTTTACCTTTTTCTTAATTTTTCAGTAGTATTCTTATATACAGAAACGTATAAGCTTATTTTATTTTGCTATCTACTTATTGCCACTGTCCCTTCGGTTACTGTTACAACGTACATTTTACAGATTGGGGAAAAACAAAGGAAAATCATAAACAAGGAGCCAATCATCAACAGTCACTGTTCTTGTTATTAAAATGATCTGTTATATCAGACCATCCGCTGCGTCACTTTTTATTTTGTTCACTGTTATCTTATTTACCTGATTTATTTATATATTTATTTCTAATACAATAGTTCACTTTTTTTCTTTTTTTTTGTCCTATTTTAATTATACACATTTAACTTGTTTTATTCTGCCATTTACTTTGCGGCACTGTTCCATTTGTGGCCTTAACAATGTACATTTTCACAATTTGGGACGAACAAAGAAATATCTTTATCTTTAACAAGGAGCCAATCATCTACCGTCATAGCAACATGGGGGCGAGGTTTAAGGATATGACTGCGAGACTCACTCCGAGATCTTGCAGCTCATTGTGACCATCTCGTGCTTAAGAGCAGCAGCCACAGAGGAGAGCTGCTGGATCTCAGAGAGCAGCAATGGAGGAGGACAACAAGGACAACGTCCCCACGACATCAGCAGGCTCACGCGACGCTCAGGTCAGTGTTCATGACGTCACACTACAGACACGAAGGGACACTGGGTCATCTCCTGACCGCATGTGGACCTTTTGTAGCGCGGAGTTAGTGGTTAGCTGTAGCATCCAGATAAACCTTGTTCTTAGTCCTGATATGGTTTCACTTGGGGGTTGCTGTGCTGAGTTTCCAACTTCTATTGTTTGTGTCACATTTTAACAACGTAGCAGCTTCTCTACTCTGTTACATGTGATGGTTTATAGTGCTCATATATCAGCTCAAGTAAGTAGAATCAGAAATACATAAGTTTACAGTTGCTCTAAATTAGAATAGAAATACAAATAAAGTATGTAAGTGTAAAATAACATTTGCTTTGTGGCACAATGGTGTAGCCTAACAATGACAATCTAAAAATAGTCATATAAGACATACATTGATATAAGAATGATTCAAAAATATGCAATGATGTAAGCACTGGAAACAATTAGTATATGAAACAATCAGTGGTTTTCCATGGTCAGCTGTGAAGAACACTGCAGAGGATAGCAGAGGGGGAGGGGTGGAGAAGGAAATTAGACTGGGAACCAGAGGAGGGTTGAGTAGGGCCATCACAGGAGGGTGAGGTGGAGTAGCTGGTGATTGGGGGAAGACAATAAAAGAGTCAAGTGTTGAATGAGTAGGGGCTATTGTTTCAAATGTGTTGAAGACATGGAATTTGATTGCCCCCCTTCATGTTGCATTCATCTCTTCTGTTGCCATTTGGGCTGAACCCAGTGGTCAGTCAACATATCTTTGAACACAGAGATTCTTTTTTTTACAAACTTACATTTGTATTAACATTTACAATACAAACAGAGAGAACAATGCAGCTAGGCACCGTTACACCAATCCAACAAACATTCCATATTTTTTTTTATAGAATGAGGATTTGACAGTTACTATTTACAAGTAATGGTATCTATCATGTCCTGTTATTCCTTCTTGTAAATCACCCAAATAAAGTCAAATGTGTGTCAATATAATCTGCTG
This sequence comes from Hyperoplus lanceolatus, assembly GCA_026929865.2. NCBI lineage: Eukaryota > Metazoa > Chordata > Actinopteri > Uranoscopiformes > Ammodytidae > Hyperoplus > Hyperoplus lanceolatus. The sequence goes on from CM049417.1 coordinate 2,846,161, forward strand.
CATGTGACTAGTGTTTTCCCAAAAATCTTTTATCTTTGGGCAGGACCGAATGGATATGTTTTAATTTTTGTTCCTTCCTTGCACTGAACAAAGCAAACGATGTTGCTCCTAACACACAACTGCTGTGATACGGACAAGCCTGGTGTAGCTCCGGGGTTAGTCTGTGGTATAGCTGGCTTCACTGTAACATCTCACTAACTGTCTCTGTTTGTCTTTCTCTGTGTCTGTCTGTCTGTTGCTATAGAAACAGAGAGGAAGAAATGGAGTCAAACGTCACCACTGTCGACTCTGTGACAAATCCTACTCAACATCTGGAAGTTTAAATGTTCATCAGAGAATTCACACTGGAGAACTATACAGCTGTGACCAATGTGGGGCAACTTTCACTATGTCAAGCAACTTAGCTGTCCACCGCCGCATTCACACTGGAGAGAAACCTTACAGCTGTGACTTCCATCCACCCCCCCCCGCAATGTGGAGCAACTTTCACTACGTCAGGTGAGTAAACCCACTTACCACTGTCCATCCCGTCCTTGTCGTCACTACTGCCCGACGACACTGGAGAGAAACCGTTCTGGTGTGAACAATGTGGAAAAACTTTCAGAAGGTCAGGTCACTTAACAGCCCACCGCCCTATTCACACTGGAGAGAGATTGTTCTGTTGTGAACAATGTGGGAAAATGTTTGCTCACAGGAAAACCCTTAAATACCACAAATGCATTCATGCTGCATCACTTAGATAATTTCTATTAGCCAAGCTAGCTGCTGTTTCCACATGTCCACACCCTGATAGCTCTGATTGGTTTAAAGAAATAAAAACAGGCAAGCCCAGTTTCCCCTCGGATAGACAGCTCTAAATGTCGTGATTCCAGACCATACTACTTGCTGTAGTTTGGTCTGGCTTTGCGAGACTAGTTACCATCAAACTGGGCTTTGTGAGGTTGAAACTTTTTGCTAAACCTGATTTCCTGCTAAAACATTGATTTTCATTAACGTAGTGAGAGAAAAATGTTTTATTGTGTTTGTGTCTCTTTCGATTATCGTATCTTTTGACACACACCATTGTGTTTTATGTGGAAAGGTTGGGTGGTCCTCTCTTAAAGAAAGACGTGACACACATTTTTATTTTTATTTGACAACAATGCTGCAAATTTCAGATGGGCTTTATCAGACCTGGTCCACTGACATGCTTATGCTTTATGTCCCCCAAGCCCGATCCAAGCTTGGAAAGACAGCTTTTAGCTTCAGCGCCCCTGACTTCTGGAACAGCTTACAGCAACAAATCAAAATAAATACCTTCTTATTCTTTACAAAATTTAAACATATTATCTTAAATCTGCCAAACTCTACCTGTTACTGTTTTAATTAGGCTATATTGTACTTTCATCAATTTAATTTTAATTGCTGCCATTCGTCACCACTGTCTAAATGTCATTTGTTTTTTTTAATTCTATTCATCCGTTGTTGTGTATTTGATGTTATTGTATTGTATATTGTGTATATTGTTTTGCTTTGCATTTGTTTGACTCAAAAGGTGGGTCACTCCTCAATTGAGGATGAATAAAAGTGACATGAAAGTGAAAATATATTGTCAAACATTTACAACATGGAACAGAGTGACACATTTCTATAGAGTTGGTTTAGAAACAGACCAAAGTGTTAACTGATACTTTTATGTTTTGATGAATGAGTTTTATTTGTGTTTTATTTCTTCATCACTAATGTTTTCCATGTGTTTCAAACAAAATCAATAAAGAATACAATGAAATTGTTAATATTAATTACATATATTTGCTTCACAGACTGTAAATACTTCAGTTTGACTGTAAATCAATCAATGAATCAATAAAAGCTTCTTAGTGAGTGTCCATGTCAGGATTGTACCAAAATGGCAGGCCAGAACCCAAATGCACGACAACAAACAGTTCAGGTATTGCAACAAAGTTTAATGGAAAATCAAACCAGGTGGTAGCGAGGCAACAAGTCCAAGAGGGGCAGGCAGAGGGATAATCCAAAATCCAAAAGGGTGGGTCAAAACACGAATAGGCAGGCAGGTAAACAGGCAGGAATTCAGAATAGGCTGGAGAGCAATGTAACACAAAGACAATCTGGCAGGGAACTGAGGGAATGAACCGGTATATATATATGTGGGGCTAATAGCTGATGGGGAGCAGGTGAGTGTGGTTAGGCCAGGTGGAAGTAATCAGCAGGGAGTGCAGAGCAGGGGGGAGTGGCCGGGTCTGAAATGACAAGAGAGTAGAAAGTAAACCAGGAAAACAAACGACATATGAAAACAAACTAAATACTGGCTGAAGTCGTGACAGTCCATGTTGTTTCAGCTCTTTGTGTTTCTCTTGTCAGTGTGATGTCACTTCCTGTAATTCCTGTCGTCTTTTCACCTCCTGCTACTAACACCAGATCTACTGTTCATCCAATTAAGGTTTTCAGGATAACTTTAGATTTATTAAATTATATAAAGGCCTGGGAAATAATTTGGTGAAATCAGGAAACAAATTGAAAGACTGAGACAAGTTGAAAACATATGCTCAAAGTACAGTAATACTTTGGTAACAGATCAAAAATGAACTGGTGATATCAGTTTAATATTTGGAGTTAGATATGATCCACAGTGATATTAATGTAATAATAACTTGACAATAATGAGGTTATATACAGTAGGTTGATATTGTCACCATATTATAGGCTACTTTCAGTGCAAATTAGATGAAACTTAACAGGAATCCAAATAGTTTCTTGTCATGTTATGCTAACATTCTTCCAGGTCTTTTCGTTCTAAACAACCACTTTGGTTTTAATTATACTGTAAGGATTCTATGTTAATTGCTGCAAACCCTGGACTACTGCTGACATGAAGGCTCTTCTTTAGGACAAACAGAGGGCCTTTAGGTGTGGAAATACAGCTACACTAATGGCGCTTTTCCACCGCATGGTATCAGCTCGACTCGACTCTACTCGACTCGCATTTTTGGCTTTTCCACCGCAATTTCATGGTACCTGGTACCACGTAGCGGCTGCTTTTTTGGTCTCGCCTCGCTCTAGGGTCCAAGCGAGCTGAGCCGATGCTAAAAGGTGACGTCAAGAGAGGTCCGGCCACTGATTGGCCAGAGACTATTGTCTGGCCAATCAGTGGCCAAGACTACCGGCTTCATTCTGTTGTTTATTCTCCCCAAGTCTCCGGGACTTTTGAGTGTATTTACGCCGCGTGCAGCCTTCTCTGGCTCTCTTTCATTTGATTTGCATCACAGATCCGAATTTATTTTCCATATATTCGCTAAGCTCACCCAGTGTTGGTTGTTGGGGAAGTTACTTACATACGAGAGGAGACATGTAGGGCAGCTAGCAGCTAGGTTAAATAGTAGCCAGCTGGGACAGACATGATAGCGAGCGATTACATTACAAGCCTCGGACTAAACTGATTACCTCAATAAAATATTCAGGCTGAGACACGGCTTGCATTTGAAAACACGTATCCTGAAACAAGCACTAAACAGTCAACTTTATCATGCCCGTGTTTACGTGCATAGGGATGTACGTGACGCATCCCTACAGCTGACTGTGTGGCAGAGTCACACATCGGGACAACAACCATCCCTTTTAATGGCCCGTAGCAATATTCTTCTACTTCTTTTAGCAAACAGTTACAAGGGGGGTATTTCTTAAACATTTTTCATCCGTGTTTTTGGCGGTTGGTTCAGTTAATAGTGCAACAACTGCTCGTAATTTCTGCTTTGCTACTTTGCTCCGGAGTAGACTTTCAGCCCCTTACGACGACCCCGCCCACGTTCAGCAGGTACTATTTGCGGTGGAAAACGACCCTTGCTGCTACCAAACCAAGTTGAGTCGAGTCGAGTTGAGTCGAGTCGAGCTACATGTGCGGTGGAAAAGCGCCAAAAGCCTGACTCCAAGCCCATGGGGGTCCTAAAGTGGGTCAACGACCTGAACTGTTTCTTCAATAGATTTGATCAGTCTTCCACCCTTCCCCCTTTCCAGTCCCCATTGTCTTCACTCTCTGGATACGTCCCTGTCCTGCATTTATTTCTAGTAGACTTGACTACTGTAATAGTGTCTTTGCAGGCCTTCCTAAAAAATTAATCAGACAGCTTCAGCTAATTCAAAACGCTGCTGCTCGACTCCTCACTAGGACCAAAAAAGTGGATCACATTACCCCAGTTCTTAGGTCTTTACACTGGCTCCCTGTCACTCAAAGAATTTATTTTAAAATATTGATGTTGGTCTATAAATGCTTCCCTAAATGGTTTAGGCCCCAAATACATCGCTGACCTGCTGATCCCATACAAACCAGTCAGAGCTCTCAGATCGTCTGGGACTGGGCTACTGACAGTCCCCAGAGTAAGGACTAGACAGGGAGAGTCAGCCTTCAGTTGTAATGCACCCAAGCTCTGGAATAAACTTCCAGGGGTCTTTAGGTCTGCTTCAACACTCGGCTCTTTTAAATCAGGTCTGAAGACTTTACTGTTTCCGTTTTAACCTGTAATTTATTTAACATTTTTATTTATTTTTATTCTTTTTAAATGTTTTAATTGTTTTATGTTTTATTTATGTTCATGTTTCTTATTCTTCTTTTTTTAATGTGTGCTCTATACTTGATGTATTTTGTTTTTGCATCTGTAAAGCACCTTGAATGGCCTTGTGTCCGAAATGTGCTTTAGAAATAAACTTGCCTTGCCTTGTTTGTAATACATTTGTTTACTTTTTTCTTTCGTTTTTAGTACTATTCTTATATACAGAAACGTATAAACTTAGTTTATTTTGCTATCTACTTAAAGGATGATTTCACCGGTGGAAATATGAATGTACCTATGTAGAGCAAAACCTATGTGTTATAAATGTGCAAAAATTTTGGAAATCGGTTCACCCTAGCCTGAGAAACGGCAAAAAGAGTGTTTTTATGGTCTCTCTGCCGGTCTCTGCCTCTAAAGTCAGAAATCCTCCGGCTACCACAATGCACTGCGCTAGCAGCACTCCAAGGCCCCGCCCACATTTCCATAGTCTCGTCTCGTCTGACCCGGTCTGACCTCTGACTCCGATGAGAGTTTGTAAACACCAAACACACTACTTCCCATTACAGTTATTGGCGATACCTCGACCAATACAGACTCTATGTAGATTCCACAATTAATATATATTTTTTTTTTAAATATGAATGTATTAGTTTCGGTTTCACTGTAAAACGGAGGGAAGGAAATGCGCACTACACTAGTCTAACTTTTCTTCAGTTTACAAGATAGTGAGCTGTTTTCAACAATGCCTGCGGCTAAAAAAAAAACTAGCCTAGCCTTCAAAACAAACCGGAGGACTGAAACTAAATATTCTAGCCTGGGCGTGAAGAGGACAATCTGGACGGGACTGACGTATCTTCGTTGTGGACAGGTTGTGTGGACCGGGCCTGCAAAATGCACTCGCGTACAGGTAAGACTTTCAACGTATTTGACTATATTTCTGTTCACACAGTATGCAATTATAGCTGCTGTGGGGGGGGGGGGGGGGGGCTTGCTAAACTCTTTCAGAAACAAACTAATTCAGCAACCATTTGGTGTGTTTGTAATGCAACTAAGAAAAAAAAATCATCAGACTATCATTTTTAGTGAGTGCTCACAGCTAACGTTTCACTTGAAGCCTAACTGTTGTATTGTTTGGTGACATTTCAGAATCCGATGTCTACACCCTCAATATCAGCTGTGATAGTGGGGTAAAAAGTTGATCAATGGCTGTCTCCCCTTCAACTGCAACCAAGGCAGCTGCAGTGACGCTTCTGAGAGGAAATATGTCAAATTCAGGAGCATCCCAGCTCTGCTAATATGTCCTCACACCTCAACCTGTGCCTTATCAGCCACTCATTTAAGGCTAAATTGTAAATATTTTGTGTTTATAGCTCATATTTTGTATCTTATATTTATCATGTTCGTATATTGGACAGTTTATTTTTAAGAATTGTTTCATTGTGTGTTACCTGGTTTATTTAACATTGAGCATGATGCCACAATATTTTCCTTTGTAAACAATAAAACATCTTATGTTGTTACCTTACCTTGGACTCCTGTCTACACCCATGTTCACCAGTACAGACTTGTTGGCTGAACTGATTTTGATGCACAGATTACTGTATGTATTGTTTTTAAAATACAATCTATGAGGTAAATGTTATAAATTCACAAGGATGCAAGGTAGGTTCATCATACTGAAGCACAGGAAAAACAGATACACAGAAAAATAACTAAGCCATCAGTTTTACTACCAAAGCTAGCCAGAATATATTTCAATTGAGTACTTCAGGTCACATTTCTATATTGATGGCATACAAAATATTTGCTTATTTATTAAATACAGTAGCTCAGCATCTGAAGTCTGTCCTCAACCTTTTTCCCCAGTAGAAATTTGTATTTTTCTAATAGTACTCCAGTTGAACAGCACTCTGGTTAGTAGACAAACCACATCAACCAACTTGAGTTCAAAGTTTTAATCCAAACATATGAACAACTATTTATAAAAATAAAATGTGTAGTGTGTTGGTTCAGGTCATTCTGGTCACAGCTGCTCTTGTTTCTTGATAGCCACGGTCCTGTTCATCACGTGCATGGTCAGGTGCTGGGTCTCTCTCTTTGCAGGATTCACGCCAGGAAACTGCATGAATCAGCGATATTGTCTATAAAACATTGAGCAAAACATTAGTAAGGCCAGCTAATTTTAGTCTGCAGTAGCTTACATGAAAAAGAACTGCAAGGTTACGTCACGTTAGCTTTGCTGCCCATGTTACCAACCACAGGAAAACGTAGTGCCAATAAGACATTTTAGAACAGGATTCAAAACTGCAATAAGACCACTTGTGCCGTGTTTACGCCCGGGTCACATCCTACGTCTGTGCAGTGTATCTAGCTCGCAGTTCCCCCCCCCCCACACACACAGTCAGTGTCTCACTGCTGCAGCGCTGCTTTTACCAGCCTGTTGCTACATGAGTTTTTCTTTGATCATTCACATTAATAAAGTGCTGTGTAGCTGCTCTAATCGGCTAACACAAGCGCCAGGGGAAAAAAGAAAGGCAGACGCAAATGCAAGAAGTGTGGCGGTGATGAATGAGTAAAAATAAAAACTTACTGTGTTGTGGTCGACGTCCGTCCGTCTCTCCCCGCGGCCTGTGGCTGGCGCCTACAGTTCACCGTCTCAATACTGAAATATGTCTCCGGGGTCCCTCTTTCCATATGCGGAGTAAAGCTACAGTGAAGTTTCTAACAGTGAACACCGCAAATCCACCAGGCACAGCGGCAGGGCTCCTCTTCAGCATGGAGTAGCTGCTAGTGTAGCTGGCTTCTCCTCTTCCTCCTTACGACTATCACCTCTCTTCCTCGCTGTAATCCGGTTTATACAGGTTGACACGAATGTCCGTTCACTAGAGTAAACATAAATCCCGTTCAGGCGTTACAAATGGAAAATATCCTTCTGCCATGGTCGGAGTTTTTCAGGAGTCTGCTTCTTCGCTAAGCGGGGGAGAAACATGGCGGACGCTGTGTTTACATCTCGTCCGTGAGCTCCCGCCTCCCTCATTCCTTATTGGTGGGCATAAAAATGTGCGGAACTAAAGGCCTGTAGTCTTCGGGCCCTCTGGCACGCAGACCACGGCTCCAATGGATGACGTATTTTGCGTCATCCATTGGAGTGTGTGGGGTGTGGAATATCAGGACAGCTGGGCCAAGGGAAGACTGAGTCAAGACAAACCTCTTTCCTTATATTATAATAGCCATTTTATAATGATAGAAAGCAGGTTCTGTATCGGTGAAGTAATCCTTTAATGCCACTGACAAACAAAGGAATTTCCGATCTTCAAACAAGGAGCCATTCAACTACAGTCATAGCAAAAGGGGGGCGGGGTTTAGGGAAGTGACCGCGAGACCTACCCCGAGATCTCGCAGCTCATTGTGACCGTGTGGTGCTTAAGAGCAGCAGCCGCAGAGGAGAGCTGCTGGATCTCAGAGAGCAGCAATGGAGGAGAACAACCAGGACGACGTCCCCACGACATCAGCAGGCTCACGCAACGCTCAGGTCAGTGCTCATGACGTCACACTACAGACACGAAGGGACACTGGGTCATCTCCGGACCGCATGTGGATTGTAGTGTGGAGTTAGCAGTTAGCGGTTAGCTGTAGCATTCAGATAAACCTTGTTCTTTGTCCTTATATGGTTTCGCTGGGGGTTGCTGTACTGCGTTAGCAACTTAGATTGTTTGTGTCACATTTAACAACGTAGCAGCCTCTCTACTCTGTTACATTTAATGGTATTTAGTACCAGTTGCACTAAATTAGAATAGAAATAGAAATAAAGTATGCAAGTGCAAAATAAGTGCAAAATATTTTCTATTTGCCACACTGGTGTAGCCTAACAATAGTCATCCAAAAATAAGAAATAAAATAATATGAAAATTATTTCACAATATTATTTATTTATTTTATTTAACGTTTATTTGACAGGGGCAATACATACAACATTGCCACAAAAAAAAATGGCAAAATGTGATGCATATAAGACGTCTAGCTCCAGCTAATTTGCAGTCTTTGTCCCTGGGTCAGGCTTTAAAATACAATCAAAGATACTAAATACAATAAATGCAGTGATATACAGTGAATAATACTATTAATAGTTACCATGAGTCAATACACACAGCTGTAGTTATACATTTCAGATTAAAACACAATTAAATTTAGCATTAAACATTATTAAAGTGCTCTATTAAAATAACTTGAGCGACATTAATGTTCACATTTCTGCTGCTGCTTGAGCCACTGTTTAACTTTCACACTAAAACTCTTTAGTTCTGTTTGGGATTTAATCTCTGATGGTAGAGAATTCCATAGGTGTGTACCTTGCACTGAGAGGGATAATTGGCCAAATGTTGTCCTGCATCTTCAAACTTTACAGTTTTGTTTGGTTATACTCCTTGTCATTGTCCGGCAGTTGTCAGTCTTTTTAAAGATCTGAGACATTGCTTGTGGGGCCAGTCCATTTAGGCACTTAAAAACAACTTTCAAGGAACAGAATTTTATAAAGTTGGAAAAAGTCAACAAATTGTATTTCTCAATAATTTTACAATGGTGCCATTTCTGTGGCTTCTGGTCTAACATTTTTAAAGCTTGTTAATAGAGTGAGAATAGAGGTCTAGTAGCTGACTCAGTGGCCTGGCCCCAGGCAGTGATGCAATAGGATAGATGTGAAAAAACCATGGCATGCAGATACAAATGAGATGCCTTAAAGGAGAGGCATGACCTGATAAGTCTAAAGCAGTTCAGACTAGTTTTTACAGTTTTAGATAGCTTCATTATATGTGAGTCACACTTAAGTTGAGGATCTAGAGTTATACCTAGATATTTAAACTCATTTACCACCTCAATGTCGTTACTATCTATAGTGATGTCAAATTTCTCTAGGACTTTCTTTCTTATTGAGAAGCACATTGATACTGTTTTTGTGTGAATAAGTGATAAGTGATTCCTTTGTAGCCATTCTGAAACAGTAACCATCTGTCTGCAATGATGTAAGCACTTGGAAACAACAAGAGTAACATTTGCTTTGTGGCACATTGGTGTAGCCTAACAATGACTTTCCAACAATACTCATAAAGTATAAGAATAAGAAATTGATATAAAAATGATTCAACAATATGCAATGATGTAAGCACTGGAAACAATTAGTATATGAAACAGTCAGTGTTTTTCCATGGTCAGCTGTGAAGAACACTGCAGAAGTTAGCAGAGGGGGAGGGGTGGAGAGGGAAGTTAGGGGCCCTTTACACGGTGAAAACGTGACAGTTTTCCCATTTTTGGTTTTAAAAGTTAAACCGTTCAGACGAAATTTATTTGAAATCTTCCCTCATACACATGTTTTCAGAGGAAACGGGACGAAATTGCTGTTGTAAGCATGCCAAGCCAATAGTCAGCGGTGACACTTAGCCTAGTAGATAGCTCTTCCGGTACAATTTGATGCATAAAACCTTACTGTAACCGAAAATGAATTCCACTAACGTTCATAAAGCGTTTGGTGTAAGCTTAGGGTTACATGTATTGTAAATGACAAGCCTTCTGTCCTCTTATTTCACCGCATTGAACTTGTGAAAACAGAAGTCATCCTAACAGTGAAGGGGCTTTGTGAGTGGCTACCTTCCTGTTAGGCGTACTTCAAAATAAAAGTCAACTCAAGTTTGTCCAGCGAAATGATATTAATGTGTAGCCAGTGAAATGATTTACTGTGAAGCCGTAGCCTGAATGCTCCTTTTGTGTGGACAGTAACTTAACCGCTGCACGCTGAACTATAGATAGTGTTTTTTAATGTAGAGAAAGCCAGGGACATAGGTGGTGGAAAGCCATAGGTGGTGACACATGTTTATTTTGCTAGAAAAATCTGGCAGAGCACAAATCTTTCCCCAGCCAAAGTGGCGGATGGTCTCAATAACTTACTAATCGCTTAGACTAAATTGGTGAGTGTTATATTTGAGCCCTGCACGACACTCTCCGTTGATCACAGTGATGGTGCCGCGGAGACACCATGCACGTTATGTTGTCTTCTAACTTTATAACTCGCGTGTGGGTATTTTGACAGCAAATGTTATTGACTACGCATGTGTGAGCCGTGACGATAGCGTTACCAGGGAAAATGGTTTCGGTTTTTACAAGAAACCAAAACAGTTGTGTTTTCCAAAATTTCCTGAGTTGATCTCAAAAAACTTGCGGTGTCATGCCTGCGTTTGCTGTTTTCATGTAAATGATATAGTGCATCCGCGAAAGTATTTTCACGGATGCACCGTTTCGTGTTTTTGTATAAACAGCACCTTTATTTTATTTTTATTTCAGACATATCAAAAACAATACAAAATTAAAAGCATAAAAATACAATAAACAAAATGTATGTTTAAATGACTTCACAAAAAGAAAAAGAAAGAAAGCAAATTATCTGTATTGATGTGATATGCCTGAAAAGAAGCAGGAAGAAGTATACACTTATTTAATCCTACCCTTTTTCCATAGTAAAAACAATAAAAATATTTATTATATTCGCTTCTTGTATTCCATATAATCTCTATACAATCTATCTATACAATTGGTGATACAATATTTGACATTTACGATCTATACATACATACAACTTAACATACTATTATTTTTTTATATTTTATATATTTATACAATGCATATATCTATATTTATATACAATCAATATCTATACAATCAGTATATATATATATATCCATATATATCAATGCAATATATATATATATATTATTATTATTGTTATTTTATTTTTTTATAATTTCCTTCTTACTTCTCTCCCTCATCCCTGTACCTTTCGAAAATCATTGCTTTGAACCTTTTTTTAAACTGGATCATGTTTGGACATTGCTTTAGCTCCATGCTCATCCCATTCCACAGTTTCACACCCCCAATTGAGATGCAATGACATTTTAAAGTCATGCGTACCGCCAGTGTCTTAAAGTTTAACTGTTCCCTCAAATTGTAACCCCCCTCTCTGTCAAAAAAAAGTTTTTGTATGTTACCTGGTACCAGTTTATTTCTAGCTTTGAACATGATTTGTGCAACTTGATATTCAACCAGGTCATTGAACTTTATGATCCGTGAATGTGAAAACAGGAGTTTGGTGTGATCATAATATCCAGCTTTATTGATTATTATTATGGCTCGTTTTTGTATTTTGACTAATGGTAGCAGTGAGCTTTTGTAAGTGGTCCCCCAGACCTCCACACAGTAATTTATATAAGGTAAGATCATTGAGCAGTAAAGAATATGCAATGATTTGTGATTCAATATATGCTTTGCTTTACACAGGACTAAGATGCTTTGTGACAGTTTAGATTTAACATGTTTTATGTGAGGTTTCCAGCTGAGCTTAGGGGCAACCGTGGCTCAGGTGGTTAAGCGGGTTGGCCAATGATCCAAGGGTTGGCGGTTCGATCCCCGCTCTGCCATCAGTGTCATGGGTGTTGTGTCCTTGGGCAAGGCACTTCACCCACCTTGCCTCGTGTGAATGTGTATGACTGCCCCAGGGCAGCTGTGGCTACTATGGTAGTTTACCACCACCAGTATGACAGTGTGTGACAGAATGGAACCTGGAACCCTGTAAAGCATCTTTGAGTGCCTTGAAAAGCGCTATATAAATCCAATCCATTATTATTATTATGGTCTATTGTCACACCAAGGAATTTATTTACATACACTCTTTCAATATTAACACTGTCAATCTTAACATTTACGTCATTATTTAAATTACAATTTCCAAACAACATGATTTTTGTTTTACTTAGATTCAATGAGAATCTATTATTGTCAAACCAACTTTTTTAATTTGCTCATTTCAGTTGTAATTAACTCCAGAAGCTGCTGCAAGTCCTCTCCTGTACAAAAAATATTAGTGTCGTCTGCAAATAACACAAATTGTAAAATCTTTGATGTTTTGCATATATCACCTTAGACTGGGAACCAGAGGAGGGCTGAGTAGGGCCGTCACAGGAGGATGGGGGGCAGTGGAGTTGCTGTTGATTGGGGGAAGACAATAGAAGAGTCGAATGGTGAATGAGTAGGAGCTGTTGTTTTAAATATGTTGATGAATACATTGCGTTTGTTGGCCCCTCTCTATGTTGCATTCATCTCTTCTGTTGCCATTTGGGCTGAAACCAGTGAACAATCAACATATCTTTGAAAACAGACATTCTTTTTTTTAACAAATTTACATTTGTATTTACATTTCCAATGCAAACAAACAGAACAATGCAGCTAGGCACTGTTACATCAATCTAACAAACATTCAACACACTTCTTCCATTTTTCTAAGTAGACACTTTTACAATTTAAGCATGAAGCAGGAAGGTCAGCCTTTTCATTTCTGGAAGTTTTTATTTCGAGCCAATTTTCATTTTTTATATAAGAGGATTTACCTTTAACTATTCAAACATAATGGTAACCATGGTTTGATGTTATTACTTATGGTAAATTCCCCAAATAAAGTGACACATGCATGCGATGAGTGTTTTCCCAAAAATCTTCTATCTTAGGTTAGGACCAAATGGATAAGTTTGAAATTTAGGCGTGATGAAAAAAAAATATAGTCTTCAAACTGAATTCACACCATTATGTGGAACAGGGTAGTAGAGTAAATTGTATCACACATGTTGAAAGGCAGAGATTGTTGTGATTACATTATTTTATTACACGTCATTACTATTTCTCTATAACTGACCACTGTAAAGGGCAATTAATTGTTGCTATGGGTAACAGACTTTTGCCAGGGATTTATTCTGATAAATCACTATGAAAATGATAGAGTATTGTTTTTCCTCCCTTGCACTGAACAAAGTGAATGATGTTACTCCTGACACAACTGCTGTGATACAGACACGCCCAGTGTAGCTCCGGGGTTAATCTGTGGTATAGCTGGCTTCACTGTAACATCTCACTTACTGTCTCTCTTTCTCTGTGTCTGTATATCGCTATAGAAACAGAGGAGAAGAAAAGGAGTCAAACGTCACCAGTGTCAACTCTGTGACAAATCCTTCACAACATCCGGATATTTAGAGGTTCATCAAAGAGTTCACACTGGAGAGAAACCATACAGATGTGACATGTGTTGGGCAGCTTTTACACAACAAGGTGCTTTAACAAGCCACCAATTAATTCACACTGGAGAAAAACCAAACGAGTGTGACCAATGTGGAAAAACTTTCACTACGTCAAGTAAGTTAACTGCCCACCGCCTTACTCACACTGGAGAGAAACCATACAGCTGTGAAGAGTGTGGGGCAACTTTCACAAAGTCATTCAGCTTAACTGCCCACCACCGTGTTCACACTGGAGAGAAACCATACAAGTGTGACCAGTGTGGAAAAACTTTCGCCCTAAGTTGTAACCTAAGAAGACACCAGCGTGTTCACACTGGGGATAAGCCATACAGCTGTGACCAGTGCAGGGCAAGTTTCACACAAATAGATAATTTAAAATCCCACCAATTAATCCACACTGGACAGAAACCATATGGTTGTGACCAGTGTGGAAAACATTTCACTCGGTCAAGTCACTTAACTAACCACCGCCGTATTCACACTGGAGAGAAACCGTTCTGGTGTGAACAATGTGGAAAAATGTTTGCTCAAGCGTATACCCTTAAATCCCACAAATGCATTCACGCTGCAACACTTTGATCATTTTCATGAGCCAAGCTAGCTGCTGTTCCCCCATGTCCACACTCTGATATATTTTTGTTTATACAGTATGCTGAGTTCTCCTACTTATAGTTTGCTGTTATTCCTGATTGTTGCTTTTCATATGATCACATGGGTTTACTGCATTTATATGAGAGAATCACATTTATAATGTCTTTATATTCTGCATTGTCATAATCAGTCCATATTGTGTAACTGTGTATCTGCATGTCACTTATATTGTTTAGAGGGACTTAACAATAGAAACAGTGAAATCCTCTTTATTGTTTTTTTTAGATTATTTTTAGGCATTTCCCATGTTATTTGTTATTGATAGTGAAGTCCTGTGTGCCTAGTATACCTTAGCTGAGCAGCATGCATGCTAGTTGATGGATGTATATTTCCTATGTGCTTTTTTTCAAAACTCTTTATTCATGTATGATAAAACCAGTAACCATCAAACTTTGTGAGGTTGAAACCTTTTTGCTAAAACCTGCTTTTGTACTAAAACATTGATTTTAACATTAAAGTAGTGAGAGAGAAAATGTTTGATTGTGTTTTTGTTTCTTTCTATTATCGTATTATCAAACCTTAACAACATGGAACAGAGTTGATTTAAAAACAGACCAAAGTGTAAACCGATACTTTACTGTTTTGATGAATGAGTTTTAGTCAGGTTTTATTTCTTTCTCACTTATTATTTCCATATGTTTCAATCAAAGTCCATCAAGAATAAAATGTCACTGTTGATATTAATTTCACGTATTTTCTTCACAGACTGTACAGACTTCAGTTTGACTGTAAATCAATCAATGAATCAGTAAAAGCTTCTTAGTGAGTGTCCATGTCGTTTCAGCTCTTTGTGTTTCTCTTGTCAGTGTGATGTCACTTCCTGTAATCAGTCTTTTAGGGCGCACTCACACTAGTGCCGTTTGCCTGTTCCGTGCTCAGCACGATTCCCCCCCTCCCCACTCCCCCCGCAGGCCCGTGCTCACACTGCTCGTGGCCTGGGCACACTTGCACCTTGCCTACGTCACTGTGCGCGTTTAGGATTTGGAGCTTAGTCTACTTGTAGGCTATACGACTGTTTGTGAATATTTTCATCCGGGTAAATTTGCATCAAATATTCCACTTCCACATTAGAGCAACGAGAATCCTTAAGCTATTGTTTTTTTTAAATGTAGCCTTGACGTAATAGGTCGCGGTGGACAGTCTCATATGTGTGCAGCACGCTGTTTATTATTAATATAACGGCCCGTCATCAGACCATATGTACTGGATGGTTTTATACACATCGATCGCTCCACCAAATCCAAGTCAGAACTTTTTGTATGGGCAGAGATCGTTTTTTTAAGTGTCTTTATAAAGTTTCTTGTTAAACCTTAGTGTAGGCTACTGTTTCCTTATCACCGGGCCGCGGTGTGTTGTTTTGGGTGCGTCTCCACCGCCATGGGTAAATGCAGTTATGACAGCTGACGGGAGGAAAAAGAAACAAAATCATCTGACGAACGTGAGTAAACACGAAAACCTTTTTGCTGTGCTTTCTGAGCCGACCTAATTAGCTCTCTCCCTCTTTTATTAGCCCACACCTAGGCTTAGGCTACACACACGTTAATTCTCACACATTATAGCTACAAGTCCAAGTGGTGGGCAATTCTGGTGCCGACTAGTAAGGCAGCGGACGTTAACGGACAATGCATCCTTAATAAATTCACGTCAGGAACGCCGCCTGTGCGCTTGCTTGTGCGCGTGTCATCTCATTAGCATCTGTACTTTGGCCACGGCACACCTCTCCCAAGTGTGCCGTGGCCAAGGGGCTGTTCCGTGCTGGAATACAAGTTGGCGTGGTCACACTAGCCAAACGTTCTAGACTTTAGTATGCAAATGAGCTTTGGCACGGGGCCCCGGCCCTAGTGTGAGTGGCCCCTAAACCTCCTGCTACTAACACCAGATCTACAGTGTGTCCAATTAAGTTTATCCATGATAACTTTAGATTTATTTAATTTCATGAACGCCTGGGAAATAATTTAGTGAAATAAGGAAACACATTTAAAGACTGAGTTAATTCGAAACATTCTATAGTACAGTAATACTTTGGTAACATGCCAACAATAAACTGGTGATATCAGTTTAATATTTGGAGTTAGATATGATCCACAGTGATATTAATGTAATAATAACTTGACAATAATGAGGTTATATACAGTAGGTTGATATTTTCACCATATTATAGGCTACTTTCAGTGCAAATTAGATGAAACACAACAGGAATCCAAATAGTTTCTTGTCATGTTATGCTAACATTCTTCCAGGTCTTTTTGTTCTAAACAACCCCTTTGGTTTCAATGATACTGTAAGGATTCTATGTTAATTGCTGCAAACCCTGGACTACTGCTGACATGAAGGTTCTTCTTTAGGACAAACAGAGGGCCTTTAGGTGTGAAAATACAGCTACACAAAGCCTGACTCCCAGCCCATGGGGGTCCTTAAGTGGGTCAACGACCTGAACTGTTTCCTCAATAGATTTGATCAGTCTTCCACCCTTCCCCCTGTCCAGTCCCCATTGTCTTCACTCTCTGGATACGGCCCTGTCCTCACCTCCACCCACCACCTTCCCTCCACACCTTTCTCCAACTCTCAGCCACTCTGTTATTACTGTTAAACTTCTTGTTTTAAAAATGATCTGTTATATCAGACCATCCGCTGCATCACTTTCTATTTTGTTCACTGTTATCTTATTTACCTGATTTATTTATATATTTATTTTTTAATACAATAGTTCACTTTTTTTTCATTTTCTTTACTTCCTATATTAATTATAAACGTTTAACTTGTTTTATTCTGCCATTTACATTGCGGCACTTTTCCTTTTGTTGCCTTAACAACGTACATTTTGCTAATTTGGGACAAACAAAGGTATTTCTGATCTATAAACAAGGAGCCAATCATCTACAGTCAAAGCAACAGGGGGGCGGGGTTTAACGAACTGACCCCTAGGCCTACTCGGAGATCTTGCAGCTCACTGTGACCGTCTCGTGCTTAAGAGCAGCAGCCACAGAGGAGAGCTGCTGGATCTCAGAGAGCAGCAATGGAGGAGGACAAACAGGACGACATCCCCACGACATCAGGAGGCTCACGAGACGCTCAGGTCAGTGCTCATGACGTCACACTACAGACACGAAGGGACACTGGGTCATCTCCTGACCGCATGTGGACCTTTTGTAGCGTGGAGTTAGCGGTTAGCTGTAGCATCCAGATAAACCTTGTTCTTTGTCCATATATGGATTGGACTCACTCATGGGCGCGGGGAAACAGTTTCGCTGGGGGGTTGCTGTGCTGCGTTATGGCCTTTAGCAACTTCTATTGTTTGTGTAACATTTCATCAACGTATCAGCCTCTTTACTCAGTTACATTTAATGGTATATAGTGCTCATATATCAGCTCAAATAAGTAGAATCAGAAATACGTAAATTTACAGTTGCTCCAAATAAGAATAGATATACAAATAATGTATGTAAGTTCAAAACAACATTTTCTATTTGCCACACTGGTGTAGCCTAACAATACGAATCTGACAATAGTCATATAAAAATAAGAAATAAAATAATATTAAAATTATTTCACAATATGCAATGATGTAAGCACTTGGAAACAACACAGGTATATAATACAAATCAGTGTTCTTCCATGGTCAGCTGTGAAGATTACTGCAGAGGTTAGCAGATGGGGAGGGGTGGAGAGGGAAGTTAGACTGGGAACCAGAGGGGGGTTGAGTAGGGCCATCACATGGGGGATGGGAGGCAGTGGAGTAGCTGATGATTGGGGGAGGACAATAGAAGAGTCAAGTGGTGAATGAGTAGGGGCTGTTGTTTCAACTCTGTTGAACACATTGAGTTTGTTGGCCCCCCTCCATATTGCATTCATCTCTTCTGTTGCCATTTGGGCTGAAACCAGTGAACAGTCAACATATCTTTGAAGGCAGAGATTCTTTCTTTTTTAACTTAAATTTGTATTTACATTTTCAATACAAACAAACAGAACAATGCAGCTAGGCACTGTTACATCAATCCAACCAACATTTAATCATTAGTTTTTTTTATAGATTGAGGATTTACCTGTAACTATTTAGGAGTTATTGTATTCATCATTTCCTGTTATTCCTTCTGGTTAATCACCGAAATAAAGTGACACACAGTCCTAGTGTTTTCCAAAAAATCTTGTATCTTGGGGCAGGACCAAATGGATATGTTTGAAATGTAGGGGTAATGAAAAACTCTCACAAGAATTCTCCAAACTGAATTCACACCTTTGGGTAGAACAGGTAGTAGAGTAAATTGTATCACACATGTTGAAAGATGGAGATTCTTGTGATTACATTGATTTTTTATACGTCATTGATATTTCCCTATAACTAACTGTTAAGAATAAATCATTGTTGCTAGGGATATTGTTCTGACTATTCACTCAATAATTGTTGTCCTTCTTTGCACTGAGCAAAGCGAACAATGTTGCTCCTGACACACAACTGCTGTGATATGGAGGAGCCCAGTGCAGCCCCAGGGTTAGTCTTTGCTATGAATGGCTTCACTGTAACATCTCACTAACTCTTTCTCTTTGTCTGTCTATCGCTATAGAAACAGAAAAGACTAAATGGAGTCAATTGTCACCACTGCCAACTCTGTGACAAATCCTTCTCAACTCCTCAAAAGTTAAAGATTCATCAGAGAGTTCACACTGGAGAGAAACCATACAGCTGTGACCTATGTGGAAAAACTTTCACTCAGTCAAGTAACTTAACTGTACATCACCGTATTCACACTGCTGAGAAACCATACAAATGTGACCTATGTGGAAAAACTTTCACTCAGTCAAGTAACTTAACTGCACATCACCGTATTCACACTGGAGAGAAACCGTACAGCTGTGAGCTATGTGGAAAAACTTTCAATAAGTCAAGTCATAAAACTACCCACCACCGTATTCATACTGGAGAGAAACCATACTGCTGTGTTCATTGTGGGGCAACTTTCACTCAGTCAAGTTCCTTAACTACACATAGCCGTATTCACACTGCTGAGAAACCATACAGCTGTGACCTATGTGGAAAAACTTTCACTCAGTCAAGTTCCTTAACTGCACATCACCATATTCACACTGCCGAGAAACCATACAGATGTGACCTATGCGGAAAAACTTTCACTACGTCAAGTCAGTTAACTACCCACCACCGTGTTCACACTGGAGAGAAACCGTTCTGGTGTGAACAATGTGGGAAAATGTTTGCTCACAGGAAAAACCTTAAATACCACAAATGCATTCATGCTGCATCACTTTGAACATTTCTATTAGCCAAGCCAGCAGCTGTTTCCCCATGTCCAAACCCTGATAGTTCTGTGTTTATACAGTATGAGTTCTACTACTTTTAGTTTGCTTTTATTCCTGATCTGTGATTTTCATATGATCACATGAGTTCACTGCATTTAAAAGACAGAATCACATTTACAATGTCTTTATATTCTGCATTGTTATAATCAGTCCATATTTACATTTCATATGAATTGTAGAAGTTAGTGTAATTGTGAATCTTCATTTCACTTATATTGATTAGAGGGACTACAATAGAAACAGTGAAATCATGTGTACCCTAACCCTTCTTTGAAATTGTCCATGCTTTTCTTGATAGTGAAGTTCTGTTTGAAGTGTGTGTATTATACCTTGGCTTAGCATCCTGCATGCTTTTCTTGGCTTTGTTTTATTCATGTAAGTATGATCAAATGCTACCAATGCTACGCCTTCCCTTCCTGTTGCTGGCGTTCCCGTATTTAGCTCCCCCTCAAACTAGGAAACAATTCGCTCACAGTCAACCTGTGTGCGTCTGTGAAGCGCTCTCCCTTTCACACACACACACAGGGTGTGAGAAGTCACATTACTGTAGACAGAAATAAAGTGTGCCGATACTTCGGGATGATAATAGCGGCGGCGGCAGACCGGGACAAAGCCTAGCTTAGCCTAGCTGTCCCACTTCATGGTACAACTTCCCCCGGGCAAAAATACCCTCATAAACTCTGGAAAATGAAGCGTGGGGGTTTAGATTGAGCAGCTGACCTTATAACCAGCTATATTAAGATCCGCTGTTCCTTTTCTTTGGTGATTTACAGGACAACGGGCCGCTGTTGATAATGTTACCAGAGATAACACTGCGTGACTAGTTAATTCCCATTAAGTTATCCCGTGAGCTCCCCAGGGGCTAAGGCTATACATGATAACTTTAGATTTATTAAATTCTATAAAGGCCTGGGAAATAATTTGGTGAAATGAGGAAACACATTTAAAGACTGAGACAAGTTGAAAACATTTGCTCAAAGTAGAGTAATACTTTTGGTAACAGACCAAAAATAAACTGGTGATATCAGTTTAATATTTGGAGTTAGAAATTATCCATGGGGATAATAACGTTATAACTTAACTTTACAATAATGAGGTTAAATAGGTTGACATTTCCATCACATTATAGGATACTTTCAGTGCAAATTATATGAAACTTCATGGAAATACAAATAGTTTTTTGGCATATTAAGCTAACATCCTTCCAGGTGTTTTGTTCTATACAAACCCTTTGGTTTTAATGATACTGTAAGGATTCTATGTCAAGTGCCACAAACCCTGGACTACTGCTGACTGAAGGCTCTTCATTAGGACAAACAGATGGCCTTTGGGTGTGGAAATTCAGCTACACAAAGCCTGACCCCAGCCCATGGGGTCCTAAAGTGGGTCAACGACCTGACTTCTTCAATAGATTTGATCAGTTTCCCCATGTCCACACCCTGATAGCTGTGTGTTTATACATTATGCTGAGTTCTCCTACTTATAGTTTGCTGTTATTCCTGATCGGTGCTTTTCATATGATGACACGAGTTTACTGCAATTATATGACAGAATCACATGTATAATGTCTTTATATTCTGCATTGTTATAATCAGTCCATATTTCCGTTGTGTATAAATTGTAGAAGATAGTGTAACTGTGTATCTGCATGTCACTTATATTGTTTAGAGGGACTTAACAATAGAAACAGTGAAATTCTGTTAATTTGTTTTTAGGCCTTTTCCATGTTATTTGTTATTGATAGTGAACTCCTGTTTGACGTTTGTAGTTGATGGATGTATATTTCCTATGTGCCTTTTTTCCCAAACTGTTTATTCATGTATGATAAAACAGTAACCATGAAACTTTGTGAGGTACGACCCTTTTTGCTGAAACCTGCTTTTGTATTAAAACATTGATTTCCATTAAAGCGGCTACGAGTAACATTTAAATATCTTTTGTTACTGCTGGGGGGCTTTCCCCCGAAGCTACTAGTACACGCCTGTGCGCAGTCTTATATCTGTGTGTGTGTGTGTGTGTGTGTGTGTGTGTGGGGGTCTTAATCTTCTACTAATAGACAGTCTCATCATCTGTGCAACAACAAGTCAAACACATGTCCTTACATAGATGTTTTCGTTACTCACCCAGTGACCCCAACCTTTAGAGACTATCTGCTCAGCAACTCTTGGTGAATAGAGGCTATTCAAATCCACTTCAATCTGACCAGTCAGAGCAGACTAGGATTTTTGCGAAGGGGGGTCGATGTCAAAACCAACCTTTTGAGATAGAGAGCTGAAAAGGCTGGAAAAGGCGATAGCTGTGTGTTTATACAGTATGCTGAGTTCTCCTACTTATACTTTGCTGTTATTCCTGAACGGTGCTTTTCATATGATGACATAAGTTTACTGCATTTATATGACGGAATCACATTTATATGTGTCTATATTTTCTGCATTGTTATAATCAGTCCATAATCATGTTTGGTACAAATTGTAGAGGTTAGTGTAACTGTGTATCTGCATGTCACTTATATTGTTTAGAGGGACTTAACAATAGAAACAGTGAAATCCTGTTTGTTTGTTTTTTTTAGATAATTTTTTGTCATTCTTCATGCTTTTTTTATTGACACTTCAGAAATAGAGACTAAATATGTTATCGAGAGGGAAATGACATGCAGAGACCGAGGGCTGGATTCTATCCTGTGTCTGCTGTGACGAGGACTGAGCCTCATTGGGGGGAAGCTCTGACCACTACATACAAAGAGAAGAGTGTGTGAGCCTTTAGTTTGGAAAGAGGTGAAGTGTGTAGGGCGGTCGTCCACTGGGTTACAGGGTCGGTGGTTCGATCCCCCGTCTCCCCGCCACATGTCCAAGTGTCCCCGTTCAAAGAGACATTGAACCCGTAATTGCTCCTGATGGTTCAGAGAGCGCCTTGCATGGTAACTACCGTACTGCCATTGGTGTATGAGTGTGTGTGTGAATGGGTGAATATGGTATGAAATGTAAAGCGCTTTGTGGTTGAGAAAATTGGCTAAAAAGCGCTAATTAAATCAACTCCAATTACCCATTTTGTTTGGAAAGATTTATTACAGATGTGATGAACCTCCATGCAAAAAAAAAAAATCAAAAAAAAAAATCATCGCTCCTCACTTTCTTCTCCCTCCTCCACCCCTACCGGAGAAGACAGTGGTAAATCCGTTCTGTGCGGAGACATGTCTCAGGGGACGTTTGGTGGATTCTCTGAGCTCTGACAGGAGCTCGGGGCTAGACAGAGACAGACGAGCTGCACACAAAACAAAAACAGACACCTTGCAGTTTAAACCAATTAGGAATCAGCCTCGAAAAAAAAAAAAAAAAAAAAACAATACTTATCCGACAATAAAAGAACAATTTTGGCAATAATCTGTCAATGGAATAAGAACTGACGCCGTGATAAAAGTTAGATCATGAATTTCAGAATGTAGTCATGAAAACACAGACTGGAGCCATCAAGTGTGACGCGAGACATTTGCAGGTGCATGGGTTTAGATAGGAAGGGAGAATCTTGACAAAATGTGGCTGTTGGGAACAACATAGCGTTACCGTAAACTGATTTATTTATTTATTAAACCTGCTAATATCACAAATAAACCAAGAAAAAACTAACTTTTAATGAGGAATTATTAGGAATAAACGTCAGGATTAGCAGCAGGCAGGAAGTATTAAGTGTGGTGTGTACTGACTCACCCTGTCTGCTGCTGGAGCAGGGGGAGGAGGGGCTACGAGGGGAGGGCGGGGGGGAGGAGACCACACTGGAGTCACCCGCGTCACTGGGAGACGGAAACTTCTTCTGAAACTCTGGAGACAAAAAAGAGAGACACGAGGACACATGGGAGGATTAATATACCGAAGGATGTGTTTTGTGTATTCATGTATTTTTTTGTTGTTGTCATTTTGCTGGTGTGTTGGTCTCTTCTTAGCTTGGCCAAACCTGCCCTTTGTTCCAAATCTCATACCCTTTATTTTTTCTATTCTACATACTACATCTGACCAAAAAAGGATCTGGTTAGGATGCAGTAGGCATACACCTTTGGATATACTTTTACATATTTATTTAATCGTAACATTGCACCTTGATCTTGCCTCATGCTTTTATATCCGTCGCATCCCTGTTTGTTTTCATATGATGTGATATCACTTCCGGTGAGCACTGGATTGTGTATCAGAATCGTCCAAAACAACATGCCGTTTTCAACACTAAAAATCTCGGCCACAAGAATCAGGACATGGAGGCTAGATTGACAACTACATGAACCAATCAGGGGCTGCCTTCCACCAAGAGACAGAAAGTGGGGAGGGTCTGACTGGAGGCCAGATTGATGACTACATGAACCAATCAGGGGGCTGCTTTCCATTGACAGACGGGGTCCGGGCTCCTCCTCCATGTAGAAAGAGGAAACAGATCTTACCTTGAAAGAACTCTTCTTGCAGTTCTTGATTTCTCAGAGACAAAGGAGGAAGAGGAGACGATTGAGGGGACAGTAGCTGAGTGTCTGGCCCTGCCATCTCTGAGGTAGAAGGGATTGATGATGAGGATGATGGTGGTGGTGATGAAGACGTCATGATGTTATCCTGCAGTGAGAGATGTTCACCTGTTAGCTCAAACAGTCAGAGAAATTCCAACGTCCTGACATTTTGATGTGACACCTGAACGCATCATTGTAACCTTTGTGCAAAGTCAAAGTAACAGCACAGTGGAAGCGTAAAGATATAGATATACACTCACCGGCCACTTTATTAGGTACACCTGTTCAATGGCTTATAAAAACAAAAAGCTAATCAGCGAATCACATGGCAGCAATTCAATGCATTTAGGCATTTAGACGTGGTCAAGACAATGTACTGAAGTCAAACCCAGCATCAGAATGGGGAAGAAAGGGGGTTAAAGTGACTTTGAACATGGCATGGTTGATGGTGCACGTAAGGATGGATCCATACTTTCATGTTGTTTACACCAAATTCTGAACCTGCCATCTGAATGTCGCAACTGAAATCGAGACTCATCAGACCAGGCATGATTTTTCAATCTTCTATTGTCCAATATTGGTGATCCTGCGAGAATTGTAGCCTCATTTTCATGTTTTTAGCTGACAGGAGTGGCACCCGATGGGGTCTTCTGTTGCTGTAGCCCATCTGATTCAAGGTTGGTCGTGTTTTGCGTTCAGAGATGGCATTCTGCATACCCTGGCTGTAACGAGTGGTTATTTGAGTTACTGTTGCCTTTCTTTCATCTCGAACCAGTATGCCCATCCTCCACTGACCTCTGACTTCAACAAGGCATTTTACGTCCACACAAATGCCGCTCACTGGATATTTTTTCTTTTTCGGACCATTCTCTGTAAAGCCTAGAAATGGTTTGGAGTGAAAATCCCAGTAGATCAGCAGTTTCTGAAATACTCATACCAGCCCTCCTGGCACCCTCAACATTGCCATGTTCAAAGTCACTTAAAACCCCTTACTCCCCCACTCCGTTGCTCAGTTTTAACTTCAATAAATTGTCCCGTCCTGGTCTACATGCCTAAATGCTTTGAGTTGCTGACATGTGATTGGATGATTAGTTATATGTGTTAACAAGAAAATGAACCGCTGTACCTAATAAAGAGGCCGGTGAGTGTATATTTGCACCTGTATCAATTGTAGGAAATCAGATTATTGTTATTAAAGCGATATAGGGATTAACGCCTGTCGCGCCCCATGGGGAATTGTGAGTAATGACAACAACACTGTCACGGTGCATCTGCAAGAGGTAAAGCCTTTAGTGATGACGCTGCCATACTGAGAAACACAGAGAGAGTTTTGTGGAGCTGATAGGCAACTTTTCTTTGGCAATGGCTTGAACGTAACAACATTTATATGAAAAAGTTACGCACTATAGCTTTAATAATAATAATAATGGATGGATTTATATAGCGCTTCCAAGGCATAAACTTTACAGGTTCAGTTATTCATTCAACACATCATATTTGGTAAACTACCATAGTACCAGCTGCCCTGGCGCAGACTGACGGAAGCGTGGCTGCCATTCAGCGCCTACGGCCCCTCCGACCACCACCTCAAAAATACAGCAGTCATACACATTCACAAGAGGCAAGGTGGGTGAAGTGACTTGCCCAAGGACACAACAACCATGACACTGGTGGCAGAGCAGGGATCAAACCGCCAACCCTTGGATCATTGGCCAACCCGCTTAACCACCTGAGCCACGGTTGCCCCCAATGGTTTAAAAGGGTTAGGGTTTGAATGACACATTCTGTACCCCTAGGAATCTTTTATTTCAATATATTGATACTAAGTGTTAGAAAAACTCCATTCTCCCAGTATTATTGGAATTAAAACAGTTAAAGTCCAGTGAATAGGCTGTATTGGAAGAAAACTAAACTTGCCAGAGGTTAAGGAAAAATGTTGAGGTTACCAAAAATGTCAAAAATAATTCAAAGTAAATGTCTCATTCATTGTCCAAAAGGCTTTTTTTCAGGCAAGTAAGAATGGCTTCACAACTCGCAGCCTTGAAAGAACACCTGTGCTCTGCCAAACAGTTGGTCCAGGTGTCCCAACTTTAGCTGATGCCTTCCAAACCCTCTGTCTGTATAAAAGCAAGATTGGATCAGACTGTGTTACAGTAGCTACTACACCCTCTGAAGTGTCATTTGGACACTCATTTAATTTGACCCGCAGGAAGTATAAGATTGGTGCTATTGTTAGACAGACAGATAGACAGACAGATAGATCATTTTAATTCCAGAGCAAAATTGAGGCATTCAACTCTGTAAATTATGATACTCACTGGAACAAGGTAGGCACACGTGACATTAAATGACAAGATAGCAGGAGAGAAATACAGAAATAACTGTGTCCCTGAAAAGCACCTGTAGAAGCATGGAGGTCCCAGACTGGACCTCTCTCCACCTGACAGGAAAATTAGAGTCTCAGATTTACTCACTGAAGCTGCGATCCTTCAATTCTCCTCCAGCGTCGACACTGTGACAGAAAACTACAGGGCATCCTACTGCAGGGACAAAGTTCACCTTACCACACACACAGAGAGAGGGAGAGAGAGAGAGAGAGAGGGAGAGAGAGAGAGAGAGAGAGAGAGAGAGAGAGAGAGAGAGAGAGAGAGAGAGAGAGAGAGAGAGAGAGAGAGAGAGAGAGAGAGAGAGAGAGAGAGAGAGAGAGAGAGAGAGAGAGAGAGAGAGAGAGAGAGAGAGAGAGAGACACAGTTATTTGAATAAACTGTGTGTGTGTGTTTAAGGGGAAAACTTCAAGCAGCACAAGACACAAAAGTCCACATTAATTATTGACTAGTTTTTAATCATACAGTTGCCATGGATACCAGGACAGAAAAGAGTCAGCTGGACTTTTAACCCACACACAGAGATACACTGTACAGTGCCATATATTGGAAGGCATCTTAACCTTTTAAAATGGTCCCTTTTACAGTCTTACAGCCAACAATTAAAATACATAAGATACAGAAATGTCAAGCTTTATTTGAACTTTTGCCCTTATTTTATTAAGAATTAAAAAAATAGTCCATCCACAGATCTGTAAAACTGACAAAAATCGGACATTTCAATAAATATATTTGATCATGCTATTTCCTGCATTTAGAAAAAATTTATAATTTCAACACAGCAGATGTGTCTTTTGGCATATCCCCTCTCAGGTAACCACACTCCAGGGGGGGTCAGAGCACAGGGTCAGCCATAGTACAGCACCCCTGGAGCAGTTTTAGGGTTAAGTGTCTTGCTCCAGGACACAGTTGTAGAGATGGTGGGCACCATAGATGTAATAGCAGCCACCACTAGTTTTACTACTGACACCCTCCTATCCGGTGCAAGGGATCCAACCAGAGAGGTTACAGGTCGGCCCCCTTTACTCTAAGCCATCCTACCACCCCTAACATGATATGTTAACAGGACAAAACAAAGACAGTTCAATACCAGAGCTGTTTTTTTTATAGGTTTTTATAAAACATTAACACATTATGTTACATCATTTATATACAATGCATCTGGTAAACATCAGTGCTGCTTCTCTTCTTGGTGTGGACAAAATAAACAGAACACCACATTGTTACAAAGGCCCTTTAAACAAATCAGGTTCCCGAGGAAGGATTTCTACGTCATGGCCTTTTGTACATCTGCTCACATAGGTGGCAGGAAAACTGTCTGTCCCATCCCATAATCATCATCTCCACGGCGATGAAGTGACAGTTAGAGCGTCCACTTCAAACACCTGCAGAGACACAGAGGACAAAGAGACAGGAGGATTCAGAACATTACTGCAGTAAAAAGCATGTGAGTATTTTCAAAATAAAAGTCATCATGTTGCAGGATTTTAGTTTGTAGTGACAGAGGTTTCTATTATGTTGTCCACCATATACAGCCGCGGAAAAAAAAAATTAAGAGACCAGTCTGGATTTTTCTTCAATCTTCATCCCTACATTACTTATTGAATATGCTCTAAATGACAATAGTTGTATTGTGAATTTGGTAGAAATGTTTTCAGTAGTGTACAAAAATAAAACCAAAATGTTCATTCTGCTCAAACATATGCCTATAAATAGTACAACAAGAGACACTGAACATTTGGAGTGGTCTCTTAATGTTTTCCACAGCTGTAGGGCGTAAGAATAAGAATACATGATTTTGCAGTTGTACCTGACAAAGGGGCCACAGAGTGTATGCATTTATGGAAGGTTACAGATATGTGGTGAGATATGTACGTTACAAGGAGGACTAAGTTCAGCGTTTTACAACGCTAAAGTGTCCAATAAAAGAGGCCAAAGTTTACCCTCCGTTTCAAACTCTACAGAGAAGAGACATCACAGTAAGAGAGAGTGTGTCTGTGACATACTATGTATGTGTGTGTGAGTGAGTGTGTGAGTGAGTGAGTGAGTGTGTATGTGAGTGTGTGAGTGAGTGAGTGAGTGAGTGAGTGAGTGAGTGAGTATGTGAGCGAGGGAGTGTGTGTGTGTGTACCTGGTCTCCCTGTGTGTGCACAGACACTTGCTGCTGCAGTAGCGCCCTCCACAGGTGCTGCAGGTGTAGTGTGAGGGGAAGCCGCAGACGCAGCAGAAGTGTCGGGGAGGCAGAGAGGACGGGCCGGCCGACGCAGACAGGTAGTTTGGCTCCGCCTTCTCAGACAGGTTCTACCCAATCAGAGAGCACAGAGGGAGTCAGCTCTCAGCCAATCAGACGGGCGAAGAAAAGAGTCAAGCTGTACGTGTGTGTGTGTGTGTGTGTGTGTATGTGTTCATTTGTACAACTGTTTTTGTGAGGACATTTTTGGAAAGTTAGGACATTTTGTCCGGTTCTCACTTTGGGACAGGCCTTTAAGGGAGCTGTTAACACAAGGATTTAAGGTTCATGTATGAATTAGGTTTAGGTTTTATTTTAGGGTGAGGTATATAGTTCTGATGGTTAGGGTAAGGGGCTAGGGAAGGCATTATATCAATGAAGGTCTTCACAGGTATAGCCTTACAAGCCACATGTGCGTATGTATGTATGTATGTATGTATGTATGTATGTATGTATGTATGTATGTATGTATGTATGTATGTATGTATGTATGTATGTATGTATGTATGTATGTATGTATGTATGTATGTATGTATGTCTGTCTGTCTGTCTGTCTGTCTGTCTGTCTGTCTGTCTGTCTGTCTGTCTGTCTGTCTGTCTGTGTCCCACCTCCTCCTCCAGCAGTGTGGTGAAGTTTTTCCTGAAGCGTTGTTTGAAGTGATCGCCCCTCGTCTTCCTCTTCTTCTTCTCTGGACGCACAGCGGACAAACAACAGAAGAAGAAATTAAATATATTATTGAAGCTGTTCTACTCATCTGTCATCTGTCACCTAAACTGAGGCTGCGTTCCAATCCCCATATTATCTACGAGTTAGCACGGTAGAAAAAAGATTTAGGATATCCTGATTTTTGTGGCCAGATTTTGTATGGTTAGAAAGAGACAGATGTCTGCTGCATGCGGCAGGGATTTTTAGTGTAGAAAACTGCATCCTATTTGGGTGATTCTGACCCACAATCCAGTGCGCACCTGAAGTGACATCACATCGACGGAGCCTCTGTATGAAAACAAACGGAGATGCGACAGATATAAAAGCAAGAGGCAAGATCATGGCGCAATGTTATGATGAAATAAAAAAGTAAAAGGTATTTCCCGATTGTATGCCTGGTGCATCCTAACTTGATTATTTTTTATGGTCAGATGTAGTATGTAGAATAGAAAAAAAGAAAAAAAAGAGAGAGTATGCGATTTGGAATGCAGGTGTGATGAACTAATGGGACATGTTTTAGATGGTAACCTGGTTCCTCTGTCTCGCTGAAGGCAGGCAGGCGGGCAGTAGGACCTGGGGGAGGGAGGGAGGACAGAGGGTCGTCCTGGAAACAAAGCAACAAAAACAACAACAATGAGTGTGATGACAAACCTGTTGTGTATGGGGGCACAGATTGCACGTTTTTCCACTTCCTGATTTTGTTGATTTTGTAAAGAGTCTAAATCAGCGATACAGGGATGTGTGAATTACAATTAAAAACAGACCATAATTCTTGGAACTTTTTTTATTTTATTGAAAACAAAACAATAAAACCTATAAATTAATCTTTTTTGTATACATTTGTTATGGAGTACTATTTTGTTCATGGGCACAGAGATCCGCCTCTTTATAGGGCTCTGTCTCCTGATTGGATAAAAAGGAGTGTGATACTCGAATATTTAACTGGCAGTTACTGCAAAGCTGAATGACTTGGAGACCTGCGTTATGTTTAACATAAACTGTTTAATTGATCACTGAATATAGAGATTCAACATGTGTATTAACAAAAATATATCATTTACTTTTCCTTTAAGTATAAGTATATGTATTTGACACATTAAAGGAATACTTCCTCCATACGGAACCGGCGTTCTATCATTATAAAATCACTATTATATCATAATATAATGAATGAGATTTTTCTTCCCTCAGTCTTCCCTTGGCCCAGTTGTCCTATTAATCCTCACCCTACATTTTACCATGCGTTTTTTGCCTTTTCTCAGGCTAGGATGAACCGATTTCTAAAATGTTTGCACATTTCTACAGAAAAGGATCTCAGCGTTCAATACACCTTCATATTTCCACTGGTGAAGTAGTTCTTAACTCTTAACCCTACATTTACATACACACACAGGTCTTTGAAGGTTCTTCTCACCTGGAAGTTATCTTTCTCCAGAGCCTCAAGCTGTCGACTCAGTCTCCTCTGACGAGTCGCTTCATCAAGAACTCTACGCTGACCCTCCACCCGGGCTGAGAGACAGACAGACAGACAGGCAGGCAGGCAGGCAGACAGACATAAAAGCTGGTCACATAGCTCCCAAAAATATACATTTTTTCCATCACACAGCACATTCCACAGTGTGTTGGTGTATTCCTCATTTAAAATCCTTCTGTACATATTAATTACATACCTTAATGAATATTAATACATATTAATTACATTGTATTTTTAAATTGTAATTCGTTTATATTATTGTTGTGTGTTGCTCAATTGCTTTGGAAATGTTAACTCTTGTTTTCAGTGCCATTAAAGCCCCTTAAGATTGAATCGACAGACAGGCAGAGTGACGTCAGAAATGCCTCGGAATCGAACCGAACTCCTTTATAAAAACTCCTGTATTTTAACTTTTCTATAAAGTGTTTGACTGTGTTAGTAAAATGTAAAATATTATTTTTTACTTTTTTTTGGCTAAACTGAAGATTGATTGCGCATAACGTTTGACCACTGAATATTTAACATGCTCCTAGAAACTTTTAGTTTTTGTTCATTCTAGCGCCGTCTTTTGGACAAAAGTGGCAGTGTTTTTACTAAGCCAGCCACAGTTCCAGGGTGAGGGACCCATGATAAAGGCATTAAGAAAAACTATATAAAAATAGCATTATTTGCACTGATGGTCGCGTTTCCTGTTACATGTAATGTATGAACATCAGAGGGAAAAGGAGACAGTTTACGAGATATTTAAGTTCTTCGTAGCACTTTTAATCCTAGCAAATATCCACAACCCCTCCAGTGACCCCGCTTATTAAAGTCACACCGGTGTTGTGTTTGCAAAAATCGTGTATACCAAACGCAGATTCGATCGTATTCCTATGAAAATTACAACGAAAACAACATGCATATTATGTAGCCTAGAATCGTAGCTAATGCTAATGGCAGCCGCTAAAACGCATGTAAAAGGAGAAAGGCTAACAACGGAGACCCGATTAACACACATTCACACTTTGTTAACTTAAATATATCAATATGTCAAGGTTTATAGCATCAAAGGAGCGATTTAATGTATTATTTGGTTGAAATGAAGGAAAATCTCACCGGACACTTTCTTTTCCAGCACCATTTTGTCTCAATCCGCTCTACGGCAGACGCGAAGGAACCTATCAACTTACACGAACGAAACGCGCATGTCTAAATGCCTACGGAAAGCAGTGGCTGACAAAATAAGACCGATAATACCTAAAAAAAAATTAAACGGCTCAATGTATGATTAATATTAAATTAAATACACAAAAATAAAAATACATTAATATATAAAATAAAACATAAATGTAGGCATAGTGTATTAACATTTGAATTGAGATTTTTTAAACATACTTTAACATTTTCCATTTACTTGGTACGCTATTCGTTTTTAAATG
Organism: Hyperoplus lanceolatus; assembly: GCA_026929865.2. NCBI lineage: Eukaryota > Metazoa > Chordata > Actinopteri > Uranoscopiformes > Ammodytidae > Hyperoplus > Hyperoplus lanceolatus. Next base: position 2,878,474 of record CM049417.1, read on the forward strand.
TATTAAAAATATATATTATTTGTTTCTGTTATTTTGTAGGCTAAATACATCTGGTATTAAGAATTTAACTGTATACTCAAAAGAAAAATACAAAAAGGATTGCATTCATGTCCGTTTTTTCGTTCATTAATGGCTACATTTATTTTCAATATAATTTATGGGACATTAAATATCAATATTTTAGACCATATATATATATATTATATATTTATTAACTACCTCTCCTTTACTTGTACTTATTAAATCTTATGTTAGGAACGTTTTTGGCAGATTTTCATTCATTATCAGTGATGATAAATTGTTATACATTGTGAACATGATTTGTTCCTAAAAGCAGGGACTCAGCAAATGAAGCATAAATACTTTCCAACATTAACTCCACGCTCCCAAATATTTTAACAGTCGTCGGTCCATGACTAAATTTAAACTGAGCAGCTTTTGCACAGTGAGCTATTTGGCCACATAACACATTTTAAGCCATGGTCTAAGTAGGAAGGACGCACATTAAGAAGTAATGCTATTTACATGCAGGATGTCAATAAATCATGTTGGATCTGTGTGTGTGTGTGTGTGTGTTAGGGTCAGCTACACGTCGGCAGAGGCACAGGGACAATAAGCCTAATTGATTTATAAAAATTGACCAACGGGTGACCAGACTTATATTAGGGGCGCCTGGAATTAGAATAGAATATAATTGACAAAATAAAAGACCTACTTCACCAGTGGAATTATGAAGGTGTATTGAACCCTGAGATCCTATGTTGTATAAATGTGCAAACATTTTAGAAATCGGTTCATCCTGGCCTGAGAAAAGGCAGAAAGAGTGTTTTATGTTCTCACTATCTAAACCTACAGTTTGCCCAGTTGTGATTTTAAATTGCAGTTTTCCATTAAGACTTCTTGGTAGTGAATTGGTAACTGGATGTTGGCCAGTCCAGACTGATGCAAGACTTGAGCAAAAATGCTGTTTCAATAAAATATCCTGTACAACACACCTTGTCTTGTCTCAGCACATTCATGTTATCGACAGCCAAACTTCACCTTTTGATGGAAGAAGCCCAGAAAACTACCTCAACAGATATATAAAAACCAAAATAAAAAACAGTCAATCCGTGGTAACAGTGAAATTATTTATTGAAATCTCAAAACTTTATACGCTCAGTCATTAACAAATAATTTAACGCACTTTGTACAAAGCCGAGACAGTTGACTCTAAAAAATAAAAATAAAGGCAGCGTCAGGCAGAAAACCTCCTAATTTGTTTAAAATCCAATCGGATCAAAACACAGACTTTGTCATTTTTTTTTTTAAAAAGGGGGAAAATACGCTAAACTTTGATTGGAGACGAGTGCGGTTTTCACAGCAACTACAAGATGGAAGGAGCAACAGAGCAGAAAAAAACATTTGAAAGAAATGAACAAAAATGAATTTAAAACACTAAACAATGAAGAGTTAAAAAAAAAACATGAAGAAAATATTCAAAAAGGCCTTTAACGTTTATCCCAGTAACAGTTTTTAAAATATCTTAAACTCTCGACATACAGACTTTACTGCTCAGACTTCTTGGCACAAGAAATATTATTCAAAACACATTTTCTTTCCTCATTTTATGCTCATATATAAGTATTTTTGGTGATTCTTTTTTTTCCTCCTGATTGAACATCCATCCCCACGACGATCTGATTGGTCACTTAAATACGTTTGTGGCTGATGTTACATATTTAAAACGATTCCAAGGAAGGAGATGCTGTGGAGTGCAGCAGTAAAATTATCTCACAAACACACACACACACACACACGCACGAACACACACACACACACACACACACACACACACACACACACACACACACACACACACACACACACACACACACACACACGTGGAGTGTTCTGCTTGCATAGATTCAGGTAGTGTCATTGCATAAGGCAGCATGGTGAGTCTTATTTTGAAATGGCACCATTTGCTTATCTCAGACGTTATTAAATGATGACGGTAACAGGCTAATCTTATTCTGAACTTTCAATACCAAAAAAAAAGGTGTAAATGCAGCTGAGGTGGAAATAAAATTGAAAAAAAGTCAGGTTGGGAAATGTGAGACGGTGCATTCAGATGATGAGGTCGATACACACACATACGCGCACACACACACACGCGCGCACACGCACACACACACACACACACACACACACACACACACACACACACACACACAGTAAAAAACCAGTGGAAGTGGTAGTTGTAACTGATTGGTTTTTGAAAGTCAGGAAGGCTCTTTAGTCAAACACACAAACACACACAGACAGACACAAACACACTGTTTTCTAGGGGTCTACGAAGGACACCATGATGTATCTGGTGCCCTTGGTGGTGGGCAGACCCTCGTGGTAGTGTGTGAGACGGCCCGGGTGCATGAACGTCCAGCCCTTCCTAGGAGACTCCACCTTGCAGTCGTAACGGAGGAACCTGCAGCCTCCACCCTGCAACACACACACACACACACACACACACACACACACACACACACACACACACACACAGAGAAACACACTTATTTTTACACTGTCTTTGTTACCTTATATGAGTCATGTTAATGTGTCCGTGTTGCTACTCAACGTGCCTTTTATTGCCCTTTGTGGACAAATGATCTGTTTTGAGTTAAATTAAATGAATGAAAAAATATTTGAGGATCTACTTTCTTTTGTGTGTGTTTCTGTGTGTGTTTCTGTGTGTGTTTGTGTGAGTGTGTGTGTGTGAGTGTGCGTTTACCTCGTAGTCGGCGTACTTGCTGTTCAGGGCGATGTTGATGGTGAAGGTGGAGGAGTCGTGATGCGGTCGCAGAGACGGCTGCTCGTCGGGACGGTAACGCACCACAAAGTTCATGATGGCCTGGGACTACACACAGGCACACACAGACACACAGGCACACACACAGGCACACACACACAGGCACACACACACACACACACACACACACACACACACACACACACAAACACACAGGCACACACACACACACACACAATGATATGATTAAAGGTGACTTGATTGGAATATTTCAATGTAATCTTGTTAAGTGTACTTATTATGCCAGAAACTAAAACAAATCGGCTACGGATGAAGAATAAATAGGTTCAACCCTGATTTAATACCGTGTACCGAGGGGAGAATTTGGTTACGGTTTAAAGAGAAGGTAACTGGTACAATTCCCACCCCTAGCCATGGACTGAATGTTGATTTTTCTATATATATTAAACTTTATAATGGAGGTAGAGTGTGAATTGTACCCTGGGGAAGTAGCCCGGGTAGAACTTCTCAGTGACGGGCGAGATGTACTCTTTGAGGAACTTGAGCCACTCCTTCTCAAAGTTGATCTGGTTCATGTGGATGTCCACGGTCGGGACGTTCTCATAACCGCCCGCCAGACGCTCGTCCTGTGAAACAACAACAAAGCACACAGAGAGAAAGGACAAAGATTTCAATGTTGAGAACTCATACAAAAGCTGTGCTCGAAATCGTTCCCTATCATGGATATAGTGGACTATATAGGGTGCTCGCCATTTTGTAGTGGTGTTCGAATTCTCAGTGGTTAATTTCATTCACTATTAGTGGACAATAAAACACCCAAAATTTGAGTGAACATACGATGTTCCCTACATGTCACTCCCGTATACCACAATGCAATGCGGTCGCATTTACTGACGCAAATGACGTTTAGAAATGTTCAGCGTAGTGTTCCGAATTGTACGTTCCCTATATAGTTTAATAATATATCATAAACACTATGGGAACAGTGAGTGAGTGAGTGAGTGAGTGAGTGAGTGAGTGAGTGAGTGAGTGAGTGAGTGAGTGAGTGAGTGAGTGAGTGAGTGAGTGAGTAAGTGAGTGTGTGTGTATGTCAGTGACTAATAAGTAAGTGAGTAAGTGAGTGAGTGAGTGAGTGAGTGAATGTGTAAGTGAGTGAGTGTGTATGTCAGTGACTAATAGGTAAGTGAGTGAGTGAGGTTGCACTGTTTGCTGCATGTTTGAGGCACGTCTAAGACCATTTTCTGTCACGAGAGACAATACAGTTTCTGAATCTGAATCAAAAAGGGTTAAAAAGGTTTTATGCTTACGTTGTGTTTCCCTCCTGACCACTCCCCAAAGTCCTCCACCGTTTCCACCAGGTGATCACACATCTTCTCGGAGAATGCAGGGAACCAGTACACATCTGGACAGGGCTGAAGGCAAGGTACACACACACACACACACACACACACACACACACACACTTCAGGTCATTAAAGGTGCACTGTGTAACTTTGGGTGTGTGTCAGAAAAGTGAAACATTTTTTAAAAGGTATATTCTCATAACTGAATAAAAAAACTTTCCAAACACAGGTAAAATGTGATCCCTGGAACACTAATTGAATTTAGAATGCTTCCTGAAAAGTTACTGTTACACTGTTACTCACCTTTTTAACGAGATGACCATTGACGTTTAGCCAGAGGATATTAAATTTAGCCACTTTATTTTACTGCTACTGTTACTACAGTTCTTGTGTTGCGAGCGCCATCTTGTGGTGGCCAGAGGCTAATGTACGGCAGGATATTTTAGGCTTTATAAATCCCTTATCAACACCGTTTAATCAGCGGCGACGCATTAAAGTGGACAGAATGTTTGGCAGTTCCATCTAGATGTCTATACATCAGGGGTTAATCCACACCTATGGAATGTTCTCCAGCCAATCAGAATAGAGTATTCACACAGACTATGGTGTAATTAGTTGTATTGATCTATTAGGTCATTGAACAAGACACATCTATTTGAAACAAAGAGAGGGAGAGAGACAGACGAGGACACAAACATAGGGTTGGCCCAATTCATTTGAATATTCTACAAGCTCATCACTGGCAAGCCTAATATAGAGTATTATCTATACAATTCTGCCCCCTCCTGGATCTATTTGGAACTGCAGAAACACCTAACTGCTCAACATTGGGATTAATAATGTTGTTTTTAACTGTGTTTTTTTTTTTAGAGCGAGTTTTCAAAAGCCTGCTTTGGGATGTGTTACCTGATGCACAAAAGTCTTTGGGTCTTCAAAGATCTTGGAGTAATTCACATGGATGTACTTGTCCTTCCAGTCCTGCAAGCGCACACGCACACACACACACACACACACCTTTAGCCTTTGCTTTCATACACTCTACCATGTGTAAACGTTAAAAAATGTCTTCCTATTGTTTGTCTGACCAGAGGGTTGTCGAAGATCTGCCACATGTCGGGGTGAAGTCGCGACGTGTTGAAGTTGGCCGACGCCACCAGACGACCAAACTCATCTCGGTTTGACACGAACATGAAGACTCCCTGTGAACACACACACACACACAGACACATACACACACACGCGCACACACACACACACACACAAACACACGCGCAAGTTATTAAAGAGGTGTCAGGTAGACACTCATATGTTGTAAAAAATGAAATAAAGATATTGTGTAATTTTTTTTCGGATTGCCCTCTCTGCAACAGTACAACGTTGACCTCTGCTACAGAGATGTGTGTGCAAACATGACTCGACTCACTTGTTATTGTGTGTGTGTGTGTGTGTGTGTTCTGGCTTCATCGTTACCTGGTCTCTGATTTTGCGGCAGAATACCATGTCGGGGTCGTTCTCCCCGTCCACGTACAGGTTGACCTTGGAGAGTTTGGAGCGCAGCACGCTTCCTTTGATCAGGTAGGCCTGGGTTATGTAAGGCACGTTCCACAGACCGCTGCAGACAGACAGACAGACAGACAGACAGACAGACAGACAGACAGACAGACAGACAGACAGACAGACAGACAGAAGGTTAACACTTTTCACCTCACCTCATCTGTGCTAGAAGGAAACTGGTTTATAGAAAGGGCAGAAAGACACTAAATACTTGAGTAAACTTCTGTGTGTGTGTGTGTGTGTGTGTGTGTGTGTGTGTGTGTGTGTGTGTGTGTGTGTGTGTTGTGTGTGTGTTTGCGCTCACATCCTCTTGCCCTGGACGATCTCGATGTAGTCTTCAGACCGTGAGTAGAACCCTTCTGGACTGAGCGCGCCCCAGAAGTTACACCACAGCTTCCCGTGTCTGGACAACATGGGCGCGATGACTGACCTGGGACACAAACAGAGCACTTAAAATGACTGGAGAAGAATATTTTATAATAATAGCATTATATTTTTCATTTAGTGCAAATGTCTTTCTTTCTTCTTTTTTTTTTACTTATTCTAGTATAGTTATTAATGTAATTATACATAACTCGAGTTGAGAATCACTGATTAAGGGTATATACTGTACAAGGGCATTTAAGTGTACTTGGTAGGGCGTAGGGTATACGAAAAGGTGGTCCTCTGTACTTGTTAGGTTGTTAAAAATGTCTTTATACAGTATATACACTCAGTATATACAGCTCTGGAAAAAAATTAAGAGACCAGTCTGGATTTTTCTTCAATCTTCATCTCAACATAACTCAATAGAAATTAACTTAATGCAAAAAAAATTATCGGAATTTGGTAGAAATGTTGTCAGTAGTTTATATTATAAAACCAAAATGTTCATTCTACTCAAACATATGCCTATAAATGGTAAAACGAGAGACATTGAACATTTGGAGTGGTTTAATTTTTTTCCAGAGTTGTATATACTTTTCAGTGTTTTCCAGAAGAGTACGTACTTGTTTTCCTCGATGAGTATCCTCAGTGTGTCAGGGTTGGTCAACACCACGTCAGAATCGATGCTAAAGTAGTAATCACACTTCGGGTCCTTCTTACACGCCTCACTGCACACACACACACACACACACACACACACACACACACAAACACACCCGAACATCATAATTAAGGTCACCTATTTTCTCTCAAAGGTATTCTTTAAATTTTACAAGTTCTACTTTAGAGCGGCAGAAATCTTGATCTGAAGCTAAACTTGGTAACCGTTGGATTCTGCCCTGCGTTCCAATACCCGTTCAACAGGCCCTCGTTCACTTGCCCTAAGCACTTGCCCTCGGGGGAATCCCCGCCGCCATCTTAAGTGTCGTTCCAATTGTCTGGAAACTGAAGTGAACTTCGTGAGATAGACCCTCGGAGGGCTGAGTGATCAAGTGAACATCCATGGTCACTTCGAGGTGGATATCACCCACAGTGCATTGCAGTTTGTCTTCTTCTTCTTCTCCTTTTATTTTCCGGTAGACTGTATGCTTTTAGGGACATCGCGGCCACCCGCAGGACAAATATATATATATATATATATATAAATATTCCAAAACGCCTTAATTAGGCTATCCTATTTCCAAAGGAACAAACCAGTGAATGTTGCCTATTGCAGTTTATACATATTGCTGCTATAACACCGATGGCTGCCAATTATAGGACTATTTAAAACAAATGTTTTTGGTTGAAACTAACATAAATAAGAAAATATGTTGGAGCAAACAATTTACATGTGTAAGTAACATTATCTTGATAATCTGAGTTACCGTGTCGAAATTCAATGTTTGTTATGCTATGGAAATGGCTTTCTGCAATATAGACTACCTTTGCAGAATGTTATAATTCTGTATTATTTGCATTCAGAACTACAACTACCTATGTAACTGACGGTCCATTGCGACTACAAGGGCAAGTGAGCAAGTGGGTTCCATTAAATCCCCCGCTCCTCCCCCGCCCAGTCTCCCTCCGCACTCCAAGTTCCCTCCGTGCAACGTATGCTGTTACGTCATACCAAGGGCTGAGGGTAAATGAACGAGGGGAAGTGCAACTACTAATGGAACGCAGGGCTGGTGTTCTGCTAAAGTGGCCCACACACGTAGGGTGTTATAGTGAGGGAGTAAAAAGGAAAAAGGGGTTTGGGACTGATTCTTTTGTATTGAGTCAGCTGTGGTCTAGGCAACAGTTAGGCCTGAAAATATGTTTAATTTGCAGTGGACCTGTAAATATGCTTTTAAATGAATGATGAACTTTAATACACAATGTACAAATTCCTCCTCTCTCTCTCTCTCTCTCTCTCTCTCTCTCTCTCTCTCTCTCTCCCCCTCTCAATTAATTAAAATTCAAATGCAAAAGGCATGCAAGTTAAAAAAAAACAATATTGCCAAAGCAAAGCAGCAAAATACAAATATATTTTAGAAATATTCAGAAAATACACAACTCTCCCTCCCTCTCTCTCTGTCCCCCCTCTCTCTCTCTTCCTCCTTCTCCCTCTCTCTCTCTCCCTGTCTCTTTTCTCTCCCTGTCTCTTTTCCCTGTCACTTTTCTCTCTCTCTCTCTCTCTATCCCACCCACCCTCTCTCCCCCCTCTCCCTCCCTCCACTCACGCAGCCATATGTCTGGCCTTGTTCTCCTGCAGGTTTTCCTCCGGTCCGACCAGCCTCGCCTCGGGGAACAGCGGCTTGTATCGCTCCCAGAACCTCTGGATGTGACGCTCGTGGTACACCACCTGGATGACACACAGGGGGATTCATTAGACCAATCAGAGAGAGGGACAGAGGAAAGCAAATGTCTGATTCTACATCAATGGCTTGGTTCTCTCCACTAAAACCCTAATGCATCGCTCATGAGTTACTTTTTACAGTTACATATTGTATTAACAGTAGGCTATAGCTTATAATAGGCTGATATTTATTCCACAATAAGCGATGCATTGTGATTTTTTGTTGAGAACCAACCCAGTGATGTAAAATCAGACACTTAGTTCCACATGTAGCCATGATAAAATGATCCTTTTTTTCATAACCACATTTTGCGACCGCAATAATGGCCACTATATCCGCAATCGCACAATTGTATCCAAATCGTGGAACACTAATTGGGTGCATCCAAAATATTTTTACTGGTGCACCTGTATTAAAAAGTTGGGCGCACCAGTGCAACCAATGAAACAGTTAGTCTGGAGCCCTGAGTGAACCAGAGCAGCAAAGAGATTGTCTGTGTCAGCGGCGTACGTTGTTGTGGATGAAGAGGCGGACTCTCTCCAGCGGATAGTTCATGGTCGTCAGTCGCTCCAGGAACTCTTCCATGAACGGAGTGGCATGTTCAATAAACACCGCCATGTGCACCATAGGTAAGTCCTCGTCCTGAACACACACACACACACACACACACACACACACACATTAGACATTGTGATATAAAAAAAAAATATTTATAGGTACTAACTTGAGTGTTGTCAGGCAAGTTTGGCAAGCCGTTGTAACAGTTAATATGCAGTCTTGATATGAATAATATGTTGTATTATATTAAATATTATATCATAGCTATGATATAGATATAGTCACAACAGTAAGATATGTCTGTTACTCAATTTTGACTTGATTTTAAATAATGTTTTGACTAGACAAAACAAAGTTAGAGATATTTTGAACTGGAATTGTTACTAGAAAAAATGATGTTATAGATATCCGTCATTTGAATTCCGAACAGTCAAATTTAGACATTTAAGGTTACAAAGGCTTGCGATAGGCGAGTGTGTGCGTACAGGCGCCTCGTTGAAGAACAGCAGGTCTTGGTCACAGATGCCACAGCCTTCCTCGTAGGTCCACGCCGTGGGCACGTAGTTACCAACGTAATTCAGCTGCAGCTGCACAGACACAGAGAGACAAAGGGTCAATAGGAATATACAGTATAAGAAGCAAGTTTATTTCTATAGCACAATTCAGACACAAGGCCATTCAAAGTGCTTTACAGGGGGCATGAAATACATCAAGATTAAAATACATCAAGTGTAGAATAGACATTAGTAAAGCAAATGAAAAATATGAAACATGACTTTAACCTTTTCCCGTGGGACTCTAACCCACTGTGTAAACCAAACATGAATAGAAATAAAACATTTAAATAAAATAAAAAATGCCAGGTTAAAAGGGAAACAGAAAAGTCTTCAGACTTGATTTAAAGGAGCTGAGAGTTGCAGCAGACCTCAAGTTTTCTGGGAGTTTGTTCCAGATATGTGGAGCATAAAAACTGAAAGTTGCTTCTCCTTGTTTAATCCTAAATTTGGGGACTTCAAATTGACCTTTCCCAGACAACCAGTGAGCTCTGAACGGTTCATACTCATAGACGTTATGCTAATAGTTCTCGTCTGAACTATTGTGACCAGCTTTGGGTATTGAGTTGAACATTAACTTACACTTTTACATACAAATGAACTGTGATGCTAAAATGCTTTCATGTATTAATCTTTTCATACTTAGACTTCACTTGTTTTTCTACATATTATTTGTACATTCTGTTTTGATTTTCATTGGCTATTCTTTTATTAGGTACAAGCAAGTTGTGCTCCCTTTTCCTACGTATGAAAAATGCACCAAAAATAATGTCCGATTTGAAGTTTGATCTCTGCCCCAAGTATATTTTAAAACCAGAAACTGAACGTCAGGGTATTGTTGTGGTGACTGTGCCGTCGTCACATGGTGCCGATGGAGGGCTCTGATTGGTCGCTCACCTTGGTGGGTCCGTTGCCGTGGATGATGACAGGAAGTGTGTCGTAGGCAACGTTCCTCGCTCGGACCTTCCCCCTCTCGAACTTCAAGACAACTTCCTCTGAGGGGGGGACAGAGATATTGGAGTTGTTAAAATGTTACATTGTGATTATGTGTGTGTGTGTGTGTGTGTGTGTGTGTGTGTGTGTGTGTGTGTGTGTGTGTGTGTGTGTGTCTGTCTGTCTGTCTGTCTGTCTGTCTGTCTGTCTGTCTGTCTGTCTGTCTGCCTGCCTGCCTTTCTGTCTGTCTGCCTGTCTGTCTGTCTGTCTGTCTGTGTCTCACCAACTGCTCCGTTCAGATTTTGGAAGATGCGTGACTGATGGTCCAGAGTCATGTTGAACTTGGTCTGAAGAGAAGAAGCACATCAACAAAATCAACCTCACGAGCTTCATCTGAAAGTGACTGATTTGAGATGTTGTGACAATATAGTCATTAGATCATTCAATCAATCAATCAATCTATCAATCAATCCAATGAATGAATTGTACCCTGAGCTTCTTGTCCAGGTAGATCTTGGTGTAGAAAAGCTGGTCGTCGTCATTGTCTTTGTACTTCCACTCCTGCACGATCGTACTGAGATCTGAGGCGAAGCCGATGAAGCCTGAACACACGCGCGCACACACACACGCACACGCACACACACAAAATAACAAGTGTGAGTCGAGTCATGTTTGCACACACAGCTCTGTAGCAGAGGTCAGCGTTATACTATTGCAGAGGGCAAGCCGCAAACCTTTTTTCCAACATATAAAAATGTATCCATTCAATTGTACACTAAATTAAGGATTTTTTTCAACGTGTAAATGGGAACAGGTCTCCCTTGTAAAAGAGTCTCCGGTCTCAAGGGGTTTAAAATAAAATAAAACTCACCGCCTGAGTTGAGGAAGCGTTTGCCAGTATGCACCTCTGGATACTTGGAGACTAGCCGCTGGTCGGGCCAGCAGAAGCCCTCGGCCGAGAACACCACTCTGTGACGCAGGCCGGAGAACTTAGACAGCAGCTCCTCTGGACCCGACGCAAAGATCACGTCATAACTGTGAGAGTCAAAGTCAAAATTATTTCTATATCACATTTAAAAAGAACATCAGTCGACCAAAGTGCTGTACAAGATACAATACATAACGACATATAAGATACACGAGAAAAAAAAATGGTGCAGTGTGTAACATGACATCATCAAGAAAGTTCTACAAAGTTCTAGAATACAACGCTCCCTGGGTAACCCCACCCCTTTCGAATAATAACAGAAGCTACAGTGGCCTTCAAGGACAAGAACAATTCTAAATTTTAAACAATGCACCTGATGACATTCCAACTATGACACTTTCAAGATGGCGGCACTAGGCCTTGGTCCAAAATATGCAGAAATATGGACATATATGAGACCCTTTCTAAGGGAAAAAATAATAATTCAAAACATTTTTTTCAGCTATTATGCACTAAATTAAATGTACTTATGGATATTATAATTACTTTCTACAAAATCTGCTAGGAAATAAAACCCAAAATTCTACACACTGCAGCTTTAAAGGCCAATGCAAAAAAAAGTGAGTCTTCAGCAACGTTTTAAACTGTTCAACTTTACAGGGTTCCAGGTAAGACACGGGGCGGGGGATTTTCAAAATAAAAGCTTAGTAGGCCAGCAGAGTCAGGTTTCTCACAGTGATAATAGAGGAAGATAGAAGAATGAGGCAGTGACAGGGAGACACACACACACACACACATGCACATACACAAACGCACATGCACACACACTTGTACTCCTATATTTGTGAGGACACTCATTGATATGATGCATTCTCTAGCCCTTAACCCTAACAGTAACCATAACACATAATTGCCTATCCCTAACCCTTACACTAAACCCTAACCTAAACTTAAACTTAAACTTAATTAAATCCTAACATGAACCTTTAAACCTTGTCGTATCTCTTAAACAGCCCTTTGAAGAAGTGAGTCAAAGTTTCCTCACTTTCCATAAATGTCCTCACTTTGATGGTTAAAAAGCTGAAACAAAGGCCTTCACGAAGATGCCTGTACAAGTACACACAGACACACAGACAGACAGACAGACACACACACACACACACACACATAGAGGATTGGTTTACCTGTCCACGAACATGACGACCATGTCCTTCTTGTCAGAGTGTTTGAGCAGCTCCTTCTTCAGCCATCTCACCTTCTGACCACCGCCCACCGTCCGGGCCACGTCACCCCCCTTCCACTCCTCCCCCAGACCCAGGACCTGCACGCACACACACACACACACACACACACACACACACACACACACACACACACACACAGCACGCACACACGCACGCACACACACACACACACACACACACACACACACACACACACACACACACACACACACACACACACACACACACACACACACACATATACACACACACACACAATTACCATCATCATCAATTAGTTGAACTGGCAGGTGTACACACACATTCAAAGACAAAAATGTACACTCCTGGAATTAAGCTTTAATTTATTCTCTTTCAATTGGCCCTCTGCAAAATGTGTGTGTGTGTGTGTGTGTGTGTGTGTGTGTGTGTGTGTGTGTGTGTGTGTGTGTGTGTGTGTGTGTGTGTGTGTGTGTGTGTGTGTGTTACCTTTACCTTTACAGTGTAGTTGAACTGTCGGGCCGTCCTCATGAAGCGGTTGAAGCCGTCTGTCTCCTCTGTTGCTGCAGTGATCACCAGCATATTCTCTACACGCACGCACAGACACACGCACAGACACACACACACACACACACACACACACACACACACACACAAACACACACACACACACACACGATAAATGGTAATGATCAGTCAATTACTGAATTGAACAGTCAACATGTCCACAATTAAACAATTTTTGCTCGTCTAAAAAAAAGTTTACACATAGCTTTTTAACTTTAAACTTTTTTTTGTATTTGTTTTAACTCCAAAGCAAACTTCCCCAAGCTATTAAGCATAAAAAATAAGCAGGGAAAGTGCAAGTGCCTCAGATGTCCCTTCCTCCCTCCCTAAATGCTTTCGGGGAATTTGGTGCGAGTGAAATTCCTGAGAAGTTCTTTGGAAACGAGGTGAAAGTGGGGCAGGGAGAGTCTTTGGTCAGAGAAAGCCTCCTTGTCCTCTCTGTTTGTGCAGGTTGTGTGTGTGTGTGTGTGTGTTAGTCATGTTGAGGGTACATTTTTCTCTTTACACAGGGATATTGTGGGGACATACCTTCCTTTTGGGGACTAAATAGAAGTCCAAGTCCCCACAATGTACTAATTACCTTAGGCAAGTAGTGGTTACGGTTAGGGCAAGTCTCCAGGAAATAAATGAAAGTCTATGTCATATCCCCACAACATGAGTAAAACACAACCTGTGTGTGTGTGTGTGTGTGTGTGTGTGTGTGTGTGTGTGTGTGTGTGTGTGTGTGTGTGTGTGTGTGTGTGAGTGAGTGAGTGTGTGTTTTTGTGTGTGTGTGGGAAAGAAGACAGAGACTCATTCACTCATCTTCATATTTGTTATCCTGTGTATTAAATCTGTTGTTATGTCTTTTGCAGTTTGACTTTTGAAAATGACAATATAACACAATCACTATCATCATATTATATATATATATTGAGGACATTTGAGAACGAACAATGTTGAATTACTGTCCATAACCCATAACCCTAATGCACTGTGTTAGTGTTAGACCAGAGATTTCTGTGCTATTTCCTAATCTGGTGCTCATGTGTTGGACAAACAAACCCCCGCCAACATACACACAGCTGTCTACACACATACAGCTGTTCACACAACAAGCACACACACACACACACACACACACACACACACACACACACACACACACACACACACACACACACCCTGGCCTTTTTCTCACAGTAGAAATATCAGTGTACTTCAAACAATGTGTAAAACTAGAAGCTCATCATAAGACTACACCCTAACGAAAGCCTACCACTAGAAATCTGTTATATGTTGAATGTAGGGCTCCTACAGCTGGAAGCAAGTTATATTTGAGTCTTTTTAAGAGGTGTATTAATGGCCAATAAGAATAACATTAAAGAAGCATTTTACACAGTCTACTGTAGAGAAATACCCACTTCGTTTACTTTGGGTAATAATGACTCTGTAATAACATTCTATGAAGGGTATGACTAAGATATTCCAGATGATCTATCAGTGTGTTTGTCTTGATGGTATTGTAGCACAGTGGATGTGATATAACTAGTATTATTATATTTGTATAATCATTAGATTCATTGGGTAGTTTAACATTAATAACGTGACAAACTCATTCTTTAAGCATGGAGAGGGAAGAATCCTGAAAATGGGTTGTAAATCATGCAGGAAAGCGTTAAAGAGTAAGATTATGGGTCTAAACATACTATAATAAATCAAAATAGCATAGCCTGCAGACCTGAATTCCTGCTTCTGAGCCTCCAGGCTTAAAAATAGGGAAGTTGGATTCTTTACCAGCTAAAACTAGTTAAGTCAAAACCTCGCAAACTCATAGCACAATATAAGTCGCAGTTGAACAAGTAAGTGAAATGTAAATGTGAATAGTTGGTGTATTTAGAGGCCCAGATCCCCGAAGCTCCAGCGGATCAGGGTGGTCCGCCTGGCCGGGCAGGAGGGTCTATGAGGCGGCCTTACCTGGAGAGAGGCTCCGCTGTTCAGCCCACACGGAGCTCTGGAAGAAGGCGATAGCCAGCAGGCAGAGAAGACTACAGGAAGACATGGCGGCTGTTTTCACGGGCGATAAGAGACGAATCTGACTGAAAAGCTTCAGGTTTTTCCTCTTCTTTCGTCTTCACTCCATCAGCTTTCCTTTCCAGTCTCGAAGGGCCTTTCAAATCTCGCGATACGCAACATTCCAAAGTTACAAAAAAACGGTTCAAGAAGCTGGGGAAAAAATGAATTGGAGTGTCAGCCAATGGAAAGCGCCACGGTAATGATTTACAGGGTCACCGACCAATCAGAGTGCCGGAGTGACACGCAGGAACCAATGAAAAGAGATAGGAAAATGAGTGGGCCGTGATTTTCCAATCCGTCTCGTATTTCGTAGCCTGGAGCTCCAGAAAGTTCCTGAGCTTCGAGAATAATAATTGCCACGTACGTGAAGCAGAGAGAGAGAGAGAGAGAGAGAGAGAGAGAGAGAGAGAGAGAGACTGCTTCAAACATCGTCATTAAATGCAATGCCTTTATTGCCGATTGTAAATCGAATTAAAATATTCTCAAGCAGGCCTAGATCATAAAAAAAATACACACACACATACAACACTGAATAAATAAGTTTATATTAAACACAATAGATAGGCCTGTGTAAAAAAAACCTTTCAAAAATACATTAAAAAACAAATATTATAAAGGTACAATACATTAACATAAACAAATGTAGGCCTAATTGAATTATGAGAATGACTGGATATAAAGGACTGCAAAGAAAAGCTTTTTAATAATGTTTTTTGTTTTTAAATGTAATAAATAAAACAAACAATACACCTATACAGTAGGTTACATTTAGGTAAACACATCTAGGGACAAGTGTTTTAAAAAGTAAGAGTAAATTACATAAGAATATAAAACAAAAAGCCTAAATAAATCCAATAGCCTACATTAAAATGAACACATCCATCCATCAAGCTATTAAATTAATCCATCAAAAAAGGTTAGTAGTGCTAATAAATGTTTTCCCATAAACAATAAAATCCCAGTTAAAATAAAATATAATTAGTAAATAATTGGTAAGTTCCCCCTCAAGGAAAAAAAGGACACACAAAAAAAAAAATACATTTATAAAATCCATGAAAATAAACAAATTTCATTTAATTCTAAATTGAAAAACATTCTAAATATATAAATAGGGTTAAAAAAAAAGTCACATTCACCGATAAATGTTTTCTCAAAAAAAAAATCACATAGCCTAAAATAGGCTACCTTGTATTTTGCAGTTAAAATAACGTCAGAGCGGAACCATTTGACGTCACGGCTCCTTCTCTTGACGTTCGTCGCCATAGTTACATACACAAACAACACTTCGAGAGGGGAGAGAAAATAGTTGGTCCGAGTTACTTTCAAACTTTATAATCGTTTTTCTGTGTGTTTTATGAGTTATAGGCTCTGACGCGATGGGGAGACCCAAGTTTTTCACTCCCGCGGAGGTCTCCGCTCACAACACCGTCGCCGACATGTGGGTGTCGTTTCTGGGCAAAGTGTGTGACCTGACGCCGCTGATGGAACAACACAAAGGTGAGGGTCAAAATCTTATAAAGAGGCTACGACAATAGCCTACATGGTATACACCCGTGTACATGGAGTAAACACTGAAGTCATTTACTTTAAAATCTTCTGTTACTCCAGGAGGGGGAGAGTGGTGGAGAGAGTGGTGGAGAGAGAGTGGTGGAGAGAGAGAGAGGAGAGAGAGAGAGAGAGAGAGAGAGAGAGAGAGAGAGAGAGAGAGAGAGAGACCTTCACAGTGTAGTTGAACTGTCGGGCCGTGTGAGTCAATGCATTAAATGTGGTTATTCTGACATAGATGATTCTTTATCCACATTAACTTACTGCAAGGTTAAATTTAATGAATGTGAATGCTGGAGCAAACTTATTACAAGACCCTTTTTACTTTTCCACATCTTCCTACTCCTTCAGCTGATTCACACAATTCAAATTGTCAATCTAGTTTAGCTCCGAGTCCATTAAATAACTATTTCACTTTTTGTTGCAATATGTTTTGCAAATGTGTTCTGGTAATTCTATATTAACTATTGTTCACAAAAAAGATTAGGCCTATAGCTCGACCAACAAAACAAAATGTCCTCAATTAATGGCTTCCACCAAGCCAGTGAAGCTGTTCTTTTGTCCTCTTGAACGTTCCAGTCGGAAATTGAAATTGAAATTCGACGACGCGGAAATGAACGCACGCAACGCAAGTTTTGACGGAACGCGGATGTTTGTGTTATTTCATAACTCGTATATCCAGCGGCGGGGATCGTACGCAAGATCTCTGAGTCCCCATGCGACGTCCCAGTCCTTTAGACCATCTTAAGATCCGAAGATTATACATTTTATACATTGTTGATATTGTTACTAAAAGTTCATGCTCAAAACAGTCACATTTCTGACCTCTAAATTATTATATTATTATACTAAATAGTAGAAAGTATGGGGGATTCTCCACCTGCTATTATCCTGCTCCCTGACTGAGCACAACTGAGCGTGATTGAGTGACTCACACACCTGCTCAACCAATCAGTGGCAAACCAGGAAGAGGGAACACCACACAAAACACTCCAAGGTTTTTTCAAGTGTCTGATAGCTGAGTGGATAACACCACTAACTTCCATAAGGGAGACCTGTGTTCAATTCCCGGTCAGAACAAGTAGATATTTTCTGACTTTTATGTCGATTTTATTTTCTCTTTTCTCTCACAGTGGCCCTAATACACTGTTGTATTTAAAAGCCTAAATGTCTTACTACATTCAGTAAAATGTGTGTGTCAACAGGCCCAATGACTTATTAGCATAACAAGGTTGAAATATGCTCATCCCTGACCCCCTTTATAGTGATGACACATATACAGTAGTTAAGATGTCACTTTTCTGTTTCCATTTTAACCTGCAATTTTTATTTTATTTAAATGTTCTATTTCTACTCATTAGCTTTTACATGTTTAACTTCTATTCATTCACTTTTCTAATGTGTTTTATGTATTTTAATCTTGCCCCTGTAAAGCACTTTGAATGGCCTTGTGTCTGAAGTGCTATAGAAATAAACTTGCCTTGCCTTGCCATTTATGTTGCTTAAACACTAAGAAATATCAGATTATGAAAAGTGGTGATACAAAGGAAATAAGAACAAACTAACACCATTATGTAGCAACAATAACATCCAGAGGTTGTCTCTGTGTGAAAACAGCCGTCAGTTAATACATCAGCTTCAATCTTTTAAAGCTATAGCGCGTAACACACACACACACACTGGTGCAGGAGCTCAGAAAAATCCTCAAGAAGAGCCCAAGAAATGTTTCAGTTGTTGATTCTACTGTTAACAAAACACCTGGACTTATATATGAAGGTATACAATCCATGTTTGATCACATAAGGCTTTACCTCATGGAGATGCACAGACAGTGTTGTTGTAATGACTCAGAATTCCTCATGGGGGGGAGGGGGCAACAGAAGTTACGCACTATAGCTTTAAATGAATAGGAAGAAGTGATTGGATGAATATCTATTGTGTTCAGAGTGTGAAACATGTCTGTGCCCAGGTGATGCTCTCCTGTTGCCCATCATGGAGTGTGCAGGAAAGGACATCAGCAGCTGGTTCGACCCTGAAACCAAAGACGTGAGTGTTATCGCACAGACAGACAGACAGACAGACAGACAGACAGACAGACAGACAGACAGACAGACAGGCAGGCAGGCAGGCAGGCAGGCACGCACACACACACACACACACACTATATAACAAAGCAGCAGTTTTCGGCTACTGGTTAAAGGTTCAGTAAGTGATATGGTCCTTTTAGCTAGCTTCCTGTCGGTGACTAGCAGTTAGCATTCCCCTCCCTCGTCCCTATGTCACCACCACATGAACACACAGCCGCCTTCGTCAGATAATGCTGCGATGGAATCATCATTCACGGGCACAGAGACCCGCGTCTTTATAGCGCTCTGTCTCCCGATTGAATAAAAAGGAGCAGGATACTCAAACTTTTAACTGGCTGTTACTGCAAAGCTGAATGACTGGGAGACCTGTGTTATGAACTGTGCATACTGTGTAAGTGATTGCTGAATATAGAGAGATTTAACACGTATTATACCAATAAAAGAAAATGTCACTTACTTCTCCTTTGACCTGTCTGTCCTTAGCTCCTCCAATACGTGCATCCCCTGACCAACTGTGTGCGGTACTACACCCCCAGGGGGCGCTTCGTGCACGTCCCCCCCGCCGGCCCGCGCTCCGACTGGGCCAGTGTGGTGGGAGCGCCCTGGTGGAAGGACCGGCGCTACCAGGTGGGACAGCTGTCGGCCAAGACCAGGTGGATACGCGTCATCAACACACTGACGTCACAGGAGCAGCGGCTGCAGGTAAGCTCTACAAACACACACACACACACGCACACACACGCACGCACGCGCACACACACACACACACACACACACACACACACACACACACACACACATGCAAACACGCAAGCAAACACAGACATAAACACACATGCAAACATCTACAGTGCCTTGCAAAAGTATTCATACCCCCTGAACTTTTCCACATTTTGTGAAATTACAACCACACAGGTTAATTTATTATATTGGGATTTTATGTGATAGACCAACATAGAGTGACGCACAATTGTGAAGTGGAATGAAAATGAAATATGTTTTACAATTTTTTTATAAATGAAAAACTGAAAAGTGTGGCGTGCAAAAGTATTCAGCCCCCCTGGGTCAATACGTTGTAGAACCACCTATCGCTGCAATTACAGCTCCAAATCTATTGGGGTATGTCCCTACCAGCTTTGCACATCTACAGACTGACATTATTGCCCATTCTTCTTTGCAAAATAGCCCGAGCTTCAGATTCAGCATCAGGTTGGATGGAAAGCATCTGTGAACAGCAATTTTCAAGTCTTTCCAGATATTCTCAATTGTATTGAGGTCTGGACTTTGACTGAGCCATTCTAACACATGACTATGCTTTGATTTGAACCATTCCATTGTAGATCTGGCTGTATGTTGAGGCTAGTTGTCCTCCTTGAAGGTGAACCTCCACCCAGTCTCAACTCTCTTGCAGACTCTAACAGGTTTTTCTGCCCTGTATTTGGCTCCATCCATCTTCCAATCAACTCTGACCTGCTTCCCTGTCCCTGCTGAAGTCAAATCAAATCAAATCAAATCGAATCAGTTTTATTTGTATAGCCCAAAATCACAAACACATTTGTCTCAGTGGGCTTTACATTCCATACAATATGATATATGATACAATATGATACAATATGACACCCTGCCCTTACACCCTTAGCTCGGCTGAGAAAAAACTCCATTACATCCCACGTCTCCAGGTGGCATCCTTAACCACTGCAACATCTTTTGCGTTGATGGTCCATTCTCAGATGTTACCGGAGGGGGGACCAGATCCACACCGTCTCGTCACGACCAGGGAAAACTGGAAGAGGACAGACAGGCAACCAGTGAGCAAAGCAAAACTGAATTTAAAGATTGAACAAGCAAGCGAGTATAAAGAGTACTATCCTGATGGACGGTGAATCAGTGCTGATGTGAGGCAATAGCAGACGGGGAGCATCCGTTCCTAGGACAGCTGATTCCGCACAGAACTCGGAGTCAGTCGAGTAGCATGGAGAGTGCTTGGTAGACCGAGGGAGAGAACCCCCGGGGCAACGCTCAGCCAATCATGGAAGATAGACAGAGGAGAACAAATGTCAGAGAAATGGTATCAGTTATGCAATTAGCGTCGGCAGGACAATTTTTCAGTGGGAGGACAACCGGTACTCAGGCCCAGACAAACCGAGACCGAGGCAGCTCCTCAGGCTGATGATAATAACGCTATAACAATGGTAAACAATATGAAAACAATTAACATTAAATTACATTGATTTACACTCTACCGTTCCCCACCGACACACAATCGGCGCCAGCCCCCCAGACCCAGAGCCTGCCCCCCAGCACTCCGCCCCCAGAGATCACGCCCCAGTGCGGCACTAGTCCCGAGGAGGACCGGGGCCATAGATAGAGAATAGAGTATAGAATAAGCAGAAAAGCATCTCCACAGCATGATGCTGCCACCACCATATTTCACGGTAGGGATGGTGTGTTCAGGGTGATGCGCAGTGTTAGTTTTCTGCCACATAATGCGTTTTGCATTAAGGCCAAAAACTTCAAGTTTGGTTTCATCTGACTATGCTGTGTCCCCCGAATGGCTTGTGGCAAGGGTTGGAGGATGGTGCTCTGGTTAGATGAGACCAACATTTTGGTTTTTGGCCAAAGGCAAAATGCAGTGTGTGGTGGAAAACTAACACTGCACATCACCCTATACACACCATCCCCACTATGAAACATAGTGGTGGCAGCATCATGCTTTGGGGGTCCTGTTCTTCAGCAGGGACGTGGAAGCTGGTTAGAGTTGATAGATGGAGCCAAATACAGGGCAGAAAACCTGTTAAAGGCCCTGGCAACCCAGAGACCTAAATATATGACATTAATATTGTGTTTCTCTACAAGCTGTTTGCAGTTATCCAATTAAAAATTTATTTTCATAAATATTATAAAATTTCGTCTAAAAAACTGCTTTTTTGCTGTCTAGAACATTTTGCAGGGCGGTGTGGGCGTGGTCAATAACGTTCTGTAAGGGAACGTTCTCTCACTCACGGTGCTGAGCAGGTTTAGCCCAGTTCAGACCAAAGATTCGCCACACAACGAGACGCAAACTTGAAAATGTTGCAAATGCTCAACGAGCCTGACTGGCAGTTCACACTGCTGCACGGGCTGCGACGGTAGCTGGTTTCCCTAGCAACGGTGAATGCTTTGGCACAGCTGAGAGCGCAGCTCAGAATCACTTGCATCCTGCTAGAAAGTAACTTATTATTATTAGCCTATATAGGCTAGCTTTGCAATTAGTTGTATGCTATTTTTTCCCCACCACAACCGCAACCTATTTGAAACAAGTGTCTGTGTCACAATGAAAATAAATAAAAATATCTCTGTCTCATATTTATTGTTAGACTATCTCTTATTAGTTTATTTCCCATTTAACTTGCAAAAAATCCCCTATCTTATTTTAGGCATTTGTATTTTTAAAATCAGATTTTTCTGTGGATAGGAGTGGGAATAGAGAGAGAGAGAAAACGGAGTCTGATTATGTTTCTCATCACGTGAGCTGATGCGATATAGGCTACGGTTCAACAGTGTGGAGACTCGCTGTTGAAGTACGCTACAGGCATAGCCGCGGAAACATATTCTCAGAAGGGAGTGCTGACAAAAAAGAAGCTCTGCCTGCACTTCAATAATAACTCGCTACATTGATTAAAAAAAAATGCATCACCAATGCAATATTGTTACATGCAGCGGTGACACATGCCGTATTGGGCCGATTAGCCTATAAGAAGGGGTTTCCCCCTGGGAATAGGTCGTAAAAAGTCGGGTCGTTTTATATTCGGGGTCTAATATTCAGCGTCCAGTTATGGACTGACCGTTACCAGAGCGATCATTAAGCTTCAGGGCTTGTGTCCAACATGTTTTTTATTTTTTTCGGGTGGAGCACTGGCTGCGCACTCAGATGCGGCCGGACAGAGGTGTGTGTGCTTGGATAGAGAACGAAGTGACGAGAGGAAAACGAGGCACGTGAAATGGCCCCACATCCCCAGCACTGAATTCAAAGCCTCGACTCATTATGTTGTGAGTCGACGTGTCAGAGGCATGAAGCGGGGCAGCGATCGACGTCGCGCAGTCAGTTAGGAGACATGTCTCTGTGTATCAGGGCTCGGGACATGCAATCGGCTCGTGAAAGCATGTCCCCTCTGCAACGTTAACATGCAGGAATCCCCGGTGATCATTTAGTCTTAAACCACATAGTTTTTCTGCACGGCGGCTCGGCGAGGGCTCACTGTGAACGTCACCATCACAGTGTTTCACCGGGGTGCGCGCTGCTTCGCTCAGACGGGGCTTTGAGTGTAGGCTCAGGCGCAAAGAGACTGTCTGTATCACTTGCGCGGCACCAGAGAGATGGCATAGAATTGTTTTTATAGTCTTTAAGAATCGCGTGACGTGTGAAAACAAAACTCCAAGCCAAAATTCGAATTTGAAATTTTCTAACGAGAAGTCCAATGTATGTTGGAGTGGAGATGCGTGTGAAAACGGCTTGTCATGCGACATTCGAATCAGGATTTTTCAAATGCTCGACCAACTGACATGGAAGTATGTTTGCGGGGGGTTGGCAGCTATTCCTAAAACCTTTCATAGACATATTAACATTCATTTTACTCCCCAAATAACATAGTTACAAGGATTTAGTGGATTTGGGTTGCCAGGGCCTTTAAGAGTCTGTAAAAGACTTGAGGCTGGGGCGGAGGTTCACATTCCAGCAGGACAACTATCCTAAACATACAGCCAGATCTACAATGGAATGGTTTAGATCAAAACATAGTCATGTGTTAGAATGGCCCAGTCAATGTTCAGACCTAAATACAATTGAGAATATCTGGAAAGACTTGAACATTGCTGTTCACAGATGCTTTCCATCCAACCTGACGCAGAATCTGAAGCTCAAGCTATTTTGCAAAGAAGAATGGGCAAAAATATCAGTCTCTAGATGGGCAAAGCTGGTAGGGACATACCCCAATAGATTTGGAGCTGTAATTGCAGCGATAGGTGGTACTACAATGTATTGACCCAGGGGGGCTGAATACTTTTGCACGCCACATTTTTCAGTTTTTTATTTATAAAAAAAATTGTAAAACATATTTCATTTTCATTCCACTTCACAATTGTGCGTCACTCTGTGTTGGTCTATCACATAAAATCCCAATATAATAAATTAGCCTGTGTGGTCATAATTTAACAAAATTTGGAAAAGTTCAGGGGGTATGAATACTTTTGCAAGGCACTGTATCTAAATGTCACGCCTTTGGTTTTAATTTTATTTGGATGAGTACGTCTCACAGCTCAAGGAATTAGAATATAACATAGAGACAATCAAAAGAAAGCATTTATAATACAGAAATGTCAACCTTCTGAAAGTAAAATAAAAGATATATTTTATCTCACATGAAGTTGAATGAATCAAGAACACATGAAAAAGTCACATTTTGAATTAATTACCAAAAAAAATTAACTTTTCATTGTTTACTCAATTGTAATTTTTTGAGATGCACCTGTATATAAAGCTGAAGGGTTAATTGGTCTCAGAATCAGAATCCTTTGTTGTGATTGTATAACTAAATTGTAGCAGCATCCGAGTATACAAACAAACACAAAATATTTTTTTTTAAAAGTGCAAGGCACTAGTGCAATGTAGACATAAATAGGTAATATGTGTACATCTATGATAACCTATGATGATACGTCTCATGCCTTAGGTGTGTTCGGAGGAGACGCTGGCTGAGATCCTGCAGCGTTACCTGCGCTACAACTGCCACGCGCGCAGCTACACCTGGAAGCACCACGGACGTAGCCTCAACATGAGCCTGACGCTTAGCGAAAACAACGTCGCCGATGACGACCAGAAGCTGCAGCAGCTGAGACTGGACAGAGACCTGTTCACTTCGGCCATCCTGCTGCACTTCAACGATGACCTCACAGAAAACTGACCCACAATGATGAGCTCACAAAATACTGACCCATCTTGATGACCTCACAAATAACTGACCCACAGTGACTCAGTAAATATATTTGAGGACTGAATTTATGGTTTTGAGTATTTGTGCCTTTGGAAACTTGTGACTTTTTTTTCTCTCTGCTACATTTCAAAGACAAAAATGTTACTTTTGACTTCAATGAATTTTCTAGGAAGCTTCTTGTTATTTCTTTAGGCCAGGGGTTCTCAACCTTCTGCAAGCTGGGCCCCCCCAAAGCTGGGTCATTGCAGTTGGGCCCCCCCACCGACCCTGACAACCCCCCCCCCCACACACACACACACACACACACACCACCCTACACATATAGATAGATAGATAGATAGATAGATAGATAGATAGATAGATAGATAGATAGATAGATAGATAGATAATATAGATAATCTATTATTGTTATTATCACAAGGGCTAGGCTAGTGGCGCACCTTTGAGTTGAACATTGGGTTTAGGGTTGGGGTCCGGAAATTTCTTATATTTTAACGTTAAATTCTGGTGCACTTTAAAAGCTAATTATGAGATTGTATCAATGAGACACTGAGGAAATGTCTTTTTTTTTTTTTTTTAAATCTCCTTAGAAGAGAAGAAAATAGTAGCCTAAATAGAACATACACAGAATAAATTCTACAATAGGTATACCTGTTATGAAAAAGCTTCACAAAACAAAGTCTATGATCAATGGGAAACACTGCTGTCTGACAACCCAGTTCAGAGAATGTTTCAACTATTGAGTCTTGGATTTGGAAAGTGGCCAGATTTAGCTCAAAATGCTACCTGCGATTAATGTGCTGTGCAGCCTGAACGCGGAGTTGTGTGTGTCTCAGTGGCGATTCCAGGAAATTTTGACTGGGGGTGGTCAAGGTGGGCCACAGAGCTAGAGTGGGGTGGCCATCGCACCCCTGAATGAATAGCATGTGATATGCTGTACAACCAATTCAAAGATGATTTATAATCCCAAATGCCCAAATCATGTTAGTATCCATTGTAATGTTTGTCAGAAAACTAAACCCCTGAAGGGGGGTCTGGGGGCATCCCCCCCAGAAGATTTTTTTGTGTTTTTAACATGTAATCTAAGCATTCTGGTGCATTCTGGCGAAGATAATAAAGGAAAAAGTCAATATTTATTTCAGTTCAGATGAATAGTAAAATTAGCAAGACAACATAACTTGCTAGCAGCCAGATGCCTAACAACTGGACAGAGGGACGGATGACAACTAGCTTTTGACCAAATATCTTGCTAAAAAAATAAACCTTTATTTATGAAATTCTGCCCTAAGTTACACTTGCTAACTACAAACTTAATTTTTTTTATTCAGATTTCAAAAATCTGCTGGGACACGTGCCCATACACATGCATGGGTGGCACGCATGTCACAAGCACACTTATGCTGTTTTCAAGACCTTTGCTGACCAGAGACCAGTTCTAGTGGCCACAGTCCTACCATTAATTCAGTACTTGAAAATTGCAAATTGATCTCATATCAGTGGATTGGAGTGTTTGTGTGATGAACTTGGCAACTACCTATCAAAAAAAGTTAAGAAAGAAAAAAAATACGTATCATCTCTGAACTAGGCTACATATCAGGAAAAAATTTAAATTACAAAAAAAAAAAAATTAAGATTTCTTTTTTTTTTTTTTTTTTTCCCATCCCCCTCGCGCCCCCCCCCCCCTGGTAGAGTGGTCGCGCCCCCCCTCCACCGGTTGAGAACCACTGCTTTAGGCTAAGCATATAGCTTTGAAGTCAGCTGCTGATTTTTTGTTTTTCCTTAAATACGATTGACCGGACTCAACTTTCGAATGTTGTCATGATTGTGAGATTATGCAAACAACAGTCTTTTTCTTTTTAGAAATGTATTTTTTTTCTATATTTGACAGTTGAGGGGAGAGAGATAGTGAGAGAGAGAGAGAGAGAGAGAGAGAGAGAGAGTGAGAGAACAAATGGGGCAGAGAGGGGAATGGTGTGCAGAGAACGACCCAGGCTGGATTCTATCCTGGGTATGCTGTGAACAGGACTGAGCCTCTATGGTATGTGCTCTGCCCTATATTGTTATAATAACTTGAGTGAAACATATAACTTATAATACAGCACATCACTTCATATCTAAATTTGATCCCCTTGACAGGCAGGCAGACAGACAGACAGGCAGACAGACAGACAGACAGACAGACAGACACAGACAGACAGACAGACACACACCACTGTGTCCACCACTACTGACCTCTTGACCTCGTCACAAGCCGGCCCAGAGGACAGCTGTGTCATAACAAAGTTCATGACACGTTTATCACTTTCAAAATCAATCCCAACATTTTCAAATGAATAGTTCAATTATATTTCAAATCCCAGGATTTTGAATTTGATAAAACTGACTTTAAAGCCACTACGAGTAACATGGCACGTTGGCGACCCCTTTGGACAAAAGCGGTAGTATTTTTACGACGCCCGCTGTCGCAAAGCTGTTTTCTAGCGCGTGCCAGGCGCGTGAGTGTGACCTGAGAAGGGAGCAAATAGTGTATGTCCGTGTGTTGAAAGTGTGAGGACTCTTTTCGGCTCCGTGAGAGTGGTTTTGACACTGCATGAACTAATGCCAGTCATTGCCACACGCACCTGATTGCAATGAGTTGATGCAGGTTCACCTAACTACTCTCTCTCTCACGGAGCTGAAAGATTAAGTGTCCTCACAGAAAGCGAATGAACGAGAGACGGCAGTTAGTATGGATCACGATGAGGTAATGTGTTTATGTCGTTGTAAATAATTACTATTTCAGATAATGGTTATCTGATGATGGTGAAGCAAAGCAAACTTTGTGATTACCACCCCCCCCCCTTCCTTTTAAAGAAAACACTCTAGTCTTTTTTTCCCCCTTGGAATTTTTTACCCTTGGCTCGGCCCCCCCCCCCCCCCCCCTCCCCTACCCCCCTCCCCCTTTTTTTTTTTTTTTCTTCTTTTTTTTTTTTTTTTTTTTTGGTCCGCCCCCCCGTCTCCCCCACCTTTCTTATGAAGACAAAAAAATATAAAACAAAAAACCCCCCCCCCCCCTCCCCTCTCCGGGGGGGGGAGGCTCCTCAATCCCCCTTCCCCCCCCCCCCCCGAACCGCCCCCCCACCCCGGGCGGCCCCCCAGGGTGCTCGACGCGCGAACCGAAAATCGGACTGGGTGTGCGACCAGACCAAAAGCAGTAATAAAAACTATTTAAAAACGTCTTTCTTTGCACTGATGGTCTCGTTTGCTGTTAAAGGTAATTTGTGATTATCAGAGGAAACATGAGGCTGTTTAAAAGATATTTAAATGTTACTATACTAAATGTTACTTAGCCGCTTGAAAGCTCCCTCATTGCCTCCCTCTCCCTCTTACAAACGATGCGTTTATTTTTATTTGAAAAACAAACATTCTGAAATCAAACATTTTGCACCGTGTTCCTTCACAGCCTTTCCTCACCTCAATCAAAGCAGGAAACTGGCTTAAGGTTTTTCCCATAATGCACTTCTAAAGAAAAGGTGAAAAGTCGCAAAAAAAACGGCTTAAAATTAATAATAGACTCGACTTTTCAAACCGGTGGTAATATTGGACTGGACTACTGCCTGATCTACAGTTTGATATTAAATGGGTTTAAACATAATAAGTAAATAGGTCTACATCTATAAATAAATAAGAAAAACATACAATTATTGTTGTTTCATATGGTTAAAATGTAAGTCTATATCAATGCCACGTCATGTGGCTTGTAGCCTACCATGTGAGAAATAATTTTTACTGTATTTTTGCCGCTGGACACGTAGCTTGTGAGAATAGGCTTAAACTGACACAAGGCTGATGTAAAATAAGGAAAAAATAAGGTTTGGTCTACAAATGGAGAACAAGCAATTAATTTGGAAATAATCATTTGATTTTATTGGCAAATTATTTTATTCATAAATGTTGCTTTCTTAAAACTTCCCCCATATTCAATATGTTTTCTAACAAAATAATACTATATAATCACACCAAGCAGAGAGAAAGAGCGATCTAAGAACAATGTAAAATTAAAAAAGCCCAAAATTTCAAGGAATATTTATGTGCCCTAATTCATGAATGACCACTTGTCTTATAATGTTTTTGTTTTTTTGTCTGTTATTTTCTTTTCTGTTAAATATGTTGCCCTCGCTCGGTTTTGTATGACAAGAATGAATGTGATGTGCCTTCTTTGATATTTGTAAATGTTGTTGTTACAATAATAAAATTATTATTCAAGTAAAGGTGACACATTTCTGGTTCTACAGTGGAGTCTCCTCCATGGGACTGCAAATAGATACTCTTGTCTACGGCTGCAGAAGAATGGCTCCTTGGCCCAATGCATCCCCCCCCTCCCACATACTACTATATGCCCCATCCTACTTTTTTTTTTATTATCATTCTTCCGGACAATTACACACAATACACAATTTTCTCTTTGCATATTCATACATATTACTTTGTGTTATCGTCCGAAGGGTGGCAGGAGAAGCCAAAGGCTTATCAGGTCCCGCCCCCACTGCCATAAGATTCAGATACACAGATACACAGCTACTGATACAGTTAAAACATTTATTTTTTTTACGAAGATGCATTCCAATACACAGGCAATTTTAGGTCTCCTTATTCATTGCCAGTGTACAACAGACATGCTTTCCATTTTCCTCTCAGTTTCACTTTTTTCACCAAAATATTTCCATGGTGTTTTTAAAATCAAATAAATCTAAAGTTATTCTGAATAACCTTTCTTGGACAAACAGTAAATCTGGTGTTAGTAGCAGGAGGTTAAACGACTGATCACAGGAAGTGACATCACACTGACAAGAGAAACACAAAGAGCTGAAACAACAAGGACACTTACTAAGAAGCTTTTATTGATTCATTGATTGATTTACAGTCAAACTGAAGTCTGTACAGTGTGAAGCAAATACATAACATTTATATTTACAGTGATCAGAGATCAAAACAGTAAAGTATCAGTTTACACTGGTCTGTTTTTAAAACAAATCTATAGAAATGTGTGGCTCTGTTCCATGTTGTAAAGGTTTGACAGTTGCAATAATTAAAAGAGAGACAAACAAAATTAAACATTTTCTCTCTTACTACTTACATGGATATCAATGTTTTAGTTCAAAATTAGGTTTAAGAAAAAAGGTTTCAACCTCACAAAGCATAAAGGAAACAAAACAAGAAAAATACACCCATCAACTAGCGTGCACACCGTTCAGCCAAGTTAAAGTCAAAATAAAACGCACTCTCACACAATGTAACTCTTAGGTGACACAATACACACACAAACAGGATCTCACTGTTTCACCTGTCCTAAAGAGACTTTTCCGGTCTGCCTGCTGTCAACCGTCTCGCCATGCGTGTGCAGAGATTCAGACCTGTACCAATGCATTAACTAAAGCGGTAGTGTTTTTACTACATCAGCTGTTGTTCCTGGGTGAGCGTATCCATGACAAAGGCATCAAGCAAAAACTATATAATAATAGCATTCTTTGCACTGATGGTATCGTTTTTTGTTGTTACTTGTCATTCATGATCATCAGAGGAAAAACCAGACTGTTTCAGAAATATCTAAAAGTTCCTCGTAGCACTTTTAAGTGACAAATGAGAGTTTTATTTTAGGTCAGCTTTCATTCCAGTGTGAACACGACAGTGGACAGTAAAGTGACTCTATGGAATTAAATGAAGGAATGTTAAATGTGACTGTGTTCAAGTTGTCCCAAAGTGGTCACAGATGTATGGTTTTGCTCCGGTTTGGTTGTGTTGGTGGTTTTATTATCACCCCTTGTGTTGTGTACTTTGCCACATTTGTATGGTGTGTCACCAGTGTTAACAAAGTGGGCTCTTAGTTCAACGTCTGTGACGAAGGTTTGACCACATTCTGCACAGCCGTATGGTCTCTCCGCAGCGTGAACATGGCCGTGGCTAACTAAGCCAGATAACTTTGTGAAAGATTCCCCACATTGGTCACACCTGTATGGTGTGTACCTGTATGGTTTGTACCTGGTGTGGACGCGTTTGTGGTTCTTTAGGTTATCACTTGTGATACAAGCTTTACCACACTGGTCACAAACGTATGGTCTCTCTCCAGTATGAAAACGTTGGTGGACAGTTAACTGTCCCAACTCAGTGAAAGTTTTTCCACATTGTTCACACCAGTAGGGTTTCTCTCCAGTGTGACTACGTCGGTGGACCGTTAAACCATTCAAATGAGAGAAAGTTTTCCCACACTGCTCACAGCTGTAAGGTTTCACTCCAGTGTGAATGCGTTGGTGGGATTGTAGGTTGCCTTTAGTGTAGAAGGTTAGCCCACATTGGTCACAGCTGTATGGTCTTTCTCCAGTGTGAATGCGCTGGTGGATCTTTACATAACCTGCTGTAGTGAAAGATTTTCCACATTGGTCACAGCTGTATGGTTTATCTCCAGTGTGAATTAGTTTGTGGGACTTTAAAGAAAATGAATGTGTGAATGTTGACCCACAAAGGTCACAGCTGTATGGTTTCTCTCCGGTGTGAACTCTCTGATGATTCTTTAAACTTCCAGATGTTGTGAAGGATTTGTCACAGCATTGACAGTGGTGACGTTTGTCCTCCTTTCTTCCTCTCTGTTTCTGTAGACAGAGAAAGAGAAAGAGAGATTTAAACACCTTAAACTTGTTCAGACATTCACAGTATTCAATTCCTTCACCTGGTAACATTTAAAACCAGAAGGTCTTCAATCATGCAATATAAATCTACTCCAACATAACATCCCTCTGCCACATCATCTCCCTCAGGAGTCAGAAAGTGTCAGATGACAGGAAATGACTGAAGGATTTGATGTGATTATTGATATGTGATAACAGTGAGCTGAACTAGACACTCAGGGCCACACTTATAGAGGCAGCATTTCCAGCTTCATTGTCCCTAACTGCTGAAGAGCCAAATATATTAGAGAGACAGGCTTTGTTCAAATGTTCAAACTTATGTTAAAATGGCAATTAAATTAATTAATTAATTAATAAAAAATACATTTGAACATGCTGCACCTCGTCCAATATCTTGGACATGGAGTAACATATGCTGTTTTTAAGGACTTCTCTTGTGTAATTAATGTTTTTCTTGTGTTAACTGATGCATTGTTATGTTTTTTAAAGCCTTTTTATATATATATATAAGTATTTTGCTTTTGATTTTCCTATCTTTTAACCATCAAGTTTCCCTTAAATGTATTTTCTGTTTTAATGTGGAGCACTCGTTGCATATCAGTTCTATACCGTAAAGCAGTGGGAGCTACATTTTTGGTATGAAAGCTGTTAAACAAATAAATCATTACTCGTGGTGTAACATAATCCACACCTCCATAGTGAAACTACAGAATCTAGACCGGGGTGACCTCATTAAAATCTTAGTGACATCAACAACTACGTCACTATGGCAACAACTATGCCTAATTTCACCCAGTGTGTGAGCTGTTCAAGCAGAGGGGAGAGGACCCTGGACTGGCTGTATGCTAATGTTAAGGACGCATACAGCTCTTCTTCCCTTCCCCCTCTGGGAAGGTCAGACCAAAACCTGCTTCACCTCAACCCCCTGTCCAGACAAGGACTGTCCTTTGTTATTCTTATAACAAGTCACATGTGAAAGAGGAGGTCAAGAGACAGTCTTAACACCTACAACTCCTTCTCATTCACCACTTGACTCTTCTATTGTCTTCCCCCAATCAACAGCAACTCCACTGCCCCCCATCCTCCTGTGATGGCCCTACTCAACCCTCCTTTGGTTCCCAGTCTAACCCCCCTCCACCCCTGCCCCTCTGCTAACCTCTGCAGTGTTCTTCACAGCTGACCATGGAAAAACACTGATTATTTCATATGCTCTCATTGTTTCCAGTGCTTACATCGTTGCATATTGTGCAATAATCTTTATGTTAATTAACTTCTTATTCTTATACTGACGATGGGTTGGACGGTCATTGTTAGGCTACACCATTGTGGCACAAGAGCAAATGCTATTTTACAAGTAGACTGTATTTGTATTGCTATTCTAATTTGGAGCCAATGTTAATTTCCGTATGTCTGATTCTACTTATTTGAGCTGATATATGAGAACTTTATACAAGTCAAAGACATTCATAACACCTAGAAGCAGAAGGCCTTTCACCTCAACCCCTTGTCCCGGCAAGGACTGTCCTTTGTTATTCTAATAACAAGCCACTGTTAAAGAGGAGGTCAAGGGACATTCTTAACACCTAGAAGCAGACGTCCTTCAGATGTGGAAATAGAGAATAGTTGAGGTCAATACACAGAGACCTAAAAGTGAAAAACAGGGAAGCTAAGGAGAAGAACAGGAGGAAACATGAGAGAGGAATTGAGTGGTATGAAGACCTACCACTGTGCAATAAATATATTCAATGAGTTATAATGAATGGAAACATATATTTAGAACCTCTAACCCAGGTTACCTCAAAGATTTTGGTAAATGTTTTAATTTTTTAAGATTCAAGTTATTTTCACATGGCGACATTAAAGATACCCGACTTGACTGTTGTATTCCCCCCAATCACCAGCCCCTGTTCATTCTGTGATGGTCCTACTCAAGCCTGTTTTTTACAATTG
This sequence comes from Hyperoplus lanceolatus, assembly GCA_026929865.2. NCBI lineage: Eukaryota > Metazoa > Chordata > Actinopteri > Uranoscopiformes > Ammodytidae > Hyperoplus > Hyperoplus lanceolatus. Next base: position 2,911,958 of record CM049417.1, read on the forward strand.
CTAGATTGCATTGTTAGGCTATACATTGGGGCCTAATGCAATTGTTAATTTAATTTACATATTTTTTTATTTATGAATATACATAATTTATTTATAATACATTTGGAGCAAGTGTGAAATAAAAATATTGGAGCCCTGCACTACATCATTAACTGTAGCTGAGTAGACTGGCTGCTACGTTGTTAGAATGTGGGACGAATAATATAAGATGCTGTAGGCCATAACGCAGCACAGCAACCCCTTCAGCGGAACTGTGTTCCCGCGCTCATGAGTGATGAGTGAAAAAGAACAAGAGCGAACCATGACGTCCGGAGATTTGACTTGACCTTTCTGGACAACATGTGCAAAGTTAGAAACTTCCAGCAGAAAGTATATCATGTGCTCTTTGTCTGTCCAAAAATCTGTCCATGTGACCAATAAACAAACCTCAACTAAGAATCAACATCTTGCCCGAGTGAATTCATCTTCCATATCTCCACGTCACAACTGAACTCTTTCATTGTATATAGAAGTGTATGTATGCATTTAATATACAACCTGATTGACAGTGTTGTCTCTGGTAGCTAGAGCTAACTGCTAACCGCTAACTCCATGCAACAAAAGGTCCACATGCGGTCCGGTGCTGACCCAGTGTCCCTTCGTGTCTGTAGTGTGACGTCATGAGCACTGACCTGAGCGTCGTGCGAGCCTGCTGTTTCTCTTATGGGGACGTGGTCCTGGTTGTCCTCCTCCATTGCTGGTCTCTGAGATCCAGCAGCTCTCCTCTGTGGCTGCTGCTCTTAAGCACGAGACCGTCACAATGAGCTGTAAGATCTCGGAGTGAATCTCACAATCACTTAGCTTAACCCCGCCCCCTTGTTGCTATGACTGTAGATGAATGGCTCCTTGTTAAAAGATAAGATATTTCATTGTTCTTCCCACAATTGTAAAAGGTTTGTTGTTAAGGCTAAAAATGAACAGTGCTGCAAAGTAAAGTGCAGAATAAAATAAGTTAATACAGTGCCTTGCAAAAGTATTCATACCCCTTGGAATTTTACACATTTTGTCACGTCACAACCACATACGTACATTTATTTTATTGGGATTTCATGTGATAGACCAACACAAGGTGGTGCATCATTGTGAAGTGGAATGAAAATGAAGTATTCAGCCCCCCTGAGTCAATACGTTGTAGAACCACCTATCGCTGCAATAACAGCTGCAAGTCTATTGGGGTATGTCCCTACCAGCTTTGCACATCTACAGACTGATATTTTTGCCCATTCTTCTTTGCAAAATAGCCCGAGCTTCAGATTCAGCGTCAGATTGGATGGAGAGCGTCTGTCAACAGCAATTTTCAAGTCTTTCCAGATATTCTCAATTGTATTGAGGTCTGGACTTTGACTGAGCCATTCTAACACATGACTATGCTTTGATTTGAACCATTCCATAGTATATCTGGCTGTATGTTTAGGGTATGTAACCTTCTGGAAGGTGAACCTCCACCCCAGTCTCAAGTCTTTTGCAGACTCTAACAGGTTTTTCTGTCCTGTATTTGGCTCCATCCATCTTCCCATCAACTCTGACCAGCTTCCCTGCTGAAGAACAGGACCCCAACAGCATGATGTTCTCACCACCTTGTTTCACGGTAGAGATGGTGTGTATAGGGTGATGTGCAGAATTAGTTTTCCGCCACACATTGCTCTTTGCGTTAAGGCCAACAACTTCCTTTTTGGTCTCATCTGACCAGAGCACCTTCCTCCAACCCTTGCCACAAGCTATGCGGGGGACACAGCATATTCAGATGAGACCAAACTTGAAGTTTTTGGCCTGAATGCAAAATGCAATGTGTGGCGGAAACTAAAACCCTATACACACCATCCTCACCGTGAAACATGGTGGTGGCAGCATCATGCTATGGGGGTCCTTTTCTTCGGCAGGTACAGGAAAGCTGGTCAGAGTTGATGGGAAGATGGATGGAGCCAAATACAGGACAGAAAACCTGTTAGAGTCTGCAAAAGATTTGAGACTGGGGCAGAGGTTCACCTTCCAGAGGGACAACTATTCTAAAAATACAGCCAGATCTACTGTGGAATGGTTTATATCAAAGCATAGTCATGTGTTAAAATGGTCCAGTCAAAGTCCAGACCTCAATACAATTGAGAATCTCTGGAAAGACTTAATGTTGCTGTTGACAGACGCTCTCCATCCAATCTGATGCTAAATCTGAAGCTCAAGCTATTTTTTAAAGAAGAATGGGCAAAAATGTCAGTCTGTAGATGCGCAAAGCTGGTGGAGACATACCCCGAATAGATTTGAAGTTGTAATTGCAGTGATAGGTGGTTCTACAACATACTGACTCAGGGGGGCTGAATACTTATGCACTTATTTTCAGTTTTTTATTTATAAAAAAATGTAAAACCACGTTCCATTTTCATTCCACTTCACAATTATGCACCACTTTGTGTTGGTCTAACACATAGAATCCCAATAAAATAAATGTACGTGTGTGGTTATAACATGACTAAATGTCGAAAATTTCAAGTATTCAAAGTATGAATACTTTTGCAAGGCACTGTATATGTAGGCTATACCAAATGATACAAATAAAAAATTTAAAACACAAGAATGTAAAACAAAATAATAAAAAAAGTCAGGTAAATAATATAATAGTGATTAAAATAAAAGGTGAAGCAGTGGATGGTCTGATTTAATAGATATTTACTAAAACAAGAACAGTGATATTGTACAAGAAGTTTAACAGTAATAATAGAGTGGCTGAGAGTTGGAGAAAGGTGTGGAGGGAAGGGGGTGGGTGGAGGTGCGGACAGGGTTGTATCCAGAGAGTGAAGACAATGGGGACTGGACAGGGGGAAGGGTGGAAGACTGATCAAATCTATTGAAGAAACAGTTCAGGTCGTTGACCCACTTTACGACCCCTTGGGCTGGGAGTCAGGCTTTGTGTAGCTGTATTTTCACACCCAAAGGCCCACTGTTTGTCCTAAAGAGCCTTCATGTCAGCAGTAGTCAAGGGTTTGCAGCAATTAACATAGAATCCTTACAGTATCATTAAAACCAAAGGGGTTGTTTAGAACGAAAAGACCTGGAAGAATGTTAGCATACTATGACAAGAAACTATTTGGATTCCTGTTAAGTTTCATCTAATTTGCACTGAAAGTAGCCTATAATATGATGGAAATGTCAACCTATTTAACCTCATTATTGTAAAGTTATTATAACGTTAATATCCCCATGGATAATTTCTAACTCCAAATATTGAACCGATATAACCAGTTTATTTTTGTCATGTTACCAAAGTATTACTGTACTATGAACAAATGTTTTCAACTTGTCTCAGTCATTAAATGTGTTTCCTCATTTCACCAAATTATTTCCCAGGCGTTCATGAAATTGGATGAACAGTAGATCTGGTGTTAGTAGCAGGAGGTTAAAAGACTGATTACAGGAAGTGACATCACACTGACAAGAGAAACACAAAGAGCTGAAACATCATGGACACTCCACTAAAAAGGCTCAATTTATGTGATTTTCAACCTGATTTCAAAGTTGCATAGCCCCTCAAACTAGAAGCTATAAAAACCCTGTGGGAGCAGGACCTAGGTACTGCCTATTCACAGATCACATGTGGGATTCAGTCCTGGATCGAATACACATGGACCACCATGTGCTGCCGAAATGAAACTTGCAATTAAAAGTCATTACATCAAACCACATATCTAAAACTAAATTAGCACTTTGGTCTGTTCCCGATGTAGACCCGACCTGTGATAGCTGTAAGAGCGCACCGGCATCACTCTTTCACATGTACTGGTTGTGTCCCACTTTGACTGGGTTCTGGACATCAGTTTTTAAACCAATTTCTGAAGTACTTCAGCATCAAATTGAGCCGAACCCTTTACACTTGCAATTTTTGGCAATAGCCTCCAATTCACAACATGGCTAAATAGAATTTAAAAGGTACTGAGCCTTCACCTCTTTACTTGCTCGTGAGGGATTTTACTTAAATGGAAAGATCCTGCTCCTCCTTCCCACTCACATTGGATTAGAGACATTATGTCATGTATGAATCTGGAAAAAATTCGTTGCACTACCCAGGGATCTGAGACTAAATTTCATAAAATATGGCGCCCCTTCCTAGATTATTTTAACAAACCGACCACATTAATTGAAGAGTAGCTACCCCCTCCCCTTTTTTATTTGATTCAATTTTATTTCTGTTTTTTTTTTTTTTTTTTTTTTTATATTGATTGTTTGTTTTTGTTTCTTGTGGTGTGTGTTTTGTGTTGTTGGGTATGAGGGTGGGATGTGGGTGGGGTGTGTTCGGGAGAAAAAGGGGAAAAAAATATTGTACTTGATGTGCTACAATTTTGTAGTTATTAACATTTAATAAAAAAACCTTTGAAAGGAAAAAAAAATGAAAAAAAAAAAATAATAAATAAAAATAAAAAATAATAATCTTAATTGGACACACAGTAGATCTGTGTTAGCAGCAGGAGGTTAAACGACTGATTACAGGAAGTGACATCACACTGACAAGATAAACACAAAGAGCTGAAACAACATGGACACTCACTAAGAAGCTTTTATTGATTCATTGATTGATTTACAGTCAAACTAAAGTCTTTACAGTCTGTGAAGCAAATACATGAGATTTATATTTAGAGTAACATTTTATTTGTATTGACTTTAATTGAAACACATGGAAATAATTAGTAATAAAGAAATAAAACGCAAATAAAACTCATTCATCAAAACATTAAAGTATCAGTTTATACTTTGGTCTGTTTTTAAATCAACTATAGAAATGTGTGGCTCCTTTCCATGTTGTTAAGGTTTGACAATACGATAATAGAAAGAAACAAAAACACAATCAAACATTTGATCTCTCACTACTTTAATGAAAATCAATGTTTTAGTACAAAAGCAGGTTTTAGCAAAAAGGTTTCAACCTCACAAAGTTTGATGGTTACTGGTTTTATCATACATGAATAAACAGTTTGGAAAAAAAAGCCCATAGGAAATATACATCCATCAACTAGCATGCAGGCTGCTCAGCTAATGTATAATACACACACAAGTCTAACAGGACTTCAGCCAAGTTAAGGTCAAAATAAAAGGTGCTATCTCATGACATGGGTTCTGGTGATACAATACATATATAGGATTACACTGTTACAATTGTTACATAATGTTAAGCGATATAACCGACTGTCAGATACACAGTAACACTAACTCATACAACATATATGACACATGTGAATTTGATTATGGAATAATTATATTAATGCAGAATGAAAATTCATTATGCATTGGATTTTGGACTAATTTCATTATACCAAGGCACCAATCAGGGGCCAATGATCTGCCATAACAATGAACAAAGCATGGGGGGCTCGTGGTGTAGTGGTCAGAGCTTCCCCCCAATGAGGCTCAGTCCTCGTCACAGCCGACAGAGGTCAGAATACAGCAAGCTTGGCTCATGGAAATGATCAAAGAAATGCAGCATGAATGCATTTGTGGGAGTTAAGCGTTGCCTTGTAAGCAAACATTTTCCCACATTGTTCACACCACCATGGTTTCTCTCCAGTGTGAACAAGGCGATGGACAGATAACGTACCTGCCTTAGCGAACGTTTTTCCACAGTGGTCACAGCTATATGGTTTCTCTCCGGTGTGAATGCGAAAGTGAGCAGTTAACTGACTTGATGTAGTGAAGGTTTTTCCACATTGTTCACACCACCATGGTTTCTCCCCAGTGTGAACACGGCGATGGACAGATAAGGTATCTGACGTATTGAAAGTTTTTCCACACTGGTCACATCTGTACGGTTTCTCTCCAGTGTGAATGCGACAGTGAACAGTTAAATGACTTGATGTAGTGAAGGTTTTTCCACATTGGTCACAGCTATATGGTTTCTCTCCAGTGTGAATACGGCTATGTGCAGTTAAGGAACTTAACTGAGTGAAAGTTTCCCCACAATGAACACAGCAGTATAGTTTCTCTCCAGTATGAATATGGTGGTGGGTAGTTAAATTACTTGACTTATTGAACGTTTTTCCACATTGCTCACATTTGTATGGTTTCTCTCCAGTGTGAATACGGTGATGTGCAGTTAAGTTACTTGACCGAGTGAACGTTTTTCCACATAGGTCACAGCTGTATGGTTTCTCTCCAGTGTGAATTCTCTGATGAATCTTTAACTTTTGAGGAGTTGAGAAGGATTTGTCACAAAGTTGGCAGTGGTGACAATTGACTCCATTTAGTCTTTTCTGTTTCTATAGCGATAAACAGACACAGAGAAAGAGTTAGTGAGATGTTACAGTGAAGCCATTCATACCAAAGACTAACCCTGGGGCTGCACTGGGCTCCTCCATATCACAGCAGTTGTGTGTCAGGAGCAACATTGTTCGCTTTGCTCAGTGCAAAGAAGGACAACAATTATTGAGTGAATAGTCAGAACAATATCCCTAGCAACAATGATTTATTCTTAACAGTTAGTTATAGGGAAATATCAATGAGGTGTAAAAAATCAATGTAATCACAAGAATCTCCATCTTTCAACATGTGTGATACAATTTACTCTACTACCTGTTGTACCCAAAGGTGTGAATTCAGTTTGGAGAATTCTTTTGAGAGTTTTTCATTACCCCTACATTTCAAACATATCCATTTGGTCCTGCCCCAAGATACAAGATTTTTTGGAAAACACTAGGACTGTGTGTCACTTTATTTCGGTGATTAACCAGAAGGAATAACAGGAAATGATGAATACAATAACTCCTAAATAGTTACAGGTAAATCCTCAATCTATAAAAAAAACTAATGATTAAATGTTGGTTGGATTGATGTAACAGTGCCTAGCTGCATTATTCTGTTTGTTTGTATTGAAAATGTAAATACAAATTTAAGTTAAAAAAGAAAGAATCTCTGCCTTCAAAGATATGTTGACTGTTCACTGGTTTCAGCCCAAATGGCAACAGAAGAGATGAATGCAATATGGAGGGGGGCCAACAAACTCAATGTGTTCAACAGAGTTGAAACAACAGCCCCTACTCATTCACCACTTGACTCTTCTATTGTCTTCCCCCAATCACCAGCTACTCCCCCCATCCCCCTGTGATGGCCCTACTCAACCCCCCTCTGGTTCCCAGTCTAACTTCCCTCTCCACCCCTCCCCATCTGCTAACCTCTGCAGTATTCTTCACAGCTGACCATGGAAGAACACTGATTTGTATTATATAGTCTTGTTGTTTCCAAGTGCTTACATCGTTACATATTGTGAAATAATTTTCATATTATTTTATTTCTTATTTTTATATGACTAATGTCAGATTCGTATTGTTAGGCTACACCAGTGTGGCAAATAGAAAATGTTGTTTTGAACTTAGATATATTATTTGTATATCTATTCCTATTTGGAGCAACTGTAAATTTACGTATTTCCTATTTTACTAATTTGAGCTGATATATGAGCACTATATACCATTAAATGTAACTGAGTAAAGAGGCTGATACGTTGATGAAATGTTACACAAACAATAGAAGTTGCTAAAGGCCATAACGCAGCACAGCAACCCCCCAGCGAAACTGTTTCCCCGCGCCCATGAGTGAGTCCAATCCATATAAGGACAAAGAACAAGGTTTATCTGGATGCTACAGCTAACCGCTAACTCCACGCTACAAAAGGTCCACATGCGGTCAGGAGATGACCCAGTGTCCCTTCGTGTCTGTAGTGTGACGTCATGAACACTGACCTGAGCGTCGCGTGAGCCTGCTGAGGTCGTGGGGATGTCGTCCTGGTTGTCCTCCTCCATTGCTGCTCTCTGAGATCCAGCAGCTCTCCTCTGTGGCTGCTGCTCTTAAGCACGAGACGGTCACAATGAGCTGCAAGATCTCGGAGTAGGTCTAGCGGCCACTTCGCTAAACCCCGCCCCCCTGTTGCTTTGACTGTAGATGATTGGCTCCTTGTTTATAGATCAGAAATACCTTTGTTTGTCCCACATTGGCAAAATGTACGTTGTTAAGGCAACAAAAGGAAAAGTGCCGCAAAGTAAATGGCAGAATAAAACAAGTTAAACGTTTAAAATTAATATAGGAAGAAAAGAAAAACAAAAAAAATGAACTATTGTATTAAAAAATATATATATAAATAAATCAGGTAAATAAGATAACAGTGAACAAAATAAAAAGTGATGCAGAGGATTGTCTGATACAACAGATCATTTTAAAAACAAGAACAGTGATATTGTACAAAAAGTTTAACAGTAATAACAGAGTGGCTGAGAGTTGGAGAAAGGTGTGGAGGGAAGGGGATGGGTGGAGGTGAGGACAGAGAGTGAAGACAATGGGGACTGGACAGGGGGAAGGGTGGAAGACTGATCAAATCTATTGAGGAAACAGTTCAGGTCGTTGACCAACTTTAGGACCCCCATGGGCTGGGAGTCAGGCTTTGTGTAGCTGTATTTTCACACCTAAAGGCCATCTGTTTGGCCTAAAGAAGAACCTTCATGTCAGCAGTAGTCAAGGGTTTGCAGCACTTAACATAGAATCCTTACAGTATCATTGAAACCAAAGGGTATGTTTGGAACAAAATACATGGAATAATGTCAGCATAATACCCCAAAAATCTATTTGGATTTCCATGAAGTTAAACCAGATTCAAACAGAAAGGAGCCTATAACATGGTGAAAGTATTAAGCTATATAACCTAATTATTTTCAAGTTATTATTACCTTAAAGCCACTACGAGTAACATTTAAAATGTAAATACAAATTTCAGTTAGAAAGGAAAGAACATCTGCCTTCAAAGATATGTTGACTGTTTACTGTAAGTGAGATGTTACAGTGAAGCCAGCTGTACCACAGATTAACCCCGGAGCTACACTGGGCTTGTCTTTATCAGAGCAGTTGTGTGTCAGGAGTAACATCATTCACTTTGTTCAGTGCAATGAAGGGAAAAAAATACTCTATAATGTCCATAGTGATTTATCAGAATACATCTCTGGCAAAAGTCTGTTACCCATAACAACTATTAATTACCCTGAACAGTGGTCAGTTATAGAGAAATATTAATGACGTGTAATAAATGAATGTAATCATAACAATCTCTGCCTTTCAACATGTGTGGTACAATTTACTCTACTACACTGTTCTACGTTCTACCCAATGGTGTGAATTCAGTTTGGAGAATTCTTGAAAGTTTTCTTCATTACCCCTACATTTCAAACATATCCATTTGGTTGTGTCCAAAGATATAAGAATTTTGGGAAAACACTAGGAGTTTTAGGTAGCAGATTATATTGACACTTGTGTCACTTTATGTGGATGATTTAACAGAAGGAATAACAGGAAACGATAGATACCATTACTCTTGCATAGTTACAGGTAAACCCTCCTTTTTTATTGAATGTTTGTTGGACTGATGTAACGGTGCCTAGCTGCATTGTTCTGAATGTTTTTATTGAAAATGTAAATACAAATTTCAGTTAAAAAGAACATCTGCCTTCAAAGATATGTTGGCTGTTCACTGGTTTCAGCTCAAATGGCAACAGAGAGAGATGAATGCAACATTGAGAGAGGCCAACAAACTCAATGTGTTCAACAGATTTGAAACAATAGCCCCTACTCATTGACCACTTGACTCTTCTATTGTCTTCCACCAATCACCAGCTACTCCACTGCCCCCCATCCTCCTGTGATGGCCCTACTCGGACAGGGCCGTATCCAGAGAGTGAAGACAATGGGGACTGGACACGGGGAAGGGTGGAAGACTGATCAAATCTATTGAAGAAACAGTTCAGGTCGTTGACCCACTTTAGGACCCCCATGGACTGGGAGTCAGGCTTTGTTTAGCTTTATTTCCTGACCTAAAGGCACTGAAAATAAATGATTTTGATACTGTTCACATCTGTCTGTGGCACTACATTAGATATTTTGAAAACACAGGCTAAGTTCATAGTTTTCCTCTGGTTGTTAAAAACAAGATGGCATAAAAATTACATATTAGACTATTTAAATAATGTAAGCACAGCCACTATCAGGATTGTTTATACACAAGAGAGAGAACTGAAAAATATGGCTATCAATACAATTCACAAAATAATGTGGGAGATATTTCAAAACTTTCAACATCAAAAGTTGCTGTAGTTGAATAATTACCCTTACATTATTCACATGTTTTCAAAATCCTTGAAACAAGATTGCTTTTCCGCAGTTTTTTTGTTGATTTTCCTCTCTGCCAGTTGAGAGAAGTGTGGTGCACGACCTACATAAGATAACGGCCCGTGTGCTGTGGCTGAGACGGGCGTGCTATATCTAGGGTTATATATATATATGACTAAAACAACCGGCCACTTTATTAGGTACACCTGTTCAATTGCTTATAAAAACAAAAAGCGTAACTTCCAATCACATGGCCGCAACTCAAGGCATTGTTGATGGTGCACAGCAGGATGGAACCATGCTTTCATGTTCTTTACGCCAAATTCTGACACTACCATCTGAACTTCGCAACTGAAATTGAGACCAGACTAAAAGCTGTCTTTCCAAGCTTAGATCGGGCTTCGGGGACATAAAGCATAAGCATGTCAGTGGAGCATGTCTGATAAAGCCCATCTGAAATTTGCAGCATTGTTGTCAAATAAAAAAAAAATGTGCGACACGTCTTTCTTTAAGAGAGGACCAGTCAACCTTTCCATATAAAACACAATGGTGTGTATCATAAGATAGGATAATAGAAGGAGACACAAACACAATAAAACATTTTCTCTCTCACTACGTTAATGAAAATCAATGTTTTAGCAGGAAATCAGGTTTAGCAAAAAGTTTCAACCTCACAAAGCCCAGTTTGATGGTAACTAGTCTCGCAAAGCCAGACCAAACTACAGCAAGTAGTATGGTCTGGAATCACGACATTTAGAGCTGTCTATCCGAGGGGAAACTGGGCTTGCCTGTTTTTATTTCTTTAAACCAATCAGAGCTATCAGGGTGTGGACATGTGGAAACAGCAGCTAGCTTGGCTAATAGAAATGATCAAAGTGATGCAGCATGATTGCATTTGTGGTATTTAAGGGTTTTCCTGTGAGCAAACATTTTCCCACATTGTTCACAACAGAACAATCTCTCTCCAGTGTGAATAGGGCGGTGGGCTGTTAAGTGACCTGACCTTCTGAAAGTTTTTCCACATTGTTCACACCAGAACGGTTTCTCTCCAGTGTGAACAAGACGGTGGACAGTTAAGTGACCTGACTGAGTGAATGTTGACCCACATTGGTCACAGCTGTATGGTTTTTCTCCAGTGTGAATACGACAGTGGGCTTTATAGTCACCTGACGTAGTGAAAGTTTTTCCACATTGTTCACACCAGAACGGTTTCTCTCCAGTGTGAACAAGACGGTGGACAGTTAAGTGACTCGAAGTAGTGAAAGTTGCCCCACATTGGTCACAGCTGTATGGTCTCTCTCCAGTGTGAATGCGGCGGTGGACAGCTAAGTTGCTTGACATAGTGAAAGTTGCCCCACATTGGTCACAGCTGTATAGTTCTCCAGTGTGAATTCTCTGATGAACATTTAAACTTCCAGATGTTGAGTAGGATTTGTCACAGAGTCGACAGTGGTGACGTTTGACTCCATTTCTTCCTCTCTGTTTCTATAGCGACAGACAGACAGACACAGAGAAAGAGAAACAGAGAGACAGTTAGTGAGATGTAACAGTGAAGCCAGCTATACCACAGACTAACCCCGGAGCTACACCAGGCTTGTCCGTATCACAGCAGTTGTGTGTTAGGAGCAACATCGTTTGCTTTGTTCAGTGCAAGGAAGGAACACAAATTAAAACATATCCATTCGGTCCTGCCCAAAGATGAAAGATTTTTGGGAAAACACTAGTCACATGCAGCAGATTATATTGACACACATTTAACTTTATTTGGGTGATTTACAAGAAGGAATAACAGGAAATGATAGATACCATTACTTGTAAATAGTAACTGGCAAATCCTCATTCTATAAAAAAAAATATGGAATGTTTGTTTGATTGGTGTAACGGTGCCTAGCTGCATTGTTCTTTCTGTTTGTATTGGAAATGTTAATATAAATGTAAGTTTGTAAAAAAAATAATCTCTGTTTTCAAAGATAAATTTTCAAAGACTCTTCTATTGTCTTCCCCCAATCACAAGCTACTCCCCCCCACCCTCCTGTGATGGCCCTACACAACCCTCCTCTGGTTCCCAGTCTAATTTCCCTCTCCACCCCTCCCCCTCTGCTAACCTCTGCAGTGTTCTTCACAGCTAACCATGGAAAACCACTGATTGTTTCATATACTAATTGTTTCCAGTGCTTACATCATTGCATATTTTTGAATCATTTTATATCAATGTATGTCTTATATGACTTTTTTTAGATTGTCATTGTTAGGATACACCATTGTGCCACAAAGCAAATGTTATTTTACACTTACATACTTTATTTGTATTTCTATTCTAATTTAGAGCAACTGTAAACGTATGTATTTCTGATTCTACTTACTTGAGCTGATATATGAGCGCTATAAACCATCACATGTAGCAGAGTAGAGAAGCTGCTACGTTGTTAAAATGTGACACAAACAATAGAAGTTGCCAAGGCAGCACAGCAACCCCCAAGTGAAACCATATCAGGACAAAGAACAAGGTTCATCTGGATGCTACAGCTAACCGTTAACTCCACTGCGATGCCTATGATGGCCCTACTCGGGCAGGGCCGTATCCATAGAGTGAAGACAATGGGGACTGGACAGGGGCAAGGGTGGAAGACTGATCAAATCTATTGAAGAAACAGTTCAGGTCGTTGACCCACTTTAGGACCCCCATGGGCTTGGAGTCAGGCTTTGTTTACCTTTATTTCCTGACCTAAAGGCCCTGAAAATAAATGATTTGATACTGTTCACATCTGTCTGTGGCACTACATTAGATATTTTGAAAACACAGGCTAAGTTCATAGTTTTCCTCTGGTTGTTAAAAACAAGATGTCATACAAATTACATTAGGCTATTTAAATAATGTAAGCACAGCCACTATCAGGATTATTTATACACAAGAGATAGAACTGAAAAATATGGCTATCAATACAATTCACAAAATAATGTGGGAGATATTTCAAAACTTTCAACATCAAAAGTTGCTGTAGTTGAATAATTACCCTTACATTATTCACATGTTTTCAAAATCCTTGAAACCAGATTGCTTTTTCGCAATTTTTTTGTTGATTTTCCACAAACACTGGCTGTGTAAAAGGGGCAAATGATTGTTTCACATACTAATTGTTTCCAGTGCTTACATCATTGCATATTGTGGAATCATTTGTATATTAATGTATTTCTTATTCTTATACTCTGTGACTATTGTTAGAAAGTCATTTTAAAGCTACAACATTGTGGCACAAATCAGATGTAATTTTACACTTAGATGCTTTATTTGTATTTCTATTCTAATTTAGAGCAACTGTAAACTTATGTATTTCTGATTCTACTTACTTGAGCTGATATATGAGCGCTATATACCATCACATGTAACAGAGTAGAGAAGCTGCTACGTTGTTAAAATGTGACACAAACAATTGAAGTTGCCAAAGGCAGCACAGCAACCCCCAAGTGAAACCATATCAGGACAAAGAACAAGGTTTATCTGGATGCTACAGCTAACCGTTAACTCCACGCTACAAAAGGTCCACATGCGGTCAGGAGATGACCCAGTGTCCCTTCGTGTCTGTAGTGTGACATCATGAGCACTGACCTGAGCGTCGCGTGAGCCTGCTGATGTCGTGGGGACGTCGTCCTGGTTGTTCTCCTCCATTGCTGCTCTCTGAGATCCAGCAGCTCTCCTCTGTGGCTGCTGCTCTTAAAGGATGATTTCACCGGTGGAAATATGAATGTACCTATGTAGAGCAAAACCTATGTGTTATAAATGTGCAAAAATTTTGGAAATCGGTTCACCCTAGCCTGAGAAACGGCAAAAAGAGTGTTTTTATGGTCTCTCTGCCGGTCTCTGCCTCTAAAGTCAGAAATCCTCCGGCTACCACAATGCACTGCGCTAGCAGCACTCCAAGGCCCCGCCCACATTTCCATAGTCTCGTCTCGTCTGACCCGGTCTGACCTCTGACTCCGATGAGAGTTTGTAAACACCAAACACACTACTTCCCATTACAGTTATTGGCGATACCTCGACCAATACAGACTCTATGTAGATTCCACAATTAATATATATATTTTTTTAAATATGAATGTATTAGTTTCGGTTTCACTGTAAAACGGAGGGAAGGAAATGCGCACTACACTAGTCTAACTTTTCTTCAGTTTACAAGATAGTGAGCTGTTTTCAACAATGCCTGCGGCTAAAAAAAAAACTAGCCTAGCCTTCAAAACAAACCGGAGGACTGAAACTAAATATTCTAGCCTGGGCGTGAAGAGGACAATCTGGACGGGACTGACGTATCTTCGTTGTGGACAGGTTGTGTGGACCGGGCCTGCAAAATGCACTCGCGTACAGGTAAGACTTTCAACGTATTTGACTATATTTCTGTTCACACAGTATGCAATTATAGCTGCTGTGGGGGGGGGGGGGGGGGGCTTGCTAAACTCTTTCAGAAACAAACTAATTCAGCAACCATTTGGTGTGTTTGTAATGCAACTAAGAAAAAAAAATCATCAGACTATCATTTTTAGTGAGTGCTCACAGCTAACGTTTCACTTGAAGCCTAACTGTTGTATTGTTTGGTGACATTTCAGAATCCGATGTCTACACCCTCAATATCAGCTGTGATAGTGGGGTAAAAAGTTGATCAATGGCTGTCTCCCCTTCAACTGCAACCAAGGCAGCTGCAGTGACGCTTCTGAGAGGAAATATGTCAAATTCAGGAGCATCCCAGCTCTGCTAATATGTCCTCACACCTCAACCTGTGCCTTATCAGCCACTCATTTAAGGCTAAATTGTAAATATTTTGTGTTTATAGCTCATATTTTGTATCTTATATTTATCATGTTCGTATATTGGACAGTTTATTTTTAAGAATTGTTTCATTGTGTGTTACCTGGTTTATTTAACATTGAGCATGATGCCACAATATTTTCCTTTGTAAACAATAAAACATCTTATGTTGTTACCTTACCTTGGACTCCTGTCTACACCCATGTTCACCAGTACAGACTTGTTGGCTGAACTGATTTTGATGCACAGATTACTGTATGTATTGTTTTTAAAATACAATCTATGAGGTAAATGTAATAAATTCACAAGGATGCAAGGTAGGTTCATCATACTGAAGCACAGGAAAAACAGATACACAGAAAAATAACTAAGCCATCAGTTTTACTACCAAAGCTAGCCAGAATATATTTCAATTGAGTACTTCAGGTCACATTTCTATATTGATGGCATACAAAATATTTGCTTATTTATTAAATACAGTAGCTCAGCATCTGAAGTCTGTCCTCAACCTTTTTCCCCAGTAGAAATTTGTATTTTTCTAATAGTACTCCAGTTGAACAGCACTCTGGTTAGTAGACAAACCACATCAACCAACTTGAGTTCAAAGTTTTAATCCAAACATATGAACAACTATTTATAAAAATAAAATGTGTAGTGTGTTGGTTCAGGTCATTCTGGTCACAGCTGCTCTTGTTTCTTGATAGCCACGGTCCTGTTCATCACGTGCATGGTCAGGTGCTGGGTCTCTCTCTTTGCAGGATTCACGCCAGGAAACTGCATGAATCAGCGATATTGTCTATAAAACATTGAGCAAAACATTAGTAAGGCCAGCTAATTTTAGTCTGCAGTAGCTTACATGAAAAAGAACTGCAAGGTTACGTCACGTTAGCTTTGCTGCCCATGTTACCAACCACAGGAAAACGTAGTGCCAATAAGACATTTTAGAACAGGATTCAAAACTGCAATAAGACCACTTGTGCCGTGTTTACGCCCGGGTCACATCCTACGTCTGTGCAGTGTATCTAGCTCGCAGTTCCCCCCCCCCCCCCCCCCCCACACACACAGTCAGTGTCTCACTGCTGCAGCGCTGCTTTTACCAGCCTGTTGCTACATGAGTTTTTCTTTGATCATTCACATTAATAAAGTGCTGTGTAGCTGCTCTAATCGGCTAACACAAGCGCCAGGGGAAAAAAGAAAGGCAGACGCAAATGCAAGAAGTGTGGCGGTGATGAATGAGTAAAAATAAAAACTTACTGTGTTGTGGTCGACGTCCGTCCGTCTCTCCCCGCGGCCTGTGGCTGGCGCCTACAGTTCACCGTCTCAATACTGAAATATGTCTCCGGGGTCCCTCTTTCCATATGCGGAGTAAAGCTACAGTGAAGTTTCTAACAGTGAACACCGCAAATCCACCAGGCACAGCGGCAGGGCTCCTCTTCAGCATGGAGTAGCTGCTAGTGTAGCTGGCTTCTCCTCTTCCTCCTTACGACTATCACCTCTCTTCCTCGCTGTAATCCGGTTTATACAGGTTGACACGAATGTCCGTTCACTAGAGTAAACATAAATCCCGTTCAGGCGTTACAAATGGAAAATATCCTTCTGCCATGGTCGGAGTTTTTCAGGAGTCTGCTTCTTCGCTAAGCGGGGGAGAAACATGGCGGACGCTGTGTTTACATCTCGTCCGTGAGCTCCCGCCTCCCTCATTCCTTATTGGTGGGCATAAAAATGTGCGGAACTAAAGGCCTGTAGTCTTCGGGCCCTCTGGCACGCAGACCACGGCTCCAATGGATGACGTATTTTGCGTCATCCATTGGAGTGTGTGGGGTGTGGAATATCAGGACAGCTGGGCCAAGGGAAGACTGAGTCAAGACAAACCTCTTTCCTTATATTATAATAGCCATTTTATAATGATAGAAAGCAGGTTCTGTATCGGTGAAGTAATCCTTTAAGCGCGAGACGGACACGATGAGCTGCAAGATCTTGGAGTGAGTCTTGCGGTCACATTGCTAAACCCCGCCCCCCTGTTGCTATGACTGTAGATGAATGGCTCCTTGTTTATAGATCAGAAATTCCTTTGTTTGTCCCCAATCTGTAAAATGTACGCTGTAACAGTAACAGAAGGGACAGTGGCAATAAGTAGATAGCAAAATAAAATAAGTTCATACCTGTAAAAATAGTACTGAAAAAAAAAGAAAAAAGTAAACAAATGTATTACAAACAAGTCGGTAAAATAAGATAACAGTGAATAAAATATAATAAAGTTAAGCAGTGGACAGTCTTATATGATATATACTTATTAAAACAATAAGCACAGTGATATTGTACAAGAAGTTTAACAGTAATAACAGAGTGGCTGAGAGTTGGAGAAAGGTGTGGAGGGAAGGTGGTGGGTGGAGGTGAGGACAGGGCCGTATCAAGAGAGTGAAGACAATGGCGACTGGACAGGGGGAAGGGTGGAAGACTGATCAAATCTATTGAAGAAACAGTTCAGGTCGTTGACCCACTTTAGGACCCCCATGGATCTGGGAGTCAGGCTTTGTGTAGCTGTATTTTCACACCTGAAGGCCCACTGTTTGTCCTAAAGAAGAGCCTTCATGTCAGCAATAGTCCAGGGTTTGCAGCAATTAACATAGAATCCTTACAGTATCATTAAAACCAAAGGGGTTGTTTAGAACGAAAAGACCTGGAAGAATGTTAGCATAACATGACAAGAAACTATTTGGATTCCTGTTAAGTGTCATCTAATTTGCACTGAAAGAAGCCTATAATATGGTGAAAATATCAACCTACTGTATATAACCTCATTATTGTCAAGTTATTTTTACATTAATATCCCTGTGGATCATTTCTAACTCCAAATATTGAATTGATATACACCAGTTTATTGTTGGTATGTTACAAAGGTATGACTGCACTTTGAGCAAATGTTTTCAACTTATGTCAGTCTTTAAATGTGTTTCATCATTTCACCAAATTATTTCCCAGGCCTTTATGAAATTGGATGAAAATCTAAAATTATCCTGAATGAATTTAGTAGACAGGAGGTTAAAAGACTGATTACAGGAAGTGACATCACACTGACAAGAGAAACACAAAGAGCTGAAACAACATGGACACTCACTAAGAAGCTTTTATTGATTCATTGATTGATTTACAGTCAAACTGAAGTATTTACAGTCTGTGAAGCAAATATATGTAATTAATATTAACAATTTCATTGTATTCTTTATTGATTTTGTTTGAAACACATGGAAAACATTAGTGATGAAGAAATAAAACACAAATAAAACTCATTAATCAAAACATAAAAGTATCAGTTAACACTTTGGTCTGTTTCTAAACCAACTATATAGAAATGTGTCACTCTGTTCCATGTTGTAAATGTTTGACAATACATTTTCACTTTCATGTCACTTTCATTTTCCTCGAGAGATCAATTGAGGAGTGACCCCCCTTTTGAGTCAAACAAATGCAAAGCAAAACAATATACACAATATACAATGCAATAACATCAAATACACAACAATGGATGAATAGAATTAAAAAAAACAAATGACATTTAGACAGTGGTGATGAATGGCAGCAATTAAAATTAAATTGATGAAAGTACAATATAGACTAATTAAAACAGTTACAGGTAGAGTTTGGCAGATTTAAGATAATATGTTTACATTTTTTAAAGAATAAGAAGGTATTTATTTTGATTTGTTGCTGTAAGCTTTTCCAGGAGTCAGGGGCACTGAAGCTAAAAGCTGTCTTTCCAAGCTTGGATCGGACTTGGGGGACATAACGCATAAGCATGTCAGTGGAGCATGTCTGATAAAGCCCATCTGAAATTTGCAGCATTGTTGTCAAATAAAAATTAAAATGTGCGACACGTCTTTCTTTAAGAGAGGACCACCCAACCTTTCCATATAAAACACAATGGTGTGTGTCATAAGATACGATAATAGAAAGAGACACAAACACAATAAAACATTTTCTCTCTCACTACGTTAATGAAAATCAATGTTTTAGCAGAAAATCAGGTTTAGCAAAAAGTTTCAACCTCACAAAGCCCAGTTTGATGGTAACTAGTCTCGCAAAGCCAGACCAAACTACATCAAGTAGTATGGTCTGGAATCACGACATTTAGAGCCGTCTATCCGAGGGGAAACTGGGCTGGCCTGTTTTTATTTTATTAAACCAATCACAATCATCTAGGGTGGGGCTGAGCCCGGAAAGCAGCAGCGCTGTCCGTGCAAAATAGTGCTGGGGGGCAATATTTTGATGGAACGTCTTCACATTCAGAGGCTGTCAGAGAAATGGCTAATTCCTACACGCAAACGCCACAAAAAAAACTATTAAAGACAAACGGAATAAACATAGTGTGTTGCTTTCTCACCAGCATGTCAAGACACGATACACTTTAGCCCCTGGGGAGCTCACGGGATAACTTAACGGGAATTAACTAGTCACGCAGTTTTATCTCTGGTAACATTATCAATGGCGGCCAATTGTCCTGTAAATCACCAAAGAAAAGGAACGACAGATCTTAATCTAGCTGGTTTAAGGTCCGCTGCTCAATCCAAACCCCCACGCTTAATTTCTGGGGGTATTTCTGCCCGGGGGAAGTTGTACCATGAAGTCGGACAGCTAGGCTAAGCTAGGCTTTGTCCCGGACCGCCGCCGCCGCTATTATTATCCCGAAGTATCGGCACACTTTATTTCTGTCTACAGTAATGTGACTTCTCACACCCTTTGTGTATGTGTGTGTGTAAGGGAGAGCGCTGCACAGACGCACACAGGTTGACTGTGAGCGAATTGTTTCCTAGGTTGAGGGGGAGCTAAATACGGGAACGCCAGCAACAGGAAGGGAAGGCGTAGCATTGGTAGCATTTGATCATACTTACATGAATAAAACAAAGCGAACAAAAGCATGCAGGATGCTAAGCCAAGGTATAATACGCACACTTCAAACAGAACTTCACTATCAAAAAAAGCATGAATAATTTCAAAGAAGGGTTAGGGTAAACAGGATTTCACTGTTTCTATTGCTAAGTCCCTCTAATCAATATAAGTGAAATGCAGATTCACAATTACACTAACTTCTACAATTCATATGAAATGTAAATATGGACTGATTATAACAATGCAGAATATAAAGACATTGTAAATGTGATTCAGTCATATAAATGCAGTGAACTCATGTGATCATATGAAAAGCACAGATCAGGATTACAAGCAAACTAAAAGTAGTAGAACTCATACTGTATAAACACACAGCTATCAGGGTGTGGACATGGGAAAACAGCAGCTAGCTTGGCTAATAGAAATGATCAAAGTGATGCAGCATGAATGCATTTGTGGTATTTAAGGGTTTTCCTGTGAGCAAACATTTTCCCACATTGTTCACACCAGAACGGTTTCTCTCCAGTGTGAATACGGTGGTGGACAGTTAACTCACTTGACGTAGTGAAAGTTTTCCCACATTGTTCACACCAGAACAATTTCTCTCCAGTGTGAATAGGGCGGTGGGCTGTTAAGTGACCTGCCCTTCTGAAAGTTTTTCCACAGTGTTCACACCAGAACGGTTTCTCTCCAGTGTGAATACGGTGGTGGGCAGTTAAGTGACCTGACCTTCTGAAAGTTTCCCCACATTGGTCACAGCTGTATGGTTTCTCTCCAGTGTGAATACGACAGTGGGCTTTATAGCCACCTGACGTAGTGAAAGTTTTTCCACATTGTTCACACCAGAACGGTTTCTCTCCAGTGTGAAAACGATGGTGGACATTTAGGTCACTTGACGTAGTGAAAGTTGCCCCACATTGGTCACAGCTGTATGGTCTCTCTCCAGTGTGAATGCGGCGGTGAACAGCTAAGCCGCTTGACAGAGTGAAAGTTGCCCCACATAGGTCACAGCTGTATAGTTCTCCAGTGTGAATTCTCTGATGAACCTTTAAACTTCCAGATGTTTTGTAGGATTTGTCACAGAGTCCACAGTGGTGACATTTGACTCCATTTCTTCCTCTCTGTTTCTATAGCGACAGACAGACAGACACAGAGAAAGAGAAACAGAGAGACAGTTAGTGAGATGTTACAGTGAAGCCAGCTATACCACAGACTAACCCCGGAGCTACACCAGGCTTGTCCGTATCACAGCAGTTGTGTGTTAGGAGCAACATCGTTTGCTTTGTTCAGTGCAAGGAAGCAACACAAATTAAAACATATCCATTCGGTCCTGCCCAAAGATAAAATATAATTTGGGAAAACACTAGTCACATGCAGCAGATTATATTGACACACATTTAACTTTATTTGGGTGACTTACAAGAAGGAATAACAGGAAACGAAAGATACCATTACTTGTAAATAGTAACTGGCAAATCCTCATTCTATAAAAAAAAAATATGGAATCTTTGTTGGATTGGTGTAACGGTGCCTAGCTGCATTGTTTTTTCTGTTTGTATTAGAAATGTTAATACAATTGCAAGTTTATAAAAAAAAGAATCTCGGTTTTCAAAGATATGTTGACTGACCACTGGTTTCAGCCCAAATGGCAACAGAGAGAGATGAATGCAACATGAAGGGGGGCAATCAAATTCAATGTCTTCAACAGATTTGAAACAATAGCCCCTACTCATTCACCACTTGACTCTTCTATTTTCTTCCCCCAATCACCAGCTACTCTCCCCCCACCCTCCTGTGATGGCCCTACTCAACCCTCCTCTGGTTCCCAGTCTAATTTCCCTCTCCACCCCCCCCCCCCTCTGCTAACCTCTGCAGTGTTCTTCACAGCTGACCATGGAAAAACACTGATTGTTTCATATACTAATTGTTTCCAGTGCTTACATCATTGCATATTTTTGAATAATTTTTATATCAATGTATGTCTTATATGACTATTTTTAGATTGTCATTGTTAGGATACACCATTGTGCCACAAAGCAAATGTTATTTTACACTTACATACTTTATTTGTATTTCTATTCTAATTTAGAGCAACTGTAAACTTATGTATTTCTGATTCTACTTACTTGAGCTGATATATGAGCACTATATACCATCACATGTAACAGAGTAGAGAAGCTGCTACGTTGTTAAAATGTGACACAAACAATATAAGTTGCCAACGCAGCACAGCAACCCCTAAGTGAAACCATATCAGGACAAAGAACAAGGTTTATCTGGATGCTACAGCTAACCGTTAACTCCACTGCGATGCCTATGATGGCCCTACTCGGGCAGGGCCGTATCCAGAGAGTGAAGACAATGGGGACTGGACAGGGGCAAGGGTGGAAGACTGATCAAATCTATTGAAGCAACAGTTCAGGTCGTTGACCCACTTTAGGACCCCCATGGACTGGGAGTCAGGCTTTGTTTACCTTTATTTCCTGACCTAAAGGCCCTGAAAATAAATGATTTGATACTGTTCACATCTGTCTGTGGCACTACATTAGATATTTTGAAAACACAGGCTAAGTTCATAGTTTTCCTCTGGTTGTTAAAAACAAGATGTCATACAAATTACATATTAGGCTATTTAAATAATGTAAGCACAGCCACTATCAGGATTGTTTATACACAAGAGAGAGAACTGAAAAATATGGCTATCAATACAATTCACAAAATAATGTGGGAGATATTTAAAAACATTCAACATCAAAAGTTGCTGTAGTTGAATAATTACCCTTACATTATTCACATGTTTTCAAAATCCTTGAAACCAGATTGCTTTTTCGCAATTTTTTTGTTGATTTTCCACAAACACTGGCTGTGTAAAAGGGGAAAATGATTGTTTCACATACTAATTGTTTCCAGTGCTTACATCATTGCATATTGTGGAATCATTTGTATATTAATGTATTTCTTATTCTTATACTCTGTGACTATTGTTAGAAAGTCATTTTAAAGCTACAACATTGTGGCAAAAATCAGATGTAATTTTACACTTAGATGCTTTATTTGTATTTCTATTCAAATTTAGAGCAACTGTAAAGGTAGGTATTTCTGATTCTACTTACTTGAGCGGATATATGAGCGCTATATACCATCACATGTAACAGAGTAGAGAAGCTGCTATGTTGTTAAAATGTGACACAAACAATTGAAGTTGCCAAAGGCCATAATGTAGTACAGCAACGCCCCAGCGAAACCATATAAGGACAAAGAACAAGGTTTATCTGAATGCTACAGCTAACCGTTAACGCCACGCTACAAAAGGTCCACATGCGGTCAGGAGATGACCCAGTGTCCCTTTGTGTCTGTAGTGTGACATCATGAGCACTGACCTGAGCGTCGCGTGAGCCTGCTGATGTCGTGGGGACGTCGTCCTGGTTGTTCTCCTCCATTGCTGCTCTCTGAGATCCAGCAGCTCTCCTCTGTGGCTGCTGCTCTTAAGCGCGAGACGGACACGATGAGCTGCAAGATCTTGGAGTGAGTCTTGCGGTCACATTGCTAAACCCCGCCCCCCTGTTGCTATGACTGTAGATGAATGGCTCCTTGTTTATAGATCAGAAATTCCTTTGTTTGTCCCCAATCTGTAAAATGTACGCTGTAACAGTAACAGAAGGGACAGTGGCAATAAGTAGATAGCAAAATAAAATAAGTTCATACCTGTAAAAATAGTACTGAAAAAAAAAGAAAAAAGTAAACAAATGTATTACAAACAAGTCGGTAAAATAAGATAACAGTGAATAAAATATAATAAAGTTAAGCAGTGGACAGTCTTATATGATATATACTTATTAAAACAATAAGCACAGTGATATTGTACAAGAAGTTTAACAGTAATAACAGAGTGGCTGAGAGTTGGAGAAAGGTGTGGAGGGAAGGTGGTGGGTGGAGGTGAGGACAGGGCCGTATCAAGAGAGTGAAGACAATGGCGACTGGACAGGGGGAAGGGTGGAAGACTGATCAAATCTATTGAAGAAACAGTTCAGGTCGTTGACCCACTTTAGGACCCCCATGGATCTGGAGTCAGGCTTTGTGTAGCTGTATTTTCACACCTGAAGGCCCTCTGTTTGTCCTAAAGAAGAGCCTTCATGTCAGCAATAGTCCAGGGTTTGCAGCAATTAACATAGAATCCTTACAGTATCATTAAAACCAAAGGGGTTGTTTAGAACGAAAAGACCTGGAAGAATGTTAGCATAATATGACAAGAAACTATTTGGATTCCTGTTATGTGTCATCTAATTTGCACTGAAAGAAGCCTATAATATGGTGAAAATATCAACCTACTGTATATAACCTCATTATTGTCAAGTTATTTTTACATTAATATCCCAACGGATCATTTCTAACTCCAAATATTGAATTGATATACACAGTTTATTGTTGGTATGTTACAAAGGTGTGACTGCACTTTGAGCAAACTTTTTCAACTTATGTCAGTCTTTATTGTGTTTCATCATTTCACCAATTATTTCCCAGGCCTTTATAGAATTAAATAAAAATCTAAAATGATCCTGAATAAACTTTATTGGACACACAGTAGATCTGGTGCTAGTAGCAGGAAGTGACATCACTCTGACAAGAGAAACACAAAGAGCTGAAACAACACGGACACTCACTAAGAAGCTTTTATTGATTCATTGATTGATTTACAGTCAAACTGAAGTCTTTAAAGTCTGTGAAGCAAATACATGCAATTAATATTTACAGTGACATTTTATTCTTTATTGACTTTGTTTGAAACACATGGAAATAATTAGTGACAAAGAAATAAATTGCAAGTAAGACTAATTCATCAAAACAGTAAAGTATCAGTTTACACTTTGGTTTGTTTCTAAACCAACTCTATAGATATGTGTGGCTCTGTTCCATGTTGTAAAGGTTTGACAATCCATTTTAATTTTCAGTTAACTTTCATTTATCCTCGAGAGATCAATTGAGGGGTGACCGTCATTTTGATGTCTGGTCAAACAAATGCAAAGCAAAAACAACAATAGATACACAATATACAATGCAAATACATCAAATACACAACAGCTGATGAAGAGAATTAAAAAATTAAAATAAATTGACATTTAGACAGTGGTGACGAACGGCGTCAATTAAAATTAAATGGGTGAAAGTACAATACAGCCTAATTAAAACCGTTACAGGTAGAGTTTGGCAGATTTAATATACTATGTTTACATTTTTTAAAGAATAAGAAGGCATTTATTTAGATTTGTTGCTGTAAGCTGTTCCAGAAGTCAGGGGCAATTAAGCTAACAGCGGTCTTTCCAAGCTTAGATTGGGCTTGGGGGACATAAACCATAAGCATGTCAGTGGAGCAGGTCTGATAAAGCCCATCTGAAATTTGCAGCTTTGTTGTCAAATAAAAATAAAAATGTGCCAATGTGTGTCACGTCTTTCTTTAAGAGAGGACCACCCAACCTTTCCATATAAAACACAATGGTGTGTGTCATAAGATACGATAATAGAAAGAGACACAAACACAATAAAATATTTCCTCTCTCACTATGTTAATGAAAATCAATGTTTTAGCAGAAAATAAGGTTTAGCAAAAAGTTTCAACCTCACAAAGCCCAGTTTGATGGTAACTAGTCTCGCAAAGCCAGACCAAACTACAGCAAGTAGTAACAAAAACGCCACAAAAAAAAATATTCAAGACAAAAGGAATAAACATAGTGTGTTGCTTTCTCACCAGCATGTCAAGACACGATACACTTTAGCCCCCGGGGAGCTCACGGGATAACTTAACGGGAATTAACTAGTCACGCAGTGTTATCTCTGGTAACATTATCAACAGCGGCCCGTTGTCCTGTAAATCACCAAAGAAAAGGAACAGCGGATCTTAATCTAGCTGGTTATAAGGTCAGCTGCTCAATCTAAACCCCCACACTTCATTTTACAGAGTTTATGAGGGTATTTCTGCCCGAGGGAAGTTGTACAATGAAGTGGGACAGCTAGGCTATGCTACGCTGTGTCCCGGACCGCCGCAACCGCTATTATTATCCCGAAGTATCGGCACACTTCATTTCTGTCTACAGTAATGTGACTTCTCACACCCTGTGTGTGTGTGTGTAAGGGAGAGCGCTGCACAGACGCACACAGGTTGACTGTGAGCAAATTTTTTCCAAGTTTGAGGTGGGAGCTAAATACGGGAACGCCAGCAACAGGAAGGGGAGGCGTAGCGTTGGTAGCCGACGCCAGCGCAAATAGACATTGGCGAAACCCGTTCAGCCAGACTAAATGGTAACTGGTTTGATCATACGTACATGAATAAAACAAAGTGAAGAAAAGGCAAATGGGAAAAATACATCCATCAATTAGCATGCAGGATGCTAAGCCATGGTACACAGTAAATTCCCCAGTGTTAAATATGCAGTGTCAATATCCATTAACTCTATCTGAGTTAATATAACAACAGCTGGAGTAGAATGCCTCCTAGTGTTGGTGTCAATTTCGGTAGTTAAAAGACGGGGTGTAGAAAGTACTCTATAAGGCTTTAAATAACACTATACAGTGTATTTTTAACTCTATTTTGAGTTAATTTAACTCTAAAATTGTAACACTTTGAAGAGAGTTAATTTAACTCCAATTCTGAGTGGGACCAAATACACTCGGAAATGGTGTTAAATTTAACTCTTTTAGAGTTATTTTAACACTTCAAAATTTACTGTGTATAATGCACACACGTCTAACAGAACTTCACTATCAAAAAAAGCATGAAAAATGTCATAGAAGGGTTAGGGTAAACAAAATTTCACTGTTTCTATTGCTAAGTCCCTCTAATCAATATAAGTGAAATGCAGATTCACAATTACACTAAGTTCTACAATTCATATGAAATGTAAATATGGACTGCTTATAACAATGCAGAATATAAAGACATTGTAAATGTGATTCTGTCATATAAATACAGTGAACTCATGTCATCATATGAAAAGCACAGATCAGCAATAAAAGCAAACTAAAAGTAGTAGAACTCATACTGTATAAACACACAGCTATCAGGGTGTGGACATGGGGAAACAGCAGCTAGCTTGGCTAATAGAAAGGATCAAAGTGATGCAGCATGAATGCATTTGTGGTATTTAAGGTTTTTCCTGTGAGCAAACATTTTCCCACATTGTTCACACCAGAACGGTTTCTCTCCAGTGTGAACACGGTGGTGGGTAGTTAACTGACTTGACGTAGTGAAAGTTTTTCCGCATAGGTCACATCTGTATGGTTTCTTGGCAGTGTGAATATGGTGATGTGCAGTTAAGGAACTTGACTGAGTGAAAGTTTTTCCACATAGGTCACAGCTGTATGGTTTCTCGGCAGTGTGAATACGGCTATGTGTAGTTAAGGAACTTGACTGAGTGAAAGTTGCCCCACAATGAACACAGCAGTATGGTTTCTCTCCAGTATGAATACGGTGGTGGGTAGTTATATGACTTGACTTATTGAAAGTTTTTCCACATAGCTCACAGCTGTACGGTTTCTCTCCAGTGTGAATACGGTGATGTGCAGTTAAGTTACTTGACTGAGTGAAAGTTTTTCCACATAGGTCACATTTGTATGGTTTCTCAGCAGTGTGAATACGGTGATGTGCAGTTAAGTTACTTGACTGAGTGAAAGTTTTTCCACATAGGTCACAGCTGTATGGTTTCTCTCCAGTGTGAACTCTCTGATGAATCTTTAACTTTTGAGGTGTTGAGAAGGATTTGTCACAGAGTTGGCAGTGGTGACAATTGACTCCATTTAGTCTTTTCTGTTTCTATAGCGATGGACAGACAAAGAGAAAGAGTTAGTGAGATGTTACAGTGAAGCCAGCCATACCAAAGACTAACCCCGGGGCTGCACTGGGCTCCTCCATATCACAGCAGTTGTGTGTCAGGAGCAACATTGTTCGCTTTGCTCAGTCCAAGAAGGACAACAATTATTGAGTGAATAGTCAGAACAATATCCCTAGCAACAATGATTTATTCTTAACAGTTAGTTATAGGGAAATATCAATGAGGTGTAAAAAATCAATGTAATCACAAGAATCTCCGTCTTTCAACATGTGTGATACAATTTACTCTACTACCTGTTCTACCCAAAGGTGTGAATTCAGTTTGGGGAATTCTTGTGAGAGTTTTTCATAACCCCTATATTTCAAACATATCCATTTGGTCCTGCCCCAAGATACAAGATTTTTTGGAAAACACTAGGACTGTTTGTCACTTTATTTCGGTGATTAACCAGAAGGAATAACAGGAAATAATGAATACAATAACTCCTAAATAGTTACAGGTAAATCCTCAATCTATAAAAAAAACAAATGATTAAATGTTGTTTGGATTGATGTAACGGTGCCAAGCTGCATTGTTCTGTTTGTTTGTGTTGAAAATGTAAATACAAATTTAAGTTAAAAAAGAAAGAATCTCTGCCTTCAAAGATATGTTGACTGTTCACTGGTTTCAGCCCAAATGGCAACAGAGAGAGATGAATGCAACATGGAGAGGGGCCAACAAACTCAATGTGTTCAACAGAGTTGAAACAACAGCCCCTACTAATTCACCACTTGACTCTTCTATTGTCTTCCCCCAATCATCAGCTACTCCCCCCCACCCTCCTGTGATGGCCCTACTCAACCCCCCTCTGGTTCCCAATCTAACTTCCCTCTCCACCCTTCCCCATCTGCTAACCTCTGCAGTATTCTTCACAACTGACCATGGAAGAACACTGATTTGTGTTATATACTCTTGTTGTTTCCAAGTGCTTATATCGTTGCATATTGTGAAATAATTTTCATATTATTTTATTTCTTATTTTTATATGACTAATGTCAGATTCGTATTGTTAGGCTACACCAGTGTGGCAAATAGAAAATGTTGTTTTGAACTTACATATATTATTTGTATATTAACAGAGTAAAGAGGCTGATACGTTGATGAAATGTTACACAAACATTAGAAGTTGCTAAGGCCATAACGCAGCACAGCAACCCCCAGCGAAACGGTTTCCCCGCGCCCATGAGTGAGTCCAATCCATATAAGGACAAAGAACAAGGTTTATCTGGATGCTAAAGCTAACTGCTAACTCCACGCTACAAAAGGTCCACATGCGGTCAGGAGATGACCCAGTGTCCCTTCGTGTCTGTAGTGTGACATCATGAGCACTGACCTGAGCGTCGCATGAGCCTGCTGATGTCGTGGGGATGTCGTCCTGGTTGTCCTCCTCCATTGCTGGTCTCTGAGATCCAGCAGCTCTCCTCTGTGGCTGCTGCTCTTAAGCACGATATGGTCACAATGAGCTGCAAGATCTTGGAGAAGGTCTAGCAGTCACTTCGCTAAACCCCGCCCCCCTGTTGCTTTGACTGTAGATGATTGGCTCCTTGTTTATAGATCAGAAATACCTTTGTTTGTCCCACATTGGCAACATGTACGTTGTTAAGGCAACAAAAGGAAAAGTGCCGCAAAGTAAATGGCAGAACAAAACAAGTTAAACGTTTATAATTAATATAGGAAGAAAAGAAAAAGAAAAAAAAGTGAACTATTGTATTAAAAAATAAATATATAAATAAATCAGGTAAATTAGATAACAGTAAACAAAATAAAAAGTGACGCAGCGGATGGTCTGATATAACAGATCATTTTTAAAACAAGAACAGTGATATTGTACAAGAAGTTTAACAGTAATAACAGAGTGGCTGAGAGTTGTAGAAAGGTGTGGAGGGAAGGGGGTGGGTGGAGGTGAGGACAGGGCCGTATCCAGAGAGTGAAGACAATGGGGACTGGACAGGGGGAAGGGTGGAAAACTGATCAAATCTATTGAGGAAACAGTTCAGGTCGTTGACCCACTTTAGGACCCCCATGGGCTTGGAATCAGGCTTTGTGTAGCTGTATTTCCACACCTAAAGACCCTCTGTTTGTCCTAAAGAAGAGCCTTCATGTCAGCAGTAGTCCAGGGTTTGCAGCAATTAACATAGAATCCTTACAGTATCATTAAAACCAAAGGGCTTGTTTAGAACGAAAAGACCTGGAAGAATGTTAGCATAATATGACAAGAAACTATTTGGATTCCTGTTATGTTTCATCTAATTTGCACTGAAAGAAGCCTATAATATGGTGAAAATATCAACCTACTGTATATAACCTCATTATTGTAAAGTTATTATTACATTAATATCACTGTGGATCATATCTAACTCCAAATATTAAACTGATATCACCAGTTTATTGTTGGCATGTTACCAAAGTATTACTGTACTATGGAATGTTTCGACTTAACTCAGTCTTTAAATGTGTTTCCTTATTTCACTAAATTATTTCCCAGGCGTTCATGAAATTAAATAAATCTAAAGTTTTTCTGAATAACCTTAATTGGACACACTGTATATCTGGTGTTAGTAGCAGGAGGTTAAAAGCCTGATCACAGGAAGTGACATCACACTGACAAGAGAAACACAAAGAGCTGAAACAACATGGACACTCACCAAGAAGCTTTTATTGATTCACTGATTGATTTACAGTAAAACTGAAGTATTTACAGTCTGTGAAGAAAATACTTGAAATTATATCAACCGTGACATTTTATTCTTTATTGACTTCATTTAAAACACATGGAAATAATTAGTGAAGAAGAAATAAAACACAAATAAAACTCATTCATCAAAACATTAAAGTATCAGTTTATACTTTGGTCTGTGTTTAAATCAACTATAGAAATGTGTGGCTCCTTTCCATGTTGTTAAGGTTTGACAATACGATAATAGAAAGAAACAAAAACACAATCAAACATTTTCTCTCTCACTACTTTAATGAAAATCAAAGTTTTAGTACAAAAGCAGGTTTTAGCAAAAAGGTTTCAACCTCACAAAGTTTGATGGTTACTGGTTTTATCATACATGAATACACAGTTTGGAAAAAAAAGCACATAGGAAATATACATCCATCAACTAGCATGCAGGCTGCTCAGCTAATGTATAATACACACACAAGTCTAACAGGACTTCAGCCAAGTTAAGGTCAAAATAAGAGGCGCTATCTCATGACATGGCTTCTAGGTGATACAATACATATATAGGATTACACTGTTACAATTGTTACAAAATGTTAAGCGATATAACCGACTGTCAGTTACACAGTAGCACTAACTCATACAATATATATGACACATGTGAATTTGATTATGGACTAATTATATTAAAGCAGAATGAAAATTCCTTATGCATTGGATTTTGGACTAATTTCATTATACCAAGACACCAATCAGGGGCCAATGATCTGCCATAACAATGAACAAAGCATGGGGGGCTCGTGGTGTAGTGGTCAGAGCTTCCCCCCAATGAGGCTCAGTCCTCGTCACAGCCGACAGAGGTTAGAATACAGCAAGCTTGGCTCATGGAAATGATCAAAGCAATGCAGCATGAATGCATTTGTGGGAGTTAAGCGTGTTCTTGTAAGCAAACATTGTCCCACATTGTTCACACCACCATGGTTTCTCTCCGGTGTGAATGCGAAAGTGAGCAGTTAACTTACTTGATGTAGTGAAGGTTTTTCCACATTGCTCACACCACCATGGTTTCTCTCCAGTGTGAACAAGGCGATGGACAGATAAGTTACCTGACTTAGTGAAAGTTTTTCCACACTGGTCACAGCTATATGGTTTTTCTCTGGTGTGAATGCGACAGTGAGCAGTTAACTTACTTGATGTAATGAAGGTTTTTCCACATTGGTCACAGCTGTATGGTTTCTCTCCAGTGTGAATACGGAGGTGGACAGTTAATGAACTTGAGAGATTGAATGTTGCCCCACAAAGAACACAGCAGTATGGTTTCTCTCCAGTGTGAATACGGTGGTGGGTAGTTAAATGACTTGACTTATTGAAAGTTTTTCCACATAGCTCACAGCTGTACGGTTTCTTTCCAGTGTGAATACGGTGATGTGCAGTTAAGTTACTTGACCGAGTGAAAGTTTTTCCACATAGTTCACAGCTGTATGGTTTGTCAGCAGTGTGAATACGGTGATGTGTAGTTAAGTTACTTGACTGAGTGAAAGTTTTTCCACATAGGTCACATTTGTATGGTTTCTCAGCAGTGTGAATACGGTGATGTGCAGTTAAGTTACTTGACTGAGTGAACGTTTTTCCACATAGGTCACAGCTGTATGGTTTCTCTCCAGTGTGAACTCTCTGATGAATCTTTAACTTTCGAGGAGTTGAGAAGGATTTGTCACAGAGTTGGCAGTGGTGACAATTGACTCCATTTAGTCTTTTCTGTTTCTATAGCGATAGACAGACACAAAGAAAGAGTTAGTGAGATGTTACAGTGAAGCCAGCCATACCAAAGACTAACCCCGGGGCTGCACTGGGCTCCTCCATATCACAGCAGTTGTGTGTCAGGAGCAACATTGTTCGCTTTGCTCAGTCCAAGAAGGACAACAATTATTGAGTGAATAGTCAGAACAATATCCCTAGCAACAATGATTTGTTCTTAACAGTCAGTTCTGGGAAAATATCAGTGACGTGGAAAAAAATCAATGTAATCACAAGAATCTCCATCTTTCAACATGTGTGATACAATTTACTCTACTACCTGTTCTACCCAAAGGTGTGAATTAAGTTTGGAGAATTCTTGTGAGAGTTTTTCATTACCCCTACATTTCAAACATATCCATTTGGTCCTGCCCCAAGATACAAGATTTTTTGGAAAACACTAGGACTGTGTGTCACTTTATTTTGGTGATTAACCAGAAGGAATAACAGGAAATGATGAATACAATAACTCCTAAATAGTAACAGGTAAATCCTCAATCTATAAAAAAAAAGTATTAAATGTTTGTTGGATTGATGTAACGGTGCCTAGCTGCATTGTTCTGTTTGATTGTATTGAAAATGTAAATACAAATTTTAAGTTAATAAAAAAAGAATCTCTGCCTTCAAAGCTATGTTGACTGTTCACTGGTTTCAGCCCAAATGGCAACAGAAGAGATGAATGCAACATGGAGGGGCCAACAAACTCAATGTGTTCAACAGAGTTGAAACAACAGCCCCTACTCATTCACCACTTGACTCTTCTATTGTCTTCCCCCAATCATCAGCTACTCCACTGCCTCCCATCCCCCCTGTGATGGCCCTACTCAACCCCCCTCTGGTTCCCAGTCTAACTTCCCTCTCCACCCCTTCTCATCTGCTAACCTCTGCAGTATTCTTCACAGCTGACCATGGAAGAACACTGATTTGTATTATAGACTCGTGTTGTTTCCAAGTGCTTACATCATTGCATATTGTGAAATAATTTTCATATTATTTTATTTCTTATTTTTATATGACTATTGTCAGATTCGTATTGTTAGGCTACACCAGTGTGGCAAATAGAAAATGTTGTTTTGAACTTAGATACATTATTTGTATATCTATACTTATTTGGAGCAACTGTAAATGTACGTATTTCTGATTCTACTTATTTGAGCTGATATATGAGCACTATATACCATTAAATGTAACTGAGTAAAGAGGCTGATACGTTGATGAAATGTTACACATACAATAGAAGTTGCTAAAGGCCATAACGCAGCACAGCAAACCCCCAGCGAAACGGTTTCCCCGCGCCCATGAGTGAGTCCAATCCATATAAGGACAAAGAACAAGGTTTATCTGGATGCTACAGCTAACCGCTAACTCCACGCTACAAAAGGTCCACATGCGGTCAGGAGATGACCCAGTGTCCCTTCGTGTCTGTAGTGTGACGTCATGAACACTGACCTGAGCGTCGCGTGAGCCTGCTGAGGTCGTGGGGATGTCGTCCTGGTTGTCCTCCTCCATTGCTGCTCTCTGAGATCCAGCAGCTCTCCTCTGTGGCTGCTGCTCTTAAGCACGATATGGTCACAATGAGCTGCAAGATCTCGGAGTAGGTCTAGCGGTCACTTCGCTAAACCCCGCCCCCCTGTTGCTTTGACTGTAGATGATTGGCTCCTTGTTTATAGATCAGAAATACCTTTGTTTGTCCCACATTGGCAAAATGTACGTTGTTAAGGCAACAAAAGGAAAAGTGCCGTAAAGTAAATAGCAGAATAAAACAAGTTAAACGTTTATAATTAATATAGGAAGAAAAAAAAAAAAAAAAAAGTGAACTATTGTATTAAAAAATATATATATAAATAAATCAGGTAAATAAGATAACAGTGAACAAAATAAAAAGTGATGCAGAGGATGGTCTGATATAACAGATCATTTTTAAAACAAGAACAGTGATATTGTACAATAAGTTTAACAGTAATAACAGAGTGGCTGAGAGTTGGAGAAAGGTGTGGAGGGAAGGTGGTGGGTGGAGGTGAGGACAGGGCCGTATCCAGAGAGTGAAGACAATAGCGACTGGGCAGGGGGAAGGGTGGAAGACTGATCAAATCTATTGAGGAAACAGTTCAGGTCGTTGACCCACTTTAGGACCCCCATGGGCTTGGAGTCAGGCTTTGTGTAGCTGTATTTCCACACCTAAAGGCCCTCTGTTTGTCCTAAAGAAGAGCCTTCATGTCAGCAGTAGTCAAGGGTTTGCAGCAATTAACATAGAATCCTTACAGTATCATTGAAACCAAAGGGTACGTTTGGAACAAAATACATGGAATAATGTCAGCATAATACCCCAAAAATCTATTTGGATTTCCATGAAGTTAAACCAGTTTCACACAGAAAGGAGCCTATAACATGGTGAAAGTATTAAGCTATATAACCTAATTTTTTTCAAGTTATTATTACCTTAAAGCCACTACGAGTAACATTTAAAATGTAAATACAAATTTCATATAGAAAGGAAAGAACATCTGCCTTCAAAGATATGTTGACTGTTTACTGTAAGTGAGATGTTACAGTGAAGCCAGCTATACCACAGACTAACCCCGGAGCTACACTGGGCTTGTCTTTATCAGAGCAGTTGTGTGTCAGGAGTAACATCATTCACTTTGTTCAGTGCACTGGAGGACTGGACAGGGGGAAGGGTGGAAGACTGATCAAATCTATTGAGGAAACAGTTCAGGTCGTTGACCCCATAGACATTATAAAGGATAGACACCGCATTGGGCGTTGAGCGCGAGAAATGCGGGCGCCATCTTGGACCGGTCACACGTTCCACTCAGTGTAGTCTGTTTGGCAGGTGGAATGAACTGTCAGCGCATGTAATTAATCATATCTCATTAAATACCAAACTGATTTTCACGCGGTTTTCTTTGCTGCAAAGATCATACATGTAGCTAAGATACAGGGCACAAGTTTTGACTTGTTTTAATATTCATAGTGGGCTTAACAGTCATAGAAGATTCTGATATGATATAAGTAACCAGACGTCCGAGTCACACACTACGTCCGGGAGGAGATTGAAATGGAGGATGTGTTTCTGCTTGGGGAACATATTGAGGCATCGACAACCACCATTCCGACTTGTTGTCATTGGTTGTGTCTGTCTTTCACAAATTAAGGCTGATTTCCTGTCTGTGTCTGAGGAACCAACTTGAGACTAGACTGAATTTGGTATCCCCCCCCTAGTAGTATAGAACATTGGACAACCAAGAAGACTTTGCTTTTAAATAATCCCGTCCTCTTTTAAGAGGCAATTGCCTAACAAGCTTGTGTTTTAAATTAGAGAAATAAAACCTATTTTTACATGAACACTCATGTTGTCCTTCTCTTTTAATGAGATATTATATACACTGGTTTTTATTTATATTTAATGCCTTCATGGGAAACATCCACCCTTCATATGTACCATGCTCGACTACTCCTCCTAAATTGCCCCGAGCTAACTCCAGTTTAGGAATAACTGCCTTTTCATGTAGTGCCCCTAATTCATGGAATGCTCTGCAGAGCAACTTAAAAATGACTGCTCTTCCTACTCTTGGTTTATTTGAATCTATGATTTCTGAATTTTACACATCTGACTGTAACTGTTTTAGCTGAATTCATTGTTCATTTAGTATTTTATTTTTGCTCGTTTTGTATAGGCCTACTTTATTTAAATTAATATATTTTATCCTATTTTATTTCTGTTCTCTGTTTATGTTATCCCTGTGATTGTCTTTATTTACATGCTCGTCACTGTAAATGAATAAATATATTTATATATAGCCTAATCATATATTGTTAACTTATTAAAATAGCTGACTTTACTGCCCCTATCTGTTTCTGCTTCTCTATCATATTTAGTCTAAAGTGTGTGATTTGCAAAATACCTATCATAGCCTACATCACATATCATAAAGGTGACCAGACGTCCCCATTGTTAGTTGCCTGTCCCTGGCTAAACAGAAACAACTACCTGTTCCCGTTTTGTTACCTCATTAGGTTTTTCAATCAGATTGCTAGTAAAACTGGAAATGTCTCCGTTTTCCCCCTTTTTGGGGGATGTTCCTCGTTTTGATCTCGGACGTCTGGTTACTTAGCCTATATCATATCAGAATCTTCTATGACTGTTAAGCCCACTATGTCAGGTTTCCGGGAAAGACGACAGACAAGAACCCAGTAGCAAGACACATAGAAACAGTTCAGGTTCACAAAAAGGCTTTTAATGAGAAAAAGATGACAAACCAAGTAAACGGCGAGGCAAACAAGTCCAGGGGAGCAGGCAAAGGGGAAAGTCCAAGGTCCAAAAAAACAGGTCAAAATGGGAACAGGCAGGAAGGATCAAAATGATATGGAATGCTGAAGAGCTAGGATAGACACTAGGACATCTGACAATATGGCAATGACTGAGGGGAATGGGGTGGAATAAATACTGAGGGGCTGATTAGCGGATGGGAGCAGGTGAGTATGGGGAGACCAGGTGAATGTAATTAAGAGCAGAGCAGGAGGGAGTGGCAGGATCTGAAATGACATGAGTGTTAAGAATCAGGAAATAGACATATGAAAAAAATTTAATTATGGCTGAAGTGTGACACACTATGAATATTAAAACACGTCGAAACTTGTGCCCTGTATCTTAGCTACATGTATGATCTTTGCAGCAAAGAAAACCGCGTGAAAATCAGTTTGGTATTTAATGAGATATGATTAATTACATGCGCTGACAGTTCATTGCACCTGCCAAACAGACTACACTGAGTGGAACGTGTGACCGGTTCAAGATGGCGCCCGCATTTCTCGTCAGCGCCAATAGGCAGTAGCGGCCAACGAGGCGTCTATCCTTTATAATGCCTATGGTTGACCCACTTTAGGACCCCCATGGGGATGGGAGTCAGGCTTTGTGTAGCTGTATTTCCACACCTAAAGGCACCAGTGTTGTGCCTGAATGCGTTCAATGTACGTTCGTTCATGAACTCGTTCATATTGGGGGCGAACGTGAACTGAACGTATGTATTTCTGCCTCATGAACGTTTTTGCGAACGCGCTCATTCTGGCATTTGTGAACGGCGCTCTTACAGTCGTTCAATCGTTCATCGAGTGCCAGATTTCCATAGAAAACCCCCACTAAAAGACATCGTAAACAGCCCTTAATATGTAGCTGAAAAACACCCAATCTGGCAACACATGCCACCACAGCGTCGCACCGCCGCTGCGTCATCAAAATGCAAAACACCGCGGGAAAAAAACAAAAACAAAAGAATGCAGCAGCGCTTACTCAGACCCATGACTCAGACCATGGACCTAGCCTCAGGTTCTACTTCTTCTTCGTATGATTGTTACCTACCTCAGATTGTGTTTGTGTTAATAAGTATGTCAACACATCTTCTGGACTTTGTTGTTAACAGAAGGCCCTATACTGCAGTTTAGAATGGTCTCCTTGAGGGTTTTACTATTTTAAGTTGTAGGCTAATTTGTTTGTACAGTAGAACCTAACTGGTATATTGTTCAGTATTGCTTTCTTTGAATTAAATTTCATGTGAATTGTTTCCAGGTTTGGAAAATTATAAAAATGGAAAAACTTTTGCACCTTAACCGTTTTTGTTTGAATAATTCTTCATTAAAAAGACCATTCAAACAGCAACTTTTTCCTCCTGTTTTTGAGAACATACTGTAGGGGTAAAAGCTGCAGCTGGCTTCTAGTGTGGACTGAATGTTATTGAAATAATTTCTGTCTGTGGTTCTATATGGAATATGGCAATTATTTAGAAAAATAATAGCCTGCAGCAACACATTGAAAAAAAAGAACTATGGACTAGTTCATTTTTTAACTGTGAACTTAGTTCAGAATTTTGAATTATGAACTATGAACTGAACTTAAAGTGTGTGAACTGAACTTTGAACTAGTTCACGTAGAAAAAGAACTTTCCCAACACTGAAAGGCACTCTGTTTGGCCTAAAGAAGAGCCTTCATGTCAGCAGTAGTCAAGGGTTTGCAGCAATTAACATAGAATCCTTACAGTATCATTAAAACCAAAGGGTTTGTATAGAACAAAAGACCTGGAAGAATGTTAGTAAACTATGGCAAGAATCTATCTTTATCACCATGACATTTCATCTAATATGCACTGAAAGTAGCCTATAATATGGTGAAAATATCAGCCTACTGTATTTAACCTCATTATTGTCAAGTTATTATAACGTTAATATCCCCAAAGATCATTAGTAACTCCATATATTGAACTGATATAACCAGTTTATTGTTGGCATGTTACCAAAGTTTTATTGTACTATAGAATGTTTCGACTTAACTCAGTCTTTAAATGTGTTTCCTTATTTCACCAAATTATTTCCCAGGCGTTCATGAAATTAAATAAATCTAAAGTTTTTCTAAATAACCTTAATTGGACACACAGTAGATCTGGTGTTAGTAGCAGGAGGTCAAAAGACTGATTACAGGAAGTGACTTCACACTGACAAGAGAAACACAAAGAGCTGAAACAACATGGACACTCACTAAGAAGCTTTTATTGATTAATTGATTGATTTACAGTCAAACTGAAGTATTTACAGTCTGTGAAGAAAATACGTGAAATTAATATCAACAGTGACATTTTATTCTTGAAGGAATTTGATTGAAACATACGGAAATAATAAATGATAAAGAAATAAAACCTGACTAAAACTCATTCATCAAAACAGTTAAGTATCGGTTTACACTTTAGTCTGTTTTTAAATCAACTCTGTTCCATGTTGTTAAGGTTTGATAATACGATAATGGAAAGAAACAAAAACACAATCAAACATTTTCTCTCTCACTACTTTAATGAAAATCAAAGTTCTAGTACAAAAGCAGGTTTTAGCAAAAAGGTTTCAACCTCACAAAGTTTGATGGTTACTGGTTTTATCATACATGAATAAACAGTTTGG
Organism: Hyperoplus lanceolatus; assembly: GCA_026929865.2. Lineage (NCBI taxonomy): Eukaryota > Metazoa > Chordata > Actinopteri > Uranoscopiformes > Ammodytidae > Hyperoplus > Hyperoplus lanceolatus. The sequence continues at coordinate 2,951,073 of CM049417.1, forward strand.
AAAAAAAAGCACATAGGAAATATACATCCATCAACTAGCATGCAGGCTGCTCAGCTAAGGTATAATACACACACAAGTCAAACAGACTTTAGCCAAGTAAAGGTCAAAATAATAGGCGCTACCTCATGACATGGCTTGTAGGTGATACAATACACATACAGGATTAAACTGTTACAACTGTTACATAATGTTAAATCAAATCAAAATCAAATCAGTTTTATTTGTATAGCCCAAAATCACAAACACATTTGTCTCAGTGGGCTTTACATTTCATACAATATGATATATGATACACTATGACACCCTGCCCTTACACCCTTAGCTCGGCTGAGAAAAAACTCCCAGCCGAGCTAAGGGTGTAAGGGCAGTTAACGGATATAACTGTCAGATACACAGGACTTCTGCCAAGTTGAAAATATAAAAGGCGCTATCTCATGACATGGGTTCTAGGTGATACAATACATATATAGGATTACACTGTTACAATTGTTACATAATGTTAAGCGATATAACCGACTGTCAGATACACAGTAACACTAACTCATACAATATATATGACACATGTGAATTTGATTATGGAATAATTATATTAATGCAGAATGAAAATTCATTATGCATTGGATTTTGGACTAATTTCATTATACCAAGGCACCAATCAGGGGCCAATGATCTGCCATAACAATGAACAAAGCTTGGGGGGCTAGTGGTGTAGTGGTCAGAGCTTCCCCCCAATGAGGCTCAGTCCTCGTCACAGCCAACAGAGGTTAGAATACAGCAAGCTTGGCTCATGGAAATGATCAAAGCAATGCAGCATGAATGCATTTGTGGGAGTTAAGCGTTGGCTTGTAAGCAAACATTTTCCCACATTGCTCACACCACCATGGTTTCTCTCCAGTGTGAACAAGGCGATGGACAGATAAGGTACATGCCTTAGCGAACGTTTTTCCACACTGGTCACAGCTATATGGTTTCTCTCCGGTGTGAATGCGAAAGTGAGCAGTTAACTGACTTGATGTAGTGAAGGTTTTTCCACATTGCTCACACCACCATGGTTTCTCTCCAGTGTGAACAAGGCGATGGACAGATAAGTTACCTGACTTAGTGAAAGTTTTTCCACACTGGTCACAGCTATATGGTTTTTCTCCGGTGTGAATGCGACAGTGAGCAGTTAACTGACTTGATGTAGAGAAGGTTTTTCCACATTGGTCACAGCTGTATGGTTTCTCTCCAGTGTGAATACGGAGGTGGACAGTTAATGAACTTGACAGATTGAATGTTGCCCCACAATGAACACAGCAGTATGGTTTCTCTCCAGTGTGAATACGGTGGTGGGTAGTTAATTTACCGGACTTACTGAACGTCTTTCCACATTGCTCACAGCTGTATGGTTTCTCTCCAGTGTGACTACGGAGGTGGACAGTTAAGTCACTTGACCGAGCGAAAGTTTTTCCACATCGTTCACACCAGAACGGTTTCTCTCCAGTGTGAACTCTCTGATGAGTCTTCAAGTTTTGAGATGTTGTGAAGGATTTGTCACAGAGTTGACATTGGTGACGTGTTACTCCATTTCTTCCTCTCTGTTTCTATAGTGACAGATAGACACAGAGATAGAGAAACAGAGACAGTTAGTGAGATGTTACAGTGAAGCCAGCTATACCACAGACTAACCCCGGAGCTACACTGGGCTCGTCTGTATCACAGAAGTTGTGTGTCAGGAGCAACATCGTTTACTTGTTGTTCAGTGCAAAGAAGGGATTTACCCGTAACTATTTAGGGGTTATTGTATTCATCATTTCCTGTTATTCCTTCTGGTTAATCACCAAAAAAAAGTGACACACAGTCCTAGTGTTTTACAAAACATATTGTATATTTGGGCAGGACCAAATGGATATGTTTGAAATGTAGGGGTAATGAAAAACTCTCAAATGAATTCTACAAACTGAATTCACACCAAAAATTATTCTACAATTTTCAGAGTGATTGAGCAGAAAAAATATCCCTGGCAAAAGTATGTTACTCGTAGCAACAATCAATTACCCTTTAGCAGTGGTCAGTTATAGAGAAATATCAAGGACATGTAATAAGTCAATGTAATCACAAGAATCTCCGCCTTTCAACATGTGTGATACAATTTACTCTACTACCTGTTCTACCCAAAGGTGTGAATTCAGTTTGGAGAATTCTTGTGAGAGTTTTTCATAACCCCTATATTTCAAACATATCCATTTGGTCCTGCCCCATGATACAAGATTTTTTGGAAAACACTAGGACTGTGTGTCACTTTATTTCGGTGATTAACCAGAAGGAATAACAGGAAATGATGAATACAATAACTCCTAAATAGTTACAGGTAAATCCTCAATCTATAAAAAAAACTAATGACTAAATGTTGGTTGGATTGATGTAACGGTGCCTAGCTGCATTGTTCTGTTTGTTTGTATTGAAAATGTAAATACAAATTTAAGTTAAAAAAGAAAGAATCTCTGCCTTCAAAGCTATGTTGACTGTTCACTGGTTTCAGCCCAAATGGCAACAGAAGAGATGAATGCAACATGGAGGGTTCAACAAACTCAATGTGTTCAACAGAGTTGAAACAACAGCCCTTACTCATTCACCACTTGACTCTTCTATTGTCTTCCCCCAATCATCAGCTACTCCACTGCTACTCAACCCCCCTCTGGTTCCCAGTCTAACTTCCCTCTCCACCCCTCCCCATCTGCTAACCTCTGCAGTATTCTTCACAGCTGACCATGGAAGAACACTGATTTGTATTATATACTCGTGTTGTTTCCAAGTGCTTACATCATTGCATATTGTGAAATAATTTTCATATTATTTTATTTCTTATTTGTATATGACTAATGTCAGATTCGTATTGTTAGGCTACACCAGTGTGGCAAATAGAAAATGTTGTTTTGAACTTAGATATATTATTTGTATATCTATTCTTATTTGGAGCAACTGTAAATTTACGTATTTCTGATTCTTCTTATTTGAGCTGATATATGAGCACTATATACCATTAAATGTAACTGAGTAAAGAGGCTGATACGTTGATGAAATGTTACACAAACAATAGAAGTTGCTAAAGGCCATAACGCAGCACAGCAACCCCCCAGCGAAACTGTTTCCCCGCACTCATGAGTGAGTCCAATCCATATAAGGACAAAGAACAAGGTTTATCTGGATGCTACAGCTAACCGCTAACTCCACGCTACAAAAGGTCCACATGCGGTCAGGAGATGACCCAGTCTCCCTTTGTGTCTGTAGTGTGACGTCATGAACACTGACCTGAGCGTCGCGCGAGCCTGCTGATGTCGTGGGGACGTCGTCCTTCTCGTCCTCCTCCATTGCTGCTCTCTGAGATCCAGCAGCTCTCCTCTCTGTCTGCTGCTCTTAAGCACGAGATGGACACAATGAGCTGCAAGATCTTGGAGTGAGTCTTGCGGTCACATTGCTAAACCCCGCCCCCCTGTTGCTATGACTGTTGATGATTGGCTCCTTTATAGATTTATAGATCAGACATTCCTTTGTTTGTCTCCAATCTGTAAAATGTACGTTGTAACAGTAACAGAAGGGACAGTGTTAATAAGTAGATACCAAAAAAAGATAAGCTTATACGTTTATATAAAAATTGTACTGAAAAATGAAGAAAAAGTAAACAAATGTATTACAAACAAGTCGGGTAAATAAGATAACAGGGAATAAAATATGATAAAGTTAAGCAGCGGACAGTCTTATATAATAGATACTTATTAAGACAATAAGCACAGTGATATTGTACAAGAAGTTTAACAGTAATAACAGAGTGGCTGAGAGTTGGAGAAAGGTGTGGAGGGAAGGGGGTGGGTGGAGGTGAGGACAGGGCCGTATCAAGAGAGTGAAGACAATGGCGACTGGGCAGGGGGAAGGGTGGAAGACTGATCAAATCTATTGAAGAAACAGTATAGGTCGTTGACCCACTTTAGGACCCCCATGGGCTGGGAGTCAGGCTTTGTGTAGCTGTATTTCCACACCTAAAGGCCCTCTGTTTGTTCTAAAGAAGAGCCTTCATGTCAGCAGTAGTCCAGGGTTTGCAGCAATTAACATAGAATCCTTACAGTATCATTAAAACCAAAGGGTATGTTTGGAGCAAAAGACCTGGAAGAATGTTTGCATAATATGGCAAGAAACTATTTGGATTTCTATGAAGTTTAATCTAATTTGCACTCAAAGTAGCCTATACTATTGTAAAAATTTCAACCTACTGTATATAACCTCATTATTTTATAGTTATTATTACATTAATATCCCAACGGATCATTTCTAACTCCAAATATTGAATTGATATAAACAGCTTATTGTTGGTATGTTACAAAGGTATGACTGCACTTTGAGCAAACGTTTTCAACGTATGTCAGTCTTTATTGTGTTTCATCATTTCACCAATTATTTCCCAGGCCTTTATAGAATTAAATAAAAATCTAAAATTATCCTGAATAAACTTTATTGGACACACAGTAGATCTGGTGCTAGTAGCAGGAAGTGACATCACACTGACAAGAGAAACACAAAGAGCTGAAACAACATGGACACTCACTAAGAAGCTTTTATTGATTCATTAATTGATTTACAGTCAAACTGAAGTCTTTAAAGTCCGTTAAGCAAATACATGCAATTAATATTTACAGTGACATTTTATTCTTTATTGACTTTGTTTGAAACACATGGAAATAATTAGTGACAAAGAAATAAAATGCAAATAAAACTAATTCATCAAAACAGTAAAGTATCAGTTTACACTTTGGTTTGTTTCTAAACCAACTCTATAGATATGTGTGGCTCTGTTCCATGTTGTAAAGGTTTGACAATCCATTTTCATTTTCAGTTTACTTTCATTTATCCTCGAGAGATCAATTAAGGGGTGACCCTCATTTTGATGTCTGGTCAAACAAATGCAAAGCAAAAACAACAATAGATACACAATATACAATGCAAATACATCAAATACACAACAGCTGATGAAGAGAATTAAAAAAACGAAAATAAATTGACATTTAGACAGTGATGACGAACGGCATTAATTAAAATTAAATTGATGAAAGTACAATATAGCCTAATTAAAACCGTTACAGGTAGAGTTTGGCAGATTTAAGATAATATGTTTAAATTTTTTAAAGAATAAGAAGGTATATATTTTGATTTGTTGCTGTAAGCTGTTCCATGAGTCAGGGGCACTGAAGCTAAAAGCTGTCTTTCCAAGCTTGGATCGGGCTTGGGGGACATAAAGCATAAGCATGTCAATGGACCAGGTCTGATAAAGCCCATCTGAAATTTGCAGCATTGTTGTCAAATAAAAATAAAAATGTGCCAATGTGCGTCACGTCTTTCTTTAAGAGAGGACCACCCAAACTTTCCATATAAAACACAATGGTGTGTGTCATAAGATACGATAATAGAAAGAGACACAAACACAATAAAACGATAGTTACGTATGTAACTACGGTTCTATGAGTTCCGGATGACCGCCAGAGGCGGTGCTCTCAGCACTGGATGTTCCATCGCGCGCACGCGCAGGTCGAGATCTTATACCAAAATAGTCACCCGTGACCCTTGGGTGACCCGAGAATATGTATATATTCCGGAAGTCACTCTAGGATCTGTTCCAACTGGATCTTCTCGTGGTATCTGAGAAGTCTGAGTGACAGAGAACTCTGGCGGTCATCCGGAACTCATAGAACCGTAGTTACATACGTAACTATCGTTCTATTTCGTTCCTACTGACCGCCAGAGGCGGTGCTTTCAGCACTGGATGACTTATACCAGAAAGGTCACGAAGAGTACTCATCAATTAAGGGCTTACAGCCGTCAACATGACAGCCGCCATCCCACAGGATGAGGAGCAGAAACATTTACTCTGTAGAGCCGCGCAAACGTACATGATGAAAACCATGTAGCCGAGGCGCAAATGTCCTGACGTTGAACCCGCTTCAAGGCAGCCCAAGATGTAGCCATACTCCTGGTAGAGTGGCACTCAACGGTCAAGGCCTGGGGAGCCCCTGTGCTCTATATGCACTCACAGACCACATCCACAAGCCAGTGGGAGTGTCTCTGTTTGGACAGGGCAGCCCCCTTCCTGCAGCTCCCATAGCAGACAAAGAGGTTATTTGTCTTACGCAAGCTGGTTATTGCCACAACCTATGCCCCAAGCGCCCGCACCGGGCACCGTGGGTCTGACATTCTTCCTGCAACCCCTGGTGAGCCCAGGAGATTAAAAGCAGCCAACTCGATCGATTGGTTTACATAGTGGGGAGACAATCGTTTGGATAGGAAGGATGGATTTGGCGAGAGCACCACTCCTGACCCTTCTACATGCCAGCGCAAGCGCGCCTGGCTCACTGACAAGGCATGGAGTTTACCGACCGTTTGCAGTCGCAATGGCAAGGACGAATGCCGTCTTCATAGACAGCCGCGTCAGGTCTGCCTGACTCAGCGGCTCAAATGGGGATAGACCTAAGGCCCTCAGGACTACTTGCAAGTCCCATGATGGTGCCCTCAGGGGTCGTGGTGGCTGAATGAAGCCTCTGGCCTCCCTTCAGTAACTTCCTGACTAGGTAGTGGGACCCTACCGTCTGGTTATCCACCCTTGCATGTGCGGCCGATATCGCAGCCACATAAACGCGCAGGGTGGAAGCAGCTCTCCTGTTGCCCACACAGACTGCAGAGAGTGTAGTATCACTCTCAATGAGCAAGTCCCTTGGACTTCGCCATGTGCCATGCACTACTGTGCAAACAACTTCCACCTGTCTGTATAGAGCCATATAGCGGAGAGTGCCCCTGAACCTTAAACAGGTCTGGACCTCTGACCGGTCGCAATACGTCAACAGTGGGTCCTGGCTATCAGGAGCCACACGCCCAGCTGCAGGCGCCCCGAGTTCGGGTGCCCTACATGTCGTATGCCCACCTGAGACAGAAGTTCCTGTCTCTCTGGAAGGCACCAAGGGACTCCTTTGAGGAGTTTTAGTAACGCTGGGAACCATGGCCTTCCTGGCCCATGTGGAGCCACCACACGTAGGCTGTAACTGCAATGCTGGACCCCGTCCAGTGTTACCAGTAAAAAGAGAATTAGAGGAAATGCATAAAGCAGGCTGACTGGCCAAGCATTAGCCAGAGCCTCCTGCCTTAGGGGGCTGGTCCTCTCCACTCTAGGAGAACCAAGGGGGACAGTGGGTCTTCTCTTCGGAAGCAAAGAGATATGCCACCGCCCTGCCATACTTGTCCCAATCATGCCTACCACCTCCGGATGGAGTCTCCACTCCCCGGGGGGTGGCCCTTGGCAAGAGAGAAGGTCTATCGCTGTGTTCCAGACACCTGGAAAGCCTAGATAATGGTGGAGCACCCCCATAAGGAGCCCTTGCGTAACCCGCAGGCCCTGCTCTGATCTGGTGCCCCCTGGTGGTTGAAGCCTGAGTGCTAAGAACCCTGCAAGGAGTTCCAGCCTAACGTGCTCCAGTCTCTGCTGGGCACCCCACTGGCCTACGACAGTCCGGCACTAATAGACTGCGTCCCAGTCTGACAAGGAGGCGTCTGTCTCTACAACCTCACACTGGGAGATTCCTCCCTAAGGGCGACTCTGCAATCAGGGATGCCCTCTCTTTCCAGGGTCTGAGGGCCCGAAGGCACTGCCCAGACACCCTGACCATCTTGCGTCTCTGCCACTTGGGGTCCAAGTGGAGACCATTCGCCCAGATCTGAAGAGAACTCACCTTGAGAAGGCCTAGTCGGACCCTCATGGATGCCGAGGTCAGCATACTTATCAGTCAAAGGAAGAGGCTGCTAGGTATGGCAGTACACCATACCGCTGAGCTGTAATGGCGACAGGGACGCTGCCGCACACTGTTTAATATACGCAGAGCCAGGGACGGCCCAACGGAAGAACCCTGAAATGCACCTTGCCCAGAAATGCGAAGGGGAGGATCACCTGTTGCATTGGGCAGTAGGGACCTGAAAGTAGCGTCCTTCAGGGCTATTGACACAACCCAGTCCGCCTGAGCGATAGACTGGAGGCCACCTGCAACACGCAGCATGTGGAAAGGAAGAACCGTGAGGCACCGATTCCGCCCCCTTAGTCCAGAATGGGACGAACCCGCCCCACTTCCTTGGTACCTGAAATTAGGCTGAGTAGAACCTACCGAGCATTGAGTAGCACCCCCAGGGACTCTGGGGGAGGGCGGAGGCTGGACGCCGACTTCCTGGCGCCTGAAAGCCGACCGTAGCGCGGTGTTACGGCGCTGTTCAGAATGTGCTGAGAAGCACTGGCCCCTTGATTGCCCACCTGGACGTGGTTGAAGATATTGGCACGGGGTACCACAGAGGTTCCCGGCCTGGAATCAGGCAGAGGTGCACGTCGCAGCGTGCAACTACTGTCTAGCCTGGTCAACCTGAACACTTCGCACCGGGGCCTGAGGCGTGCGGCCTGGGATCACTGGAAGAGAACGTCCGACTGGGACGCACAGTTGGCATCAACCTGCCTAGCCCCCAAGTCATAATGCAAAGTCTGCAGTGAAGCATCACTGAGGGTCCGTGCTGAGTGACCAGCACCTGACCCCTGTATGGTTTGCAACCAAGCCATGACTATGTGAGAAAGCAAATTCCCAAGACGCCCCACACGGGCAGCAATGTCGTAACTCCTAGTAAGGAGGTCGTATGTAATCTGGCACTGGGGCCGAGGGCAGCGCACATCGGTTCTCAGAACCTCGTCTGGGGAGACAACCAGGGATGCTATAGCAGGCTCAAACGGAGCTAACCAGTCCAAGCCCTAACTATCAGCATTGTGCATGGCTGCCAGAGCTCTGCTGTCACTAGTGTGATGAGAGAGCCCCTAAATCTGGAAAGCCTCTACGGAGCTCTGCTTCGAAGTGAGGCTCAGAGGGAGGCCCAGAGAAAACGGAGTACTGAGGGCCCGCCGAAAAAAGGCATTCACAGATGCAGATGAAACCAGAGCTTCATCTAGCCCAATTCTTGGCAAGTCACGGACGGACACTGACCCTCTAGCCGAGCTGCCCACCTGTATAACATTACAGGACGCAGCTGTGGACAGCATGTCATCCCCTGAGTAGGAAGGAAGCACAGCCGCAAGGCTACTCGCTGCAGCTGGTACCCTGAGCTGGTTGGAGGCTAGTGGGAGAGCTTCTACCTAGCAAGCCTCAGTGCCTGAGGCATGAAACTACGGTTCATGCATGGGTTATCTGACAGTGCTTCCCTCAGGTGCTCACCCCGAGACCTGCAGGGCACTTGTCATGGCCATTCTCCACTGTAGGGAGGCCATGAAGGTGTCACAATTATGGTTATTTAGTATGTCAGCAATTTAGCAGGCTAGGCTAAATGAATTAGTAGCCTACTCAACCGAGCTTCAGGCGCAAGCACCAGAGCAACGGAGCGACACCCCTAAAAGTAACAGTGACGGCGACTTTAGGAGGCCTAAGCTGCTCGTTGTCGAGCCAATTAAAATATGCATCTGTTAAAGGTATACAACCGGGCTTCAGGCGAGAGCAACCGAGCCACGGTGCGACACCGCTAGAATAAAACAGTGGCGGTGTAAAACTATGCTGCCCACTGGCGAGCATAATTACAATAGGCTTTAGGCAATCGAGCTTTAGGCGAGAGCACCCAAGCAACAATGCGACCTGTTGTGTAAAATTATGCTGCCCACTGGCGAGCATAATTACAGTAGGCTTTAGGCAATCGAGCTTTAGGCGAGATCGCACCCAAGCAACAATGCAACCCCCTAAATAACACAGTTCAATTGAATTCAGCTTATTCAAGAAGGGGACAGTGTCAAACTAATAAAACACATGATCCTACATGGGTTAAAAAGATAGAATTAGCCAAATGCTATTCTCTAGCTGTAGTAGTCCCCTGGCAGTGTCAGTGGCTCTAGGTAACCCCAGCCGTCCACTGGAGAGCAAATCAAGGAAGGCTAGGCAATCGAGCCTCAGGCGAGAGCCCACCCAGGCAACAATGCGCCTTAAATAACACTGTGACAGCAACACTTGGGTCCCAAGACGTTCACTGGCGAGCATATAAAGTAGCCTATGCAACCAGGCTAAGGCGCGAGCTACCGTGCAACGGTGCGACACGGCTATAATAATACAGCGGTGTGAAACACACACTACAGCAGCCTACACACGTGCAACAGTGTGACACGGCTAAAATAACACGGTGAAGGCGATTTAGGAAACTAATTAGCCCACCGGAGAGCAATACCGCAGCATACAGTGTATACAACAGCATAGTAGTGTGTGGCACGGCTCACCCACTGGCACTAGCAAATAAAGTAAGCTATGCAACGCAAGGCTTAGGTGAGAGCACACACTGGTGCGAACAGCTCAAATACAACAGTGAAAGCGACTTCTGACCCGAAGCCGCCCACTTGACGAGCAAAGTAAGTAGCCTATGCACCGCCTAGGCGATGCTACAAAATACTGTGGCGGCGGCTTGGACTCTCCCCAAGCCGCTCGCTGTCGATTAAATCGAAGTAAGCAACCGGTCGGGGCGATCTACGTAGCACCCGAGCAACAGTCAATAATGCTAGAAAAACAATACCTTCGAGCATACAATTAGCAACCGGGCTTAGTGAAAAACACACAAGCAACGGTGAGAACCCCCCGGGGAGATTTACACGGCGACTGTGAAACCAGCCGCCGCTTGACAAGCTCAATTAAAGCAAGGTGGAAAGGTGATATTAGCTTCCGCGATAGCCGCCGGCTACACGTAGCCTTCACACTTTACTCACCCCCAGACCGGCCACAGCCGAAGTCGAACAAATTGCAAGTCGCAGCCTTTGGAGGACGAAGTCAAATCAAAGCCCCAACCCTTAGGTTACAAAGCTACTTGCGACAAGCTAATGGTATACACACAACAATGTGTGTGACCTGCTAGTCCGCGAGAAGATAGAAGGAACAGATCCTAGAGTGACTTCCGGAATATATACATATTCTCGGGTCACCCAAGGGTCACGGGTGACTATTTTGGTATAAGATCTCGACCTGCGCGTGCGCGCGATGGAACATCCAGTGCTGAAAGCACCGCCTCTGGCGGTCAGTAGGAACGAAATAGAACATTTTCTCTCTCACTACGTTAATGAAAATCAATGTTTTAGCAGAAAATCAGGTTTAGCAAAAAGTTTCAACCTCACAAAGCCCAGTTTGATGGTAACTAGTCTCGCAAAGCCAGACCAAACTACAGCAAGTAGTAACAAAAACGCCACAAAAAAAAATATTAAAGACAAAAGGAATAAACATAGTGTGTTGCTTTCTCACCAGCATGTCAAGATACAATACACTTTAGCCCCTGGGGAGCTCACGGGATAACTTAACGGGAATTAACTAGTCACGCAGTGTTATCTCTGGTAACATTATCAACAGCGGCCCGTTGTCCTGTAAATCACCAAAGAAAAGGAACAGCGGATCTTAATCTAGCTGGTTATAAGGTCAGCTGCTCAATCTAAACCCCCATGCTTCATTTTCCAGAGTTTATGAGGGTATTTCTGCCCGGGGGAAGTTGTACAATGAAGTGGGACAGCTAGGCTAAGCTACGCTGTGTCCCGGACCGCCGCAGCCGCTATTATTATCCCGAAGTATCGCCACACTTTATTTCTGTCTGTGTGTGTGTGTGTGAGGGAGAGCATGCACAGACGCACACAGGTTGACTGTGAGCGAATTGTTTCCAAGTTTGAGGTGGGAGCTAAATACGGGAACGCCAGCAACAGGAAGGGGAGGCGTAGCGTTGGTAGCCGATGCCAGCGCAAATAGACATTGGTGAAACCCGTTCAGCCAGACTAAATGGTAACTGGTTTGATCATACGTTCATGAATAAAACAAAGTGAAGAAAAGGCAAATGGGAAAAATACATCCATCAATTAGCATGCAGGATAATAAGCCATGGTATAATGCACACACGTCTAACAGAACTTCACTATCAAGAAAAGCATGAAAAATGTCAAAGAAGGGTTATGATAAACAGGATTTCACTGTTTCTATTGCTAAGTCCCTCTCATCAATATAAGTGACATGCAGATTCACAATTACACTAACTTCTACAATTCATATGAAATGTAAATATGGACTGATTGTAACAATGCAGAATACAAAGACATTGTAAATGTGATTCTGTCATATAAATGCAGTGAACTCATGTCATCATATGAAAAGCACAGATCAGGAATAAAAGCAAACTAAAAGTAGTAGAACTCATACTGTATAAACACACAGCTATCAGGGTTTGGACATGGGGAAACAGCAGCTAGCTTGGCTAATAGAAATTATCAAAGTGATGCAGCATGAATGCATTTGTGGTATGTAAGGGTTTTTCTGTGAGCAAACATTTTCCCACATTGTTCACACCAGAACGGTTTCTCTCCAGTGTGAACACGATGGTGGGTAGTTAAGCTACTTGTACTTGTGAAGGTTTTCCCACACTGGTCACATTTGTATGGTTTCTCTCCAGTGTGAATGCGGAGGTGGGTAGTTAAGCTACTTGTACTTGTGAAGGTTTTCCCACACTGGTCACATTTGTATGGTTTCTCTCCAGTGTGAATGCGGAGGTGGACAGTTAAGTGACCTGAATCTCTGAAGGTTTTCCCACACTGGTCACATTTGTATGGTTTCTCTCCAGTGTGAATACGGTGGTGGACAGCTAAGTTTCTTGAGTTAGTGAAAGTTCTTCCACACTGGTCACAGGTGTATGGTTTCTCTCCAGTGTGATTTAATTGGTGGGACTGTAGACTTCTCATTTGTCTGAAAGCAGCCCCACACTGGACACAGCTGTATGGTTTCTCTCCAGTGTGAATACGATGGTGGGCAGTTAAGTTACTTGACTTATTGAACGTTTTCCCACATTGTTCACAGCAGTAAGGTTTCTCTCCAGTGTGAATACGATAGTGGACAGTTAACTGAATTGACTTCCTGAAAGTTTTTCCACATTGGTCACAGCTGTACGGTTTCTCTCCAGTGTGAATACGGTAGTGGGCAGTTAAGTGACCTGACTGATTGAAAGTTTTTCCACATTGGTCACACCAGAACGGTTTCCATCCAATGTGACCACGATTGTGGTGAGTGAAGTTACATAATGTAGTGAAAGTTTTTCCACATTGGTCACAGCTGTAAGGTTTCTCTCCAGTGTGAATTAATTGGTGGGTTTTTAAAGCATCTTTTCGATTGAAAGAAGACCCACACTGGTCACAGCTGTAAGGTTTCTCTCCAGTGTGAATAATTGGTAGTGGTCTTTTCTAAAGACCCACCTGGACGCTGGGTTTCTCTCCGGGGAGGGGGGTGTGACATAGTGAAAGTTGCCCCACATTGGTCACAGCTGTAAAGTTCTCCAGTGTGAACTCTCTGATGAACCTTTAAACTTCCAGATGTTGTGAAGGATTTGTCACAGAGTTGACAATAGTGACGTTTTACTCCATGTCTTCCTTTCTTTTTCTATAGCGACAGACAGACACAGAGAAAGAGAAACAGAGAGACAGTTAGTGAGATGTTACAGTGAAGCCAGCTATACCACAGACTAACCCCGGAGCTACACTGGGCTCGTCCGTATCACAGCAGTTGTGTGTCAGGAGCAACATTGTTTGCTTTATTCAGTGCAAGGGAGGAAAAACATTCTTCTTTAATTGTTACAGTCAAATCAATACAATACATTAAACAACAATACAATGTTATGAAGCTGATTCTTCTTTCTTTTCATTGTGGCGCGGTTGTGCAGTGACTTCCTTTTCTGTCTTATCCACTAATTCAAGTTAACCCAAACCCCAAAACAATGGGCATTTAGTAGTGTTGTTGATTGTCATTCAGTCATTAAAAAAAAGTATTAGGAAGGCTAATGCAAAACTATGTATCAGTTACTGAAAAGAAAAAAAGGAGTAGTTAAAGAGCATCTTGCAGGTTGAGAAAAATCATAATGTATTCATAACCTACTCTGGACTTGCAAATTCAAAAAGAATATTCAGGATAATATATGTTTTTTCAAAACACAAGTATCTCAGTTCTGAGAAAAAAATGGCTGTTTTTAGCTAAGCTGCTAATAAATTCTCAGAATTGTAATGTGTCATATGACATAACTTGAGGGAGTAGTGAGAACCTGGCTGAACGTGTAATCCTCAACCCAATGCGCAGTAGTAGGCAGTGAATTGAACCGATGTCATTTAGTGTGTTTTTCTTTCTTTCTGTAGTTTTACATTGCAGTTTTTAAGTAATGGAGAAGCATTGTGTATCCTCTTTTACAATGACGTTGAGTCAATTACAGATACACAATATACAATGAGACTACACAACAAGCTTACAAAGAGACAGCAACAATTAAAACATTCAGATCAATTGAATAAAGCAGAACAATAGCCTAATTAAAACAGTTACAAGTGGAGTGGGGCTGATTCAAAATAATAACTTTAAATTGGTTAACAGTTATGAGTGTATTTATTTTAATTTGATGTTGTAGGCTGTTCCAGGAGTCAGGGGCACTGTGGCTAAAAGCAGTTTTACCAAGGTCAGACCGGGCATATGGAACATATAACATGAGCATTTCAGTTAAGCGGGTTTGATAAAGCCCATCTGAAATATGCAGCATTGTTATCAAATAGAGTGGTAGCTTTCCGGTCAGGGCTTTATATATAAAAATATGCCAATGTGCATCACGTCTCTCTTTAAGAGAGGACCACCCAACCTTTTCATATAAAACACAATGGTGTGTGCCATAAGCATCTCCTGTAATGAACCTTAAAGCAGAGTGAAAAACAGAGTCTAGGAGTTTAAGACATGAATGAGATGCATGCCGATAAACCACATCACCATAATCAAGGACAGACATAAAAACTGCCTCAATAATCCTTTTCCTACTGAACAACGGGAAGGTGGCTTTGTTCCTATAAAAATATCCAATCTTTTGTCGCAGACGACAGACAAGATTTTTTATGTGAAATTTAAAAGATACTTATTTATATTCAGTGACTCTTTCAATTTGAGATCCATTATTTGTATGAATATTAAGATCATTAAAATGTATAGTTCTTGCTCTGGAGAAACACATATATTTTGTTTTGTCTGTATTAAGAACAAGCCTGAGGTCCACTAGACAGTCCTACAGGGTGTTAAAAGAGCTCTGAAGGTTCTGAACAGATTGATGGACCGAATCAGAAATGCAATACAGTACAGTGTCGTCAGCATACAAATGGGCGTGACAGTTTTGTAGCGATGAAACAATGTTATTGATGTAAATTGTGAATAGGACTGGACCTAAAATTGAGCCCTGCGGAACACCATTTGTAACTGTTAAAAACTCAGTTTGGTGGCTTCCCAGTTTTACTGACTGCTGTCTATTAGAGAGATAGTCCCTAAACCAGCTACATGTAGAATAATCAAAACCAATTTCATGCAGCCTCTGTAAAAGCAAATGGTGATCTAAAGTATCAAAGGCTTTTGACAGATCAACAAAAAGTGCTGCACAGTGCTTTTTTTGTCGATAGCTGTAACAATGTTGTCTAAGACCAAAGTGACAGCAGATACAGTACTGTGGCCTGCCCTAAAACCAGATTGAAATGGGCTCAAAATGGAAGCACTGGATAAAAAGGTTTTCAACTGATTATTAATAACTGATTCTAGGATTTTTGCCAGGCATGGGAGTTTTGAAATTGGCCTGTAATTATTGAGATCACTTTTGTCACCCCCTTTATGCAATGGGATGACATGAGCTTTTTTCCAAACTTTAGGAACAATACCGGAGGAGATGGAGAGATAAAAAATATGGGTTATTTGTTTTGATATTATATGTGTAGAGAGATTGATTGAAAATGGGTCCAAATTGTCCTCTCCCATGTACTTCCTGGGGTTGATGGCTAGAAGCGCATCTACAACAACACTTGTTGGAACTGGAACAAGGCTAAAAAGAGGAGTTTGAGAGACAGGTGGTAAATTATTAGTGGTGGTAGAAGGCGTAGATCCTTCATTATGAAAGAGTTGACCAGCAGCTAAAAAATGTTTATTAAAGGCTAAACCAATCTCTTTCTGGTCATTTAAAGTCTGACAATTTATTTTTATCTGACTGGGAACAGTGCTAGAATTGTTTTTATTATAATTGACAGCCTTCCAAAATAATGCAGGGTTGGAGTAGCAGTTGGAAATTAAATCAAGGTAGTAATCCGATTTAGTTTTCCTAACCATGGTCGTACACCTATTTCTGATTTGTCTAAAAACTGTCCAATTCAAATCTTCTCCAGAGCGTCTGGCTAGAGACCATGCTTTATTTCTCTATGTAAATAAGTCAGACAGCTCATTGGTAAACCAGGGTTTCGATCTATTTTTTACCCTGAGCTTTTTGTGGGTGCATGATGATTCAAAATTGAGGTGAAGGTATTGGTGAAAAAATCCAAGGCTAATTCAACATCAGATATTTAAGTTGTGAGATGAATGTCACTGTGATGGAGTTCATTCAAAAAGGCTTGCTGGTTAAAACCTTTAAAATTACGCTTAATAATGATTTTAGGCTGAGATTTTTTTAGATGAATGCTTCTGATACAGGCCACCGGGCAGTGATCACTGATCCCAAGGTCAAAGACACCAGCAGAAACTATTTCATTGATTTGGTTTGATAATATTAAATCAATCAAAGTTGATTTAGCTGGGTTTTTTAGATTGGGTTTTGTGGGCTCAGTTATTATTTATGAGTTACTAGTTTTAAGTTACTAGTTTTATCAAGTAAGTACAAACCTGAGCATTTTGGGTATTTTGAAAATGTTATCTTAATAAAATATCGGAGTACACAGCTTTACTTCGAGGCAATTAAGAGTGCATTCTAGGTTTAAATTGGTTAATTTTGAACTGTGGTGGTATTCAAGGGTCATCTTAAGATCAATAGTAAGCTAGTAAGGGAAGCTGTGTGGGGTAATAGGGTGCATAAATGATATCACAACAAAGCTATTCTGGGAAGCAACACCATAAGCATGACCTTTTGGATATTAGTACACACGTTGGCACACACCATAGGACACAACACACACACACACACACACACACACACACACACACGAACACACACACACACACACACACACACACACACACACACACAGCTGCCATAGTCTACACACACACACACACACACACACACACACAGCTGCCATAGTCTATCACCCCCCCCCCCTCCCACACACACACACACACACACACACACAGCAGCCAAAGTCACTCACCACACACACAAACACCCCTCCTCACACATAAATAGCAGGCCTTAGGCCTGGGTCAGGAGTTTTCCATTGCTCAAGCTGCTATAACTGTATCATTTCACAAGTTTAAATTGGTAAAGCCTAATTTACATTTAGAAGACCAAATGTATGATTTACAAGCAATATTTATGGGTGTAGATACTAGCTGAATACTCAGCATCAAGAGATATACTTTATTTACTTTTGTTTGGTCTTTGAGGCTTTATTGTAATTGTAGAACAAATTGGACCATTCACTGTCTCTCAGTGTCTGTCTCTGTCTCTGTGTGTGTGTGTGTGTCTCTCTCTCTCTCTCTCTCTCTCTCTCTCTCTCTCTCTCTCTCTCTCTCTCTCTCTCCCTCCCTCCCTCCCTCCTGTGTGGTAACTTTAGATCAGTGCAATGTGTGGTGTTGAGTTATAATTAGTCCGGGATAAGACAGCTGTTAGTGTCATTCATGGGTAAGTATCAAATGGCTTCTCCTGCCAGTGTTAGAACCAATACTAGTTCAGTTACTGCTGATACGATAGCAAGAGAGTCTTAATACAATATAATAAACCATAGGCATATCAGAAAGATCGTCTATGTAGGCTAGTTTCCTTCTACCAAAATGGTTTCAGATGTTTAATTATCAATCAATCAATGTTTCTCTGGGTGTGAAGCGTTTTGCTAAAAGCTAACGGTACCCCCAGACTTTTTATTGAGACGCACTTTCATAAATAGTGAGCCGTTCAGCTAGTTCACAAAATGGACATTCCTCATTCCTTTCGATGACGTGTAAAGGAAATCTTACATCCGTTAAAAAATAAAAATAAAACAAATAAACAAATACATCAATTCACGAGGTAAAAAAATACAGTTTCTGACGCAATAATTTAATCACGACGTAAATGAAATCAACATACATTCCACTCTTTAGTGTGTGACGTCGTGAGCACTGACCTGAGCGTGGCTCGAGCCTGCTGTTTGTCTCGTGGGGACGTCGTCCTGGTTGTTCTCCTCCATTGCTGCTCTCTGAGATCCAGCAGCTCTCCTCTGTGGCCGCTGCTCTGAAACAAGACACTTTATATGGGCTGTTAGAGCGCCCCTCCCCCAATAGGTTGGTAGGAGGAGGGTTAAGGCAGGCTTGTCTGTGAGGGGAAGTGGGGAAGTATTCTTGCACTCCTGTCCCCTTCTGGAAGTATGTAACAACTACAATGTCCAGTTTTAAATGTTTTTCTCCTCAGAAAGCTGATCATCAGACACCTCGTCTACATTGCCCACAGTCAAGGATGTCTTGTAAAGGTTGAGTCAGTGAGATTGCTTAAAATCAATGAATATATCTCCTCGCTGATCGGCTACCAGTCTGTAACTGTGTGCCCTGAAAAAAGTCGAGTGTTAATACACAGTCTAGGCTCTGTAAACGGGCACAGAGCTCCTATCAGGCAGAGGAGAACTGCAACGTCACAATGGAATGGACCTTCACCACCAAACCTGACATCACCAACACTCCGTTTCAGATCTTGTGTCAACTTATTGGTTATCCCAGACTGCCTTTCGTACAGCAACAAATTAAGAGACCACTCCAAATATTCATTGTCTCTTGTTTTACTCTTTAGAGACATGTGTTTGAGTAACATTTTGATTTTGATTTTAGAATTTAAACTACTGACAACATTTATGCCAAATTCACCATAAAGATATTGTCATTTAGAA
>CM049417.1:2977500-2980000 GCA_026929865.2 Hyperoplus lanceolatus
AAGGAGAATTAGAATTGGGCATCTGGGTATTGGTGTTTTTCAAAAAAAAAAGACCTAGGGATTAAGTCCAGTGATCAATTTCAAGGTCCACTTTGTTGTTCAAGTTATTTTAAGGGGACCATATGCCTTCTTTTAACAGCTGCAATCATTTTCTACATTGGGTCCTCGTGGTTCATATGGTGTTTTTTTAGGGTTGTTCCAAGGATCCCCAGCACCTGTCTGGTGCCGGTGATCGAACCAGAGACCTCATGGTTACTGGGAGGAGGAACCAGAGACCTCATGGTTACTGGGAGGACGAACCAGAGACCTCATGGTCACTGGGAGGAACCAGAGACCTCATGGTTACTGGGAGGAGGAACCAGAGACCTCATGGTTACTGGGAGGAACCAGAGACCTCATGGTTAATGTGAGGAACCTCTTTCCTCTAGTCTAGGTCATCCTACCACCCCAATATCAGAGTATGAATGTGTAACTTCTGACCAACCTTGGTGCAACAGGAGGCTCGGTGGTGGCAGCACTCATTGGAACATAATTCTCATCCACATCATCACCTTCGGAGCAAACACTACCCAAAGGTACCATGCCTTTATTGAACTGGGAGAGAGAGAGAGAGAGAGAGAGAGAGAGAGAGAGAGAGAGAGAGAGAGAGAGAGAGAGAGAGAGAGAGAGAGAGAGAGAGAGAGAGAGGGAGAGAGAGAGAGACTTGAAAAATTACAGAAATAATATATAAAATGGTAAATGTACTGGACCTATATAGCGCTCTTTAGCTGATTTTCTCAGCCACAAAGCGCTTTACATTTCTCATATTCACACACTCACTCTATCATAATGTGGTGTCCATTCCTGAGGTTGATAAAAGGGTTAAACTTACAAAGTAACTGTTGAAGCTCTCACTGAACTCGAACATGCTCGCTCGGTCCGAGAGAGACCGAGGGATATAAAAAGACTCACAGCCTGAAACACACAGAACACAGACCAATGCTTAAATCAGTTCCATCTAAGCATAAAAGTTCAACCCTCATAAACAGCCTACCCTTTTCTTGCCAGGAATCAAGTCGACATGACCAATGCCATTAATTTGGCTTTGCGTTGAAATGTATTAACATTAGATTTAATTTGAGTTTTTTAAAGGTCACCTATTATGCATATGCACGTTATCATGGTTTTTCAATATACAGTAAATGTGGATCCCCTGTGTAACAAGAGACTCCCTAGTACTATCTTTTTTTACTTCTATGTTCATCCTTTTTTTAAATTTTTTTATTCATGAACTTGATTATTGATATTGATTTTCTGATCATATTTCCCAAAATTCTAAATGATCCCTTTAACGAAAACAGACCTTTCCCACCTGTCTGCATGTGTCCTGATGGCACAGTGATAGCGTTACTACAGGGCGGATCCCCTCCTCGCCCCTCCTCCACACATCCGTCACCCCTCCTCTCCGACTCTGACCAGGGGAGCGCCGCGGCTGACCCCGTGCCCACCGCGGAGCTCTCTCCTTGGGCTGCGATCACCGGTGGCTTGGGCGGGCGTGGAGGTGGATGTGGAGTAGGGACTGAAGCATGGAGCTCTGCCTGGGTGAGAGTGTCCACGCTTGGGGTAGAGGATGGCCGTTGAAGGGGTCTTGACTGCGCAGTAGTGGTTGCCGGACGGGGGATCTGGTAACCGGTTGTGTTGTGCGAGTGTTGTGTGTTAATTGGATGCACAATAGAGTGTGTTGTGTCGTCGTTTAGAGGTATGGCCACGGGTCGCAGGTGGAAATCCAAGGAGTGCTTCCTGGGATGAGGGGAAGGGTGACAACGGAGTTTCCCGGCTCTTTTGGGGAAATCAGGGGTCATGACGGCCTCCAGAGTTTGGCTGAAAGGGCCCGTCATGGAGATCACTGTCTTTAAGAAGCTGGAAGTGGTGAATGAAGGAGGAGGGAGGGAAGGAGAGGAGGAAGAGGAGGAAGAGGAGGAGGTGGCTGCAAAGGGAGCAGCGGAGAGGTGGTCGTTGTAGTCGGTTTCAAGAGATGTGAAGGAACCCAAAGGAGGCCTATGGAGACAGAGAGAGAGACAGAGATATGAGCTACACATGTTGTTGTGCCCTTATGCCCTTATATTGTACACTTTAAATGTCCTTCAGTTAACTGCATAACAACGCATTGTAAATAATGTGCCTAATATTGCACATTTCAATTGATTTACTTTTATTCAATTTTGTTGTTGAGATATTTATGTTTATTCAGTTATGGGAATTTACCTTAAAAAGTTTCACTTCTCAGATGAACTCAGTTACATAGTAGGCGACACCTTCAAGTGGCCCTCAAGTTTTATCTTCTCTTTCTGTCAAACGGTCAACCCTTGAATGAACTTTCACATCCCAGTATGAAGTCTTGTTTCCTGTTTTGCTGCTACGTTGTTGTTGTATGTATGTATGTTGTTGTTGTTGTGTGTGTGTGTGTGTTTGTGTGTGTGTGTGTGTGTGTGTGTGTGTGTGTGTGTGTGTGTGTGTGCGT
>CM049417.1:2990000-3025000 GCA_026929865.2 Hyperoplus lanceolatus
TCAGTTTACCCCACAGAGGGGGTAAAGTGAGCCACATGACAACTTTTTTTAAAACAATCATATTTTCACTGCCCTTTGTCTTGAAAAAATTCTGCTAATGCTAATTTCTGTGTAAATGTGTAAATTTGAGTGATAAATCATTTTAGCTCGCTTAGAGGGGAGCAAATGTAAAAAGTGGCTCAGATTACCTCGTTCTCCCCTATGTTTAATTTAGTGCATAATAGCTGAATTTCTTTTTTAGAATTATTATTTTTTCCCTGAGAAAGGGTCTCTTATATCTCCGAATTTCTCCATACCATCGACCAAAGCATGGGGGCCGCCATATTGGAAGCGTCATAGTTGGAATGTCTTCAACTCTACAGAAGCACAGAATGGAACAGTTGGACAGTCTGTTTCCATCAGAACTACCAGGTGGAATGTTCTTTAAGAATTTCTGTGTTTTCTCTGAACGGGAGCCATGAGACGAACTGTTGTGATATAGAATTGTACCACTTCATGATGTCATATTACACACTGCACCTTTAAATGATTTCCTCCACTTGTATGATGACCAGGTGCAGGTGACTAAACCACACCTGGCTGCCACGTCTATCCATCAATTTGTTTTCTCATTCAAATGAAAGATTTGAATATGAACTGGACATAAGGAGAGGTGGGCTCAGGGTGCAATACACAGGTAGTTCAGAATCCCCAGAAGCAAGACGCAGAGAGAGAGAGGAAGATCTGAAACAAATACTCAAGAGGTTGGTGATTTATTATTTGTGGCGACTGTGGCTCAGGTGGTTAAGCGGGTTGGCCAATGATCAAAGGGTTGGAGGTTCGATTCCCGCCCGGCCACCTGTGTCATGGTTGTTGTGTCCTTGAGCAAGACACTTCACCCACCCTGCCTTGTGTGAATGTGTATGATTGCTGTGTGTTTGAGGTGGTGGTCGGAGGGGCCGATGGCGCGGAATGGCAGCCTCGCTTCCGTCAGTCTGCCCCAGGGCAGCTGTGGCTACTATTGTAGTTTACCACCACTGGTATGACTGTGTGTGAACGATTTGAATCTGGAACCCTGTAAAGCGCTTTGAGTCAACAACATCAAAATAAAGCACTATATAAATCCAATCAATTATTATTATTATTTTTTTTTTTACATCATCTTCAAGAATACACATAAGTTTGAAAGACTGAAACTGTATCTTACTGTTTGGACACTTTGTTGATACTGTATTTAAAAAAAAACAATGGGTTCCCCACAGAAGTAACAGAAACATTCAGCTGGCAGTTTTTTTTTTGGTGTTTAAACCTTTATTTGACAGAACAATGTGAAGTATAGAGTGGGAATGGGGAGAGAGAGGGTGATGACATGCAGTAAATAAGCCAGGGTAGGATTCAAACCCATGTTTTGTACAATGAAAAAGAGAATAGAATAGAATAGAAGGAAAAAGTAGATGAATTAAATTGCAATGGGCAATGTGATGAACAATATTTACCATATGTGCAAAGCAATTACCGTATGATGAGCTTTTTCGGCTGCAAAACTAAACAATGAGTTTAACTACTTAAAACCAGTTTGAAAGAGCAGCAGGGAGCAGAAGAATCAAGTGATACTTCAGTGTAGGTTAATTTCAGCCCTTTCACAGTATACAGTACTAATATGTGCTAACATCAATATAACAACACTGATGCAGCTTTTTTTTAACATTATTGGATCGTCATGTCTTTTTCTCTTTCAGATATGTCAGGAAACTCTTCCATCTCCTCCAATGACTCCCTTCTTCAACCTAACCAGACCTCCATCAACGCCTCGATTTCTATTTATTTTTGCTTCCTCGCCAGACCAGGATCCATCATCTCCAGCTCATACTACATCACAAACATCCTCCTCCTCCTCCCTCTCTGCACCTTCATCCTCTACCTGGGTCTCCAAAGATGGCGCCAACAGCGTTCCACCAACACAGCAGCAATGACGAGTCATTCAGATGTCTTCATCTACCACATGGTCACCATTGAGCTGGTTGGTGTCTTAGGGCAAATCATCTTCTGTTATGGTATCCTCAGTGGGCATGCCAATATATTAACGGTGGCATTCGTTCTTTGGTCCTTCACCTGGTATGGAGAGACGTTATTTCATATGCTGACCTGCTTTGAACGCTACCTGGCTGTTGTTCATCCCATCACCTACATGAATCTGAAAGGAGAGAGAGGCATTAGAATCAGAAATATCACCATTGGGTGTGTCTGGCTGCTTTGCATTGGAGGACAAAGTCTGATCCTTTTAGGGGACAAGTTTGTAGTCGTAAATTTATGCCTCATGTTGTTCACCTTGATCTTCATCACCTTCTGCAGCCTTTCTGTTCTCTGGGTTCTGATTCGTCCAGGGCCAGGGGAACAGGGCGGGGACAGGAAGGGGGTTGACCAATCAAAACAGAGGGCTTTCTACACCATCGCGGCCATTCTGGGAGTGCTGGTTTTGAAGTTTTTTATGAATCTGGTTAACTGTGTTCTGCATCTGTTGAATGGACTTGATAAGTGTGTGTTTGAGATATCTTGTCTGTGGTTGAATATCCCCAGCGGTCTGGTGCTCCCTCTGCTGTTCCTACACAGAGCAGGAAAGTTAGCGTGTTGTAAGAACAACAAGAAGTGAGGAGACACATTGGATTTGATTTGTATCTAATACAATCATTTTAGTACGGAAGTGTATTGATGCCACTACGTAAATAAAAATAGATCAGATTCTCATAATAATTTGATAGGTATAGTTTACTCTAAAACCTGATCCACATAATGCTTTAATGTGATAAAAAAAGATCATTTCACGACGTGATACTAACTTAACACTATACAATTTGAAACTCATCAAGTTATGAGATTACCCCTGCCTTCCGAATCGCATTCTCTTTCTTTTTTCTATTCTACATACTACATCTGACGATACAAATAATATAGTTAGGATGCAGTAGGCATACAATTTGGACATATGTTTTACTTATTCATAACATTGCGCCTTGATCTTGCCTCTTGCCTTTAAATCCGTCTCATCCCTGTTTGTTTTCATATAGAGGCCTCCGTCGATGTGACGTCACTTCAGGTGTGCACTGGATTGTGGGTCAGAATCGCCCAAATAGGTTGCTGTTTTCAACACAAAAAATCTCAGACATATGTATTAGACATTTTTAATTTAGTATTTCTCACCATCCTAAATCTGGCCACAAGAATCGGGACCTCCCATATCTTTTTTCTTCCACACTAAATAGTAGATAGTATGGGTATTGGAATGCGGGGAAAGAGTTATCATCATATTAAAACGTGCTAAAACCTAGTCATGCTATAATGTGCTAACTTTATTTGTTAAAGTGTTCAGTCTTGGGCAGAAAAGAGTGGGACTAGGCGCTTCTATATTCTCAGAACTCAAGCCCCTGACAGAAATAAGTGTCAAGAACTTGCATTGATGAATTAAGCTGATTGTAGAAATCAAATCTTCTTCACATTTGTCCAACTCCTTTCTCCACTCATGTATCTTATTTACCTGTAAAGTAAATTCTTACTTTTAGCCTTTTAAATGAGGTCTTTAACTGTTTGTGAAGTTTCATAATTGTGGATAAGCGATGAACAATGATCAGTAACTATTATTTTTCTAGTCTTTACACCAGTTCATATTTTTACATGTCCTTCTGATTTCTAATTGTGTTATTTTCCCTTTTATTAATTAAATGTATTATTTAAAAACAATACATATACAATCTCTTTATCTTCATGTTCAATTTGCCTCAATAAATAATATCGTTAAAAAACTCAGAAATGTGTTTTGACTCGTTTCATTTTAAAGAATTTGAAATGTTTTTATTTAAAAATCTTTCTGCAACCCAATCAAAACTAAAGCATTGATTTCCTTTCCACTCAATCATTATTTTTGGACTTAGTTACTCAATTACATCATCTGGAAGTCTTAGCTCGACTTTAAAAATTCAGGTACAAGAATCTATAAACAAAATATAATTATCATTTTGCTAATAAAATTATACATTGCATTTTCTTTTCATTTGCCTTTTATTTATCCTCGAGAGATCAATTAAGGTGTGACCCTCATTTCCAATTATGTCGAGTCATTGTCGATGTCGAGTCACATGTATTTATTGTAATGAAAATATTTGTTTATGGGTAATTCTTAGAATGTTAGCAGATGTTATCTCTGGTCTCTCTGAAAAACAAGAGTGTGACAAGAACATTTGAATACAGAAATGAACCGTGTAAAAAGTCTGCACCAGTCCTCATTCTGATACATACAAAGACACACGCACAGACCCACGCATTTCCATATTACCAACAGGGGTACTATCATTCTGCATTGACAAAGTGCAGACCTTCTTTTTTTTTTTTTTTTTAAGAAATAGCCAAGACAGGGCTTGAATCCTAGAGACATATCTTTAATTTACTGCTGCATTGACACTGTTTGTACCCATTATGTCTCCTAATGAGAGCTATGGTCTAAGTGAATGATTACATTTACTTATTTGTTTATTCTAAGCAGATATTAACTGTGGTCACTCTGAAAAGGAAAAGGATAGAAGAAACTTTGCCTACAGAAATGGACCGTGTCAAAAGTCTGGGTCGGACCCACAGTCACACACACACACACACACACACACACACACACAGACACACACACAACCTAATGTTCATATATACAGTATATTTTGATCAGATGTCAGTTGTGAGCTGTCTCTGACTCTGACACACAGCATCAGGAAGGTCAAAATATATACTACTGAGAAGGTAGGCATGTTTAGTCATTACTTTTAAATGAAAATATAAAACATTATTTATTTATTATTGAATAACACTTTCATGTAAAGATAAGCAATTATATATACAAATTATATTGTTTAGTTTAGCATGGATACATCATTTACTTATTAGCTATACCACACCTTTAATATCAAACCTTTGTTGCCAGCCCAACCCAATACAGAGTGTTGTTAAGTTCTGCACTACATACTTTAAACACGTCCTTGCAATAGGGATCAGTTGTTGTGTGTGTTCCAGTCTGTGCTGTATTTGCTGTATTACACATTAAAAAAAACTCAGATTGGGGAATTCCCCGGAGGGCATTTTTTTTACAACATATTCTATCCCAACTTCATGTGTGTCTTTGTCGAATTTGACCTAAGTTACTAAACATTATTAGCAAACAAATCTGGTTCCACATAAGAGGTAAAACTGTCATACTTACAAAGAGCTGAAGGACCATGTCAGAGAAAGACAGGGGCCCTAGAAAATGTTGGTGTGGATCACCTAAAATATGAATAGCGTGTCATTAAAGAAAAATCCTTCATGACAGCGTGTTTTCTCCACTGTGACTGTCCAAGCTGTCTGTCTTTGGTTTTGGTGAATAACCTTTTAATTATTAAACTATATTTGGCACACTTTGTTCAAAATAATGTCCTCATATGGAATAACTCTGCAACTTCTCATGACCTAAATGACCGCCAAAGCCAATACAGTTGTTGGTCTCTTTGTTAGAACATTATCTTAAGAAATACAGTTGAGTCTGGTTGGATTTGGTTCAGTTTTGAATGGCTAAATTTCCAGCATAATTCAGAATATGGTGCAAGGACCATATTGGCTCTGTGAATTATAACTAGTTATATTTTAAAATCTAAATTTTAAATCTGCCAAACTCTACCTGTAACTGTTTTAATTAGGCTATATTGTACTTTCACCCACTTAATTTTAATTGCTGCCACTCTTCACCACTATGTAAATGTTTCAATTATTTTTTTCTCTCTTCACCTGTTGTTGTGTATTTGATGTTTTTGCATTGAATATTGTTTATGTATTGTTGTTTTTCCTTTGAATTTGTTTTGAACTCGACGTCATTGTAAATGAGGGTCACCCCTCAATTGGTCTCTCGAGGATAAATAAAAGTTAAATGAAAAAAAAAATTAAAACATTTTCCCACATGCCCCCATTACATTTTTCTTTTTTATCTTTTCTCTTTCTTCAACTCCACCTCCTCATGTTCCCCCTCCTTTTCTTTAGAATTCCAACATGTCAAACAACTCCTCTTCCTCGGCCAGTGACACACTACTTTCGGCTCACCTTTTCATTCAAGACTGTTCCAGCTTTGCGGTTGGCAACTGTATCTTCACCGCTGTCACCGTCACCAACATCCTCCTGGTCCTGCCCCTCTCCATCACCATCCTTCATCTGGGTCACCAGCGATGGCGGCAGCAGCGGCCCTCTGCCTTGACTTGTCCCTGTGACCTCATCACATTCCACATGGTTGTCTTGGAGATGATCTATGTCTTGGCATCCATCTTCTACTGCATTGGTCTCTACATTGATAGCCTAAAACTAAAGGTGGTGGCGTCCTACATCATCTTAATCAGTGCGTGTGGACAGATGTCGTTCCACACCCTAACCTGTGTGGAGCGTTACCTGGCCGTCGTTCACCCAGTCACCTACATGCACCTCGGAAAGTCCGGCAGGGTCCGAATCACACACGTTATCATTTCGTGTGTTTGGCTACTGGGTTGTGCAGAGATGGGTTTAATGGCCCAAAACAATGTTGATGTTATCGTCATTGTGTATTTCGCGCAACAGGTTTTTCCGTAGCTGTTGTGTCTTTCTGCAGCCTTGCAGTTCTTAGAGTTTTAAGGCGTCGTGGCCCGGGGGAACAGGGTGGGGAAAGGGAGAGGGTTGACCAATCGAAGAAGAGGGCTTTCAACACCATCATGGCCATAGCGGGAGCTCTGCTGTTGAGGTTCGGGGGGTGTCTGATCTGCACTGCAATTTTTGCCTCGTCACATCTTAGCCTTGATGATAGTTGTGCGGTGTTTAACTTAAGTTTCTGGTTCTTTGTGCCCAGCAGTCTGGTGTTGCCTCTGCTGTTTCTACACAGGGCAGGAAAGCTTCACTGTTGTGGGAACAAGAATGAGTCTGGACAAGGACCTAAATAAAACTGGTGCTTTTTGAATATGCAGTGCAAGACTATAGAAAAGCAGATGAAAAGATCACATACGAATTTACAGCACGTCTATTTTAATTAAGTAAACTCAAAATGAATGTAGGAAATATGATTGAAATATGCATGTTTAGTGGAGATTCAAATCACATTTTTCACGTAAGTCAAGGTTGATACTGTCCTTTTCCACATCAACTACGCGTTAATGCTTTTTACTTTTTAGAAAATAATACATATATTTTCAATTTACCATTATCCATTTTTTTTGTTGCAAGTAGCACACTTGGTTTGCACTGTTTTTGTTAGCTGATTGTAGATTGGTATTTCAGATTGCTAATCTAAAGACTTTCCCTAATCATCCCAATGTTACACTATTCAATTTTGCTTTTATTTTGTCGTAATTTATTTTGATTTTCACTTGTGGACACTGTAGCTGAAAAATAAATTAATATTTTATATTATGAGATTTTATTAACTCTTTCTCCCACAGTGTGTCATGCAATACACTCACATTATCATTGTTGTCTACAGGTGGTGCTGTTATCAATATTCTGGAATCAATGTAGTGTAAAATTTAAATAAAGGCTTCAGCTTGTAAACAGAGACAGTCCTGCTGTGTATGCATTGTTGACTTAGTGTAGTTGCTCTTATTGGCAGGTGTATTGGACCTGATTTCCTGTGTAAATGCTCTGTGTCAACAAGCATTCAATGCCTCTGAACCACAATGTTACCTTACACTCTGCATATTTTCCCTGCACTGAAACAGCACGTCGAATGGAAAATTTCCCTACAGAATGGGGAAACTAAACGAGAAGTGATTATTACTGGTTTTGTGACATGCAAAGAACCTGCATGTCACAAGTGTATTTGATTTGTAACACAAATAAATATAATTTACACTCCATAAACAGCATCTATCTTTTGATGGACACCCTGTCCACGCTAGTCCTGCTGTGTGTGGGTGGAGGTAAAAGATATACCTAAAAACATTAAAACATTAAGACTGTCAAGGTTGGTCTCTTTTGATGCACATGCATACATTAAATAATACTTTTTTATGTTAGTTCAAACATTTCAAAAGTCACCTGATATGGTTTTAAGCTGATTAAAACCTATCATATAGAATAACACATAATATTCAAATGTTGAGGATATCTGTTTTATTTCAAACATACCATTATTGCTCAAGTTTGTTACCGAGATCCTGAACCTTAAATTGTAGAGCACAGGTTTCTCTGGACAGGGCCTAATTCTCTACTGTTACAAGGTTGTTCATCACGTCATGTCTGTCCACCAAATACTTTTCCTTTAAGAACTTTTTCTCTAGATCCTGAAGTTGTTTTTGCAGACTGTTATTTTGCCTCTTTAGAGCTTTTTTCTCTGCCTTCATTGACTTATAACTTGCTTTAAAAGATTTCAGATTTGCGAGGTTCTTGTTGAAGATCTGGATTTCCTCAGTCAATCGGATTTCTTTTTGCTTCAAGACGTCTGTCTTGCCCTTCAACGTGTCATACTTGTAGCCCCAGTCCTCTTCATTCAGAAGCTTTTTGTAGACCTCAGTATGTGTTTTGATCAGGACTCTGCTTTCTTCCAGCATGACTTCTTCCTCAGCTTTCAGTTCTTTAAATTTGTCCTTTAATGTTTTTTGACTCTCGATCTCTCTGTTGACATCCTGGATTTCCTGATGCAAATCGCTGTTTTCATCCATGCGGTCAACCCATTCCACGCAAAGCTCACCACAGGTCTTTACATTCCCGTACTCTTTGAGGAGAACCTGGAGTTCCTGCCGCAGGGCCTCATTTTCACAGCTCATGGTTTCTTTTGACTTAACCATTCCGTCTTTAAATTTGTGCAATACTTTTATTTTCTGGGACATTCGTTTGTGAAAGTCCTGAATCTCATGTCTCAAAGGACAATGCTTTCGGCTAATCGCCTCTCTCTCGGCTTTCGGGACAATGTTGCATTCACCCAAAGCTTTGACGTGTTGATGCCTCTCCTTGAGCTGCAGGATTTCCCATCTCATGGCTTCTTTCTGCTGGATCATCCCTTCCATAGACTGTTTCAGTGCAGAACACTTTTCCTCCAAAGCAGTTTCATGTTGGAGTTTTTCCTGGAGGTCCTGAATTTCTCTTTTTAGCTCCTCATGCTGTTTTGTCAGAGCTTCATTCTCAGCTTTCAACTGATTACAACTGTCCTCAAGGGTTTCATGACTTATCCCTTTCTTCAGGTCTTGAAGTTTTTCTTGGAGAAATTGGCTTTGACGGTCCAACGCCTCATTAGATGCCTTTATATCTTTGCAAATTGCTTCGATAGTGCTTTGATTTTGGACCTTGTCACTGAGCTCTCTCACTTCTTTCTCAAGGGAGCAAAACTTTTGTCTTGTAGCCTTTTCATCTGCCTTTATTGCATCGTATGTTGTTTCCATATTTTCACAGCTCTTAAACTGTCTCTTGAGCTTGTGAATTTGGAGGTGCAGGGGCTTTAGTTGTTGGCTGATGGCCTGTAAGCTGTCCATCAGTTCATTGACGTTGCTACCTGTATCTCTTCGTTGCTGGTGGATGTTCGAGGTGCTCTTCTCTGAGGAGTCGAAAGGAGAGACGTTCTGTTGGTCGCCACTCATTTTTCGCTAACAACAGTAACACAGAACCTAGCTGTCGAGTCAGGGTTGACAAGATAATGACCAAAGCAGCACAGTGCAATCGATATGAAATCACTAAGTAGTCAATATCAGTGAGAGGTGTGTCTCTTTGATGTTCAGAAAGTATTTAGAATGTTTCACCAAGAATGTTGACGATGGATTACAGTATGGAATGCAACATCAGATCGAGTTCTAGAATGGAAAAGCACAACAGTACTTGAATGTAAACAATTGGTTTCCATGACAACCAAGAACTCTGGGAACATTTTCCTGCAGACTACCTTTAACAAATAGTATGCTTTAATCATCACTCAAGATAAATTCGATTTTAATAAAAAAAAAATAGTTATTTTTTTAAAACATTTGTTTCAATTTCTCAGATGGTTGCAGAGAATATTGTTGCACTCCACAACAGACAGGTAGAAGATATGAAACATCTTGTTGCATTATTTGAAGGATCTTAGCTTCCTCACAAAGTAAAGTCTGCTATGTCCCTCCTGTAGACAAACTCATTGTAAAAAAACAAGACAAAAATAGATTGTGGACATGCTACATTATACACCACTAAGTTTGCATTGTCATTGTTATATAAGCTTTTGCATTGCAAATGTATGTCATTAATAACATAATATACCAATGAAAAGGCTAAACAGCTGCTGAAGTGCACCGGAGCAACTCAGTCACCCTCCCTGCTGATGTTCTTGACCCAACCCTACAGTCTGACCTGCCTGTGAAAGGACATTATGAATAGGACATTTGCCTACTGCAATTTAAAGTATAAAGTATCAATAGATCAAATACCCTTTATGGATTTTGATATGCAAAAACAAAAACCCACAGACTTTCTTCCGTCTATCCTCAAGCACACACAATAAAAAAAACGCATGCCATCACATGCAAGCGTTTTTATAAATAGAGAGATCCCAGAGTTCTGCCATCCAGTTTGGAGATGCAGCAGACAGAGGATCAAGAGTAAACACTACTGAAGAAGTGAGTTTGTATTTGTTATGTTACTATATGCTTGTATTTCAAATACAATAAAATATAATCAAATTAAATATTGATTTGAGCTGTATTTATGAAGTTTTGCCAACATAGTTTAATGATTTCTGAGCACTAAGTCATTAATTTATCAGATCATTTATAATGTTTTCAGGGTGTCTCATCTAGATTTTGTTATTTTGTCCTCTCTACTAATCAAAATGTTCTTATATTTTCATACATCTTCTTCAACAGCTATGTCCTTCAACTCCTCATCCGCCTCTAATGCCTCCCTGCTTCCCTCCACTAATTCCTCAACCAGCTGTTTGAACTACAGAACCGGCTTCTTCATGTTTACCGCTTTCTCCGTCGCCAGCGTCCTCCTGCTGCTCCCTTTCTGCATCGTCATTGTCTACCTCGGTCTCCGGCGATGGAAGACGCAGCGCTCTGCTTCCAG
Source organism: Hyperoplus lanceolatus (assembly GCA_026929865.2). NCBI lineage: Eukaryota > Metazoa > Chordata > Actinopteri > Uranoscopiformes > Ammodytidae > Hyperoplus > Hyperoplus lanceolatus. The sequence goes on from CM049417.1 coordinate 3,001,026, forward strand.
TCAGTCTGACATCATCGCCTACCACCTGGTCGCCATGGAGCTAATCGGCATCACCGGGTGTGGTTTGTACGTCTGCGGCGCCTGTGTTAGCGAGCCGTGGTCGATGACGGTCGGTGTGTGGCTCTATTCGGCCACCTCTTACGGACAGATTTTCTTTCACATCCTCACCTGTGTGGAGCGCCACCTGGCTGTCGTTCATCCAATCACCTACTTAAGGCTGAGGAATAGGGGCGGGGTGAGAATCAGAAATGCCACTATCGGGTGCGTTTGGCTGCTCTTCTTGGGATCGTTTTACCTGACCAGTCTGCCTTACGAACGTAACATCATTTCAGGTATTTTTCTCTCAGTTGTCTCCATAGCGATCATCTCCTTCTGCAGCCTTTCCGTTCTCTGTGTTCTGATTCGCCCAGGGCCAGGGGAAGGGGCGAAAGACAAGGTGACGCTGAGTCGCCAATCTAAGATGAGGGCATTTAACACCATAATGGCCATAATGGCAGCTCTTTTGGTGAGGTTTGTGGGATGTCTGCTTGTTCTTGTGGTGTATTCCTCCTCTACAGTGAGTGAGCGTGTCCGTTGCGGGGTGCTGGTGTCAGGAGTCTGGTTCTGTCTGCCCAGCAGTCTGGTGATACCGCTGCTGTTTCTCCACAGAGCTGGGAAACTAATGTGTTGTAAGAACAGCCCTAATCAGGACAAAGATGAGAGTAGAGCGTCTTAAGATTGATTTGATTTGGGCGCTCTGGTGGCGTAGTGGATAGAGCGCGTACCATATTGGCTTCGGCCTTCGTTGCAGTGGTTGCGGGTTCAAATCTGACTTGTGGACGTTTACTGCAGGTCATCCCCCCTCTCTCTCTCTCTGTCTCCCAATTCCAACTCTGTACTATCCAATAATGCTTGAAAATACCCAAAAATATTCTTAAAAAAAAAAAAAAGATTTATCAGATTGTTCGGCTCACAATATAGAAGATTCAATTATTCTTTATTAAACTTTTAGGCATTACATTTTTCTCTCAAACAAATATTTTTATCTATCACTTTATATGTCTTCTACATATCTCACTCACGGAGGACACATTAGAATATTCAGAAAAAAAAGCAATAATGTAAGTGATATTTAGCATGTAAGCCGCAATACATTAGTTTAATTAAATCCTATCCAAACCTCACTGGGTAGTGACTATGTAAAGATATAAAGGTTTGGCAAGGGCCCAGGATGCACTGTTTTTGTTTGTACTCGGTTAAAAGACATAATGATGAATAAATGATTCAACCAAAACATCCTCATTCAGAAATATTTTCCAGTGCATCCCAAAATGTCCAAAAATGTTATTTCTCAAAACTGGATGATCTTGTCAAAATCCCTTTTTTATGATATAATAAAACAATCTCAGAAATTCACCTCAGTGCAGGGTGTAGTGGGGTTTCATCTATACTTGCTAGTGTGTTATCTTTCTGTTTGTACTGCTAATATCAGATACTTACTATATCAAAAAGATATAGTAAGTATCAACATTAGCATAATTAGCCAAAGAGTCCAATTGACCAAAAAACTGCAACAAAACAAAATATCTAAATGGGACAAATTACACCAAAATTTAAAATCTTGATTGGAGTAAAGTCTGGTTTATAAATTGTTTGGGTATCAATATGACAAGTGACCCACACAGATGGACAGGTGTTCTAGTTGCCATGACACTGTTTGTTTTGAATAGGCACATGTTTTAGGTTACAGCTCATTTGAATCATGTTTAACAAATAATTAAAGGAACATATGAGGTGAAGGAACTTTAAGAGTGGTACATTGTTTTTTTTTCAATTGTAGTCTATTGCCTGTTTTAATAATCATAATAATAATACCACTTTTTGAACATAAATACAAACTACCTTGTTTGGAACCATGTGAGACACTTCCTCAACACATACATGAGCATGACATCTCCTCTATAAATGTATGACAATCCAGTTTCAAAGATACTTGGTCATCACCATATAACACAATGTTAAATTGTTTCTTCATTTATGTAATGTATTGTTGGTTGGTTTTCTAGTTTTCTTATTGGGGCAAAGTTGTTGTAGTAGAGAAATCTATAAGAAAGAAAATAGTTTTATCAACATTGTCAAATGTTAATACATGCTCTTATCAATAAATTATATTTGTACATGGATGGCTTTAAATTATGGAATACATTTAATAAATAACGACTTTCAAATGTTTTGGTTTGCAGTCTATGTATGATCGCTGTGTGGGGTTTTGATTGCAGAGGAAGATTACAGTGAAATGTATTAGGGACTGAGGTTCACTTCTTACAAAATGTGTTTTTAGACAAAAACTGTGTTAGCCATGTTAATCAGAGACACAGAGAGGTAAGCCAGGAGTTTTGAGCTGTGACATAATCTAATTTGAATACAGAATGCTTGTAAAAATGACCATTAAAATCCTGTCAATCGTTCATTTTCATAAAGAATTTAAATAGTGTCATCAAACTTCGACATGATGCCCTTAATTTAGAGTTATCTATCTATCTATCTATCTATCTATCTATCTATCTATCTATCTATCTATCTATCTATCTATCTATCTATCTATCTATCTATCTATCTTTATAGCTATCAATCTAGCTATCTAGCTAGCCTTGTATTTAAAAGGTGTTATACAAATACAATTGCCTGTCCTTGCCTTGCTTTGCCTAGGTGTCATCAAGCAAGACGGTGTAACACTGCCAGTACTGCTGTCCCGGAAATGACCCCGAGCTCTAAGAAAATTTGACTTCAACATTTACAGTTTTTCTCAGTGGCTTTGGTGCTCTTCTCACATCACTATTAACATTTGCACAGCAGTTAGTGCATTTCTCAAAACAATTAGTGCAAACTGCAAAACCTAGTGGATAACCTGCAAAAGTACGTCACTTGCTCAAAATGGATAGTCTATTCCTCAAAAGCAAGTATGCATGTCAATGAAACTGCCGGTGTCATCAAAATGAGAAGTCTTGACACCATCTTTATGAACAAGATAGTCAAATGGCTTTGTCATGTTTTCATTATGACAGTTTATTCTCTCAGTGTTTTCCAATGCAAAAAAAAATCAGAACTCGGTGACACTACCTGAAAATGCTCAAGACAGCACTATACACTACTTGTACAGCCATTTGAAAACTACAGTAAAGTTACACATTGCTGTAGTTAGGGGAGTACGTGAGTACAAGACACTGAATACGTATGTTTCACATTTTTACTGTATATGCTCTTTGCAATTCTACAGCTTTGTGCAAAAGAAAAATACACTTCAGTCACTTATTTAGAACAAACATAAAAAAACACCCTTTTGGTAGAGCTGTGCACAAATTTGAGCAATATAACAGGACATATTGTAACTGAACATATATAGGTAAATCATTCTGGCACATCCAGACGTTCCTGTCTGTCTGGCCACATATTTTCATCTACAACGGATATTCTCCCTTGCAATGCAGCGAGGAAAGTATCTCCTGGAGTGGCGAATCCACCCTCTATATGACTCTGCTGTAATGTCATCACATGCTGCATCCATGGCTGCTAGCAGGGTCATTTGCACATGTGGACGCCGGTCATACACCTTCCACCTCCAGTCAGAGAAAAACTCCCCTATCGGATTAAGGAATGGGGAGTAGGGAGGGAGATGTTCAACCAGCATTCTGTCATGTGCTGCAAACCACTGTGTGATCAGATGTGAGTGGTGAAAACAGACATTATCCCACACAACAACATATTTGATAACTAGTTCAACAATTTTGTATGTAACAACTCAAGCAATGAAATGAAGACTATTAGTTTTATTGGGAACGACTATTCAGCATCCATAAGTATAGTTAATTTTGACTGACATGACATAAGCAAATGACAATGTTATAAAACAGCAGAGAATTGTATGAAAGCAACTAATACATGTCCAAACACATTTGCAATTTGTTCAGAGGAAGGAGAAATTGCTACTATGATGTGCTCAAATGACTAAATGTTGCGGAGGTTGAACTAATAGTTATGAGAATTTTCATTCTGATCTGAGAAAAGCACCAAAGCGACTGAGAAAAACTGTAAATACTGTATTAGTTGTTCCACAACAAACAAACGGTCCTGTTCCCATCTGCGAAGAATGCTCCTGGCAATGTTGTCATTCCATTATAATATCACAACCTTTTCAGCCAATTATATGTATTTATTTACTTATTCAAGATTTAATTTATGGCATTTGAAAAACTTTAAGTCCTGTATTCTGTAAGAGTTATCCCCACAGATTGACAGAATGAACAATAATAATTAATCATTTAAGGATAAGTACATATCTTTAATGTATCGATTCATTACAATACAATACAATTCAAACCTTTACACATTAGCAAGTAGAAGAAATACACACTGGAATTTTGGCTTGTCTCTTGGTGATTTTGATTTTATTGAATTATAAAACATTAAAAAAAAGAATGAAGAAAGTATTTTGCCTTTGTATGCCGTGTACTCATGTGTTGAAATATATTAAAATCAAATAATTCATACCACAACTAATATTTGTCTATTCATTTAGAGAAGCAAAACACAACATAATATTTGTTTTTATTACAGGAAACCTACGATCGACATACAATACACAACAACTTAAAGGGACACTGTGTAACATTTTGAGTAATTTATTAGCTAAAATCAATGTCCTCATTCATAAATATGTCCTCATTGGTGTAAAATCCCCTCTGCTAATAATCTGAATTATCCTCCTGAGCGGAGAATTACAAATATTAATGTTACATTTTGTACATTGAGCAGGCAAGTCTTATGGAGGCGTCCATGTTTTTGGAATGTCATCAGGTGCATTGTTTAACATTTAGAATTGTTCTTGTCCTTGAAAGCCACTGTAGCTTCTGTTATTATTCTAAAGGGGTGGGGTTACCCAGGGAGCGTTGCATTCTAGAACTTTGTAGAACTTTCTTGATGATGTCATATTACACACTGCCCCTTTAAATGAACTTTAGAGAAAACACATATGCTTATTTGTTCCCACAATGCAATGGTTGGTACGTATCCAAAATTATGAAAAAACAACCCTAAAGAGATGGAGACCAATTACAAAAAATAAAAGAAGAATTCAGAATATATGCATATACGATATAAGAGTGTAACAGGGAGTTGGACAGATGAGAGGTAGGTTTGATTTCAAGCAGTGAAGTTGTTGCATTTGACTGTGTTGTAATTTTTTTTTAGTAAAGCGTGACGTGTTGCTTAACGTATCTCTTAGCTAATCCATACCGATATAAAACACTTTCATGGACTGTAAATGTTCAATCAGAAGCACAACCGCAATGTGGAAAAGTTTGCAGCCAATAACCAGAATCGAAATGCATGTCTTTTTGAATCCATAGTTCTTGGAGCTTTTCCAACATGGAACCGTTTATTACCACTAAATATTAAAGCTCTACGAATCAATTGCATTAATGGTGATTACAATTACTCAACATGGTTTGAAATTATTTTAACCGAACTCTGAAACCCTGACCAGCTTTTGAGACTCTTTCACCCTTTAGTTTGGTCTTACAGCGCATTCACTGTTCAAAGTTAAATTAATATTCAAATGTTTTATTGAAATTAAAAACAAAGTACAGATGACAAACTGCTTGCCAGTCAAGTCTGTTTCCTTATTTGGTGTTTGGTATTTGGTTCTTACAACACGCTAATTTTCCTGCTCTGTGAAGAAACAGCAGAGGTAGCACCAGACTGCTGGGGAGATTGAAGTAGCTAATACATGCAATCGTCACACACTCTCTATATCCGCTCAACGCATACAGAACACTCCAAACTAGTTCCCCAAAAACCTTTAAAACCAGCACTCCCAGAATGGCCACAATGGTGTAGAAAGCCCTCTGCTTTGATTGGTCAACCCCCTCCCTGTCCCCGCCCTGTTCCCCTGGCCCTGGACGAATCAGAACGCAGAGAACAGAAAGGCTGCAGAACGAGATGACGGTCAAGGTGAAAAACAAGATGCAGAAATTCATGACTGTGGAGAATCCTACTAAAGCCTTCAGACTTATTGCTCCAATGCAAAGCAGCCAGATACATACAATGATGATATTTCTGATTCTAATGCCTCTCTCTCCTCTCAGATTCATGTAGGTGATGGGATGAACAACAGCCAGGTAGCGTTCAAAGCAGGTCAGGATGTGAAAGGACATCTCTCCATACCAGGTGAAGGACCAAAGATAGTATGCCACCATAAATATTCTGACATGAACACTGTAGGCGCCACAAATGCAGAAAATTTGTCCTGAAACACCAACCAGCTCCATGGTGACCATGTGGTAGGTGAAGACGTCTGAATGACTTGTCAGTGCTGCGTTGGTGGAACGCTGTTGGCGCCATCTTTGGAGACCCAGGTAGAGGATGAAGGTGCAGAGAGGGAGGAGGAGGAGGATGTTTGTGATGTTGTATGAGCTGTAGATTATGGAGCTTGGTCTGGTGACGAAGCAAATGTAAAATGGGATGGAGGAACAATTCGATAAAAGGGAGTCATTGGAGCAGGAGGAAGAGTTTCCCGACATATCTGGATGAGATAAAGACAAAAAAATCAAATTGAGGAAAGAATGTTGCACCTAGAAAAGCTCAGATGAACCGTTCGTATCCTACCTGCTAAGCACCAAACGTCACATGGATATGTCAGAATCTAGAAGGTAAATGTATTGTAGGAGTCAGCAGCTGAAGAGCAATACATTCCCCTCGGGAGTTGATGGAGATGAAAACAACGCTAAAAGAAGAGTGAATGTTAGAATTAAATCCACAAGAAGTCTAAGTCTGAGTCAGAATTGAAAAAGCATGATCATACATCTCCCATAACTCAACTCCAACATGTGTCTTATTCAGCGTATAATGCCAAAGCTTCTCAACAATTTTTTTTGTTAAATAGTTGTAGTCTAAAGTAAAATTAATTCACTTAGTAAAACCAGCACTGGACCATCTGAATTGTCTCTGGAAAAGCACTGGGTTTATAGAATATACTGTCAACTGTTAAACTGACTGAACAGTAAGTTACAGGTTTATACGTTCTTCTAAATCGTCCACACTGTGGCACATTCTTGAAAAAAACATTTTATTATATTGTTGTTTTCATATTTTATATTTATATAACTGCAGCTGGAGGACTGCTCCAACAAAATGTTGTTGTCTTGTGCAATGACAACAACAATTATTCTATTATATTCAATTCTATTCCAGAATATTAAAACTCAGTTATATCACCAACCTTATAGTAGTATTATAGTATTTGTTTCTGATTGTCTTCCCTCTGCATCCTTCCTCTGTGGACGCCTCTGCCTGAGTATTTGCCCCAACTATTCTGAAATGCCTGTATACTGCAGCCTGGCCCAACCTTTCTCTCTCTAAATATACATTTAAATATTGTATTTGAATAAAAACAAAGTGACAGTGACAAATCGACTGACAAATGATAATCATGTTCATTGACAAACAAATACAGTGTGAGGTCATAACGTACATAACTGCATGAATGTACATAGGCATGGACAAACTTTTAATTATAATGAACTTTATTTAAAGATAAGTACAGTATAACATATAACAGTACTGACTGCAATGGGGTCCCGGGGTTCCATGTCACTAGCCCACCCTTCATAGTATATATTCATGATTATTTATTGAAGTAAAAGTACATAACATATATATGCATTTTATAGGAAACTTACTCCCAACAAATACAGTTATTTGAATTAAATGTTGTAGATGCAATAAAACAGATGCTCACAGATTCAGGCTCATAATAGATTATGCGATGAGATGGTCATTGCCTATCCACATTTATAAAACCACATGAAACTGTAAAGACCAAGACAATTCTGTCAAACATGTACAAAGGCAGCAAGGTAAAAAGAGCAGCGACAGTGGTTAGTCTGATGGTCGATCCGTTGATTTGTTCACCACACAGTCTACTACAGCACGTTTAATGAAAAACTAAATGATTGATTGAAAGGGTAATTACCGAACTCTGCAGCTCCATGCACATTTTAAGAAACCTTGAGCTTTGTTTTGTTTTACAGTTAAATCACTCCACCTTTCTCTATCTAAGTCACACATGATATGGATTATATTTCAATATTGTAATATACATACAAATGCATATATGTAAATGTAAATGAACACACTTTAAACCATTACACATTGGCATGCCTCTAAAGGGATTTTGTTCATTGCAAATCAAATCCATCCAATTTCCTCATGTGGTGTAGTAAGAGCTTTTGAGTCTCTTTCACCGTTTAGTTTGGTTTTACAGCACATTTACTATTCAAAGTTAAATTAATATTCCAATGTTTTATTTAAATTAAAATCAGAGTACAGATGACAAACTTCTTGCCAGTCAAGTCTGTTTCCTTATTTGGTGTTTGGCAATTGGTTCCTACAACATGCTAATGTTCCTGCTCTGTGAAGAAACAGCAGAGGTAGCACCAGACTGCTGGGTATATTGAAGTAGCTAATAAATGCCATGGCCACACACTCTCTATATCCGCTCAACGCATACAGAACAGTCCAAACTAGTTCCCCAAAAACCTTTAAAACCAGCACTCCCAGAATGGCCACAATGGTGTAGAAAGCCCTCTGCTTTGATTGGTCAACCACCTCCCTTTCCCCGCCCTGTTCCCCTGGCCCTGGACGAATCAGAACGCAGAGAACAGAAAGGCTGCAGAAGGTGATGGCTATCAAGGAGAAAATCATTATGCAGAAATGTGTGACCGTGAAGATATCTTCTAAAACCAACAGACTTGTAGCAACAATAGTAAGCAGCCACACACATACAATTATGACATTTCTGATTCTAATGCCTCTCTCTCCTCTCAGATTCATGTAGGTGATGGGATGAATGACAGCCAGGTAGCGCTCCAAGCAGGTCAGGATGTGAAAGGACATCTCTCCATACCAGTTGAAGCACCAAAGATAGTATCCCACCGTAAATATATTTACATGAACACTGTAGGCGCCACAAATGCAGAGAATTTGCCCTGAAACACCAACCAGCTCAATGATGACCATGTGGTAGGTGAAGACGTCTGAATGACTTGTCAGTGCTGCTGCGTTGGTGGAACGCTGTTGGCGCCATCTTTGGAGACCCAGGTAGAGGATGAAGGTGCAGAGAGGGAGGAGGAGGAGGATGTTTGTGATGTTGTATGAGCTGTAGATTATGGAGCTTGGTCTGGTGAAGAAGCACATGTAAAATGGGATGGAGGAACAATTCGATAAAAGGGAGTCATTGGAGCAGGAGGAAGAGTTTCCCGACATATCTGGAAGAGATAAAGAGAAGACAATCAAATAGTTGAAAGAAAGTTTCACCTAGAAAAGCTCAGATGAACCGTTCGTATCCTACCTGCTCAGCACCAAACGTCACATGGATATGTCAGAATCTAGAAGGTAAATGTATTGTAGGAGTCAGCAGCTGAAGAGCAAGACATTCCCCTCGGGAGTTGATGGAGATGAAAACAACGCTGAAAGAAGAGTGAATGTTAGAATTAAATCCACAAGAAGTCTAAGTCTGAGTCAGAATTGAAAAAGCATGATAATACATCTCCCATAACTCAACTCCAACACGTCTTGTTCAGAGTGTAATGCCCAAACTTTTCAACAAAGTTTTCTATTAATAGTTGTAGTCTAAAGTAAAATGAATTCAATGAGTAAAGTCAGCGCTGGACAATCTGAATTGTCTCTGGGAAAAGCACTGGGTTTATAGAATATACTGTTAACTGTTAAACTGACTGGACAGTAAGTTACAGGTTTATACGTTCTTCTAAATCGTCCACACTGTGGCACATTCTTGAAAAAAACATTTTATTATATTGTTGTTTTCATATTTTATATTTATATAACTGCAGCTGGAGGACTGCTCCAACAAAATGTTGTTGTCTTGTGCAATGACAACAACAATTATTCTATTATATTCAATTCTATTCCAGAATATTAAAACTCAGTTATATCACCAACCTTATAGTAGTATTATAGTATTTGTTTCTGATTGTCCTCCCTCTGCATCCTTCCTCTGTGGACGCCTCTGCCTGAGTATTTGCCCCAACTATTCTGAAATGCCTGTATACTGCAGCCTGACCCAACCTTTCTCTCTCTAAATATACATTTAAATATTGTATTTGAATAAAAACAAAGTGACAGTGACAAATCGACTGACAAATGAAAATCATGTTCATTGACAAACAAATACAGTGTGAGGTCATAACGTACATAACTGCATGAATGTACATAGGCATGGACAAACTTTTAATTATGAATGAACTTTATTTAAAGATAAGTACAGTATAACATATAACAGTACTGACTGCAATGGGGTCCCGGGGTTCCACGTCAGTAGCCCACCCTTCATAGTATATATTCATGATCATTTATTGAAGTAAAAGTACATAACATATATATGCATTTTATAGGAAACTTACTCCCAACAAATACAGTTATTTGAATTAAATGTTGTAGATGCAATAAAACAGATGCTCACAGATTCAGGCTCATAATAGATTATGCGATGAGATGGTCATTGCCTATCCACATTTATAAAACCACATGAAACTGTAAAGACCAAGACAATTCTGTCAAACATGTACAAAGGCAGCAAGGTAAAAAGAGCAGCGACAGTGGTTAGTCTGATGGTCGATCCGTTGATTTGTTCACCACACAGTCTACTACAGCACGTTTAATGAAAAACTAAATGATTGATTGAAAGGGTAATTACCGAACTATGCAGCTCCATGCACATTTTAAGAAACCTTGAGCTTTGTTTTGTTTTACAGTTAAATCACTCCACCTTTCTCTATCTAAGTCACACATGATATGGATTATATTTCAATATTGTAATATACATACAAATGCATATATGTAAATATAAATGAACACACTTTAAACCATTACACATTGGCATGCCTCTAAAGGGATTTTGTTCATTGCAAATCAAATCCAACCAATTTCCTCATGTGGTGTAGTAAGAGCTTTTGAGACTCTTTCACCGTTTAGTTTGGTTTTACAGCGCATTCACTATTCAAAGTTAAATTAATATTCCAATGTTTTATTTAAATTAAAATCAGAGTACAGATGACAAACTTCTTGCCAGTCAAGTCTGTTTCCTTATTTGGTGTTTGGCAATTGGTTCCTACAACATGCTAATGTTCCTGCTCTGTGAAGAAACAGCAGAGGTAGCACCAAACTGCTGGGTATATTGAAGTAGCTAATAAATGCCATGGCCACACACTCTCTATATTCGCTCAACGCATACAGAACAGTCCAAACTAGTTCCCCAAAAACCTTTAAAACCAGCACTCCCAGAATGGCCACAATGGTGTGGAAAGCCCTCTGCTTTGATTGGTCAACCCCCTCCCTTTCCCCGCCCTGTTCCCCTGGCCCTGGACGAATCAGAACGCAGAGAACAGAAAGGCTGCAGAAGGTGATGGCAATCAAGGAGAAAATCATTATGCAGAAATGTATGACAATGAAGATAACTTCTAAAACCAAAAGACTTGTAGCAACAATAGTAAGCAGCCACACACATACAATTATGACATTTCTGATTCTAATGCCTCTCTCTCCTCTCAGATTCATGTAGGTGATGGGATGAATGACAGCCAGGTAGCGTTCAAAGCAGGTCAGGATGTGAAAGAACATCTCTCCATACCAGGTGAAGGACCAAAGATAGTATCCCACCCTAAATATATTTACATGACCACTGTAGACACCACAAATGCAGAGGATTTGCCCTGAGACACCAACCAGCTCAATGATGACCATGTGGTAGGTGAAGACATCTGAATGACTTGTCAGTGCTTTGTTGGTGGAAAGCTGTTGGCGCCATCTTTGGAGACCCAGGTAGAGGATGAAGGTGCAGAGAGGGAGTAGGAGGAGGATGTTTGTGATGTAGTATGAGCTGTAGATTATGGAGCTTGGTGTTGTGACGAAGCAAATGTAAAATGTGTTGGAGAGAAGATGAGATGGAAGAATGGAGTCATTGGAGCAGGTGGAAGAGTTTCCTGACATATCTGGAAGAGATAAAGACAAAACAATCAAACTGAGGAAAGAAAACAACTCCTACATTTTCATATCACAATAGATCAAAAACTAGTTTATGAGGCAAGACACATTGTTTTAAAAAAAAGGGTATCTAAAGGACAAAAAAAGTGAATAAAAAAATGACAGGTTATAAGGGAAACGGAAAATTGTTCAGCATTGATTTAAAAGAGACCTCAAGAGAAAATGACCACTTGTCTTAGCAGTTTACTGCTGCTCTACTTATGAGTTTTAAATGGTTAACTCTTTATGTTGGTTTTGCAGCCAAAGAACCTCAGATGAACCAACCAGACGCTTCTTTCTCAAAACCGAACATCAAACAAACAAAGTCAGAATATACTTGGTGAACTTACTGTAGCTCTTAGCAGATGCAAAATAAGATATGTTCCTCAGGATTCGGTGGAGATCAAAACAGAGCTGAAAGGATTGTGAATATTTGAGTTTAATCCACAATAATTCTAATTAAAAGAGTCAATATTGAAACTGTATGAATACTACATTTCCCTAAATGCAATTCAAAAGGAAACTTCCTTTAATGTTAACTGAGTGTTAAATGCCCACTGCCTTCCTACACCATAACCAAATTTACAACAAATGTTTTCTGTTAAATAGTAGAAGTTCCAACTGTGATGGTATCACAAGTATTATTTTCTCAGACTTTTAAACACCTATCCAGAGGCACAGGAGGCACTATCCAACCGTTTTCACATGCAGTATTGTCATACCAAAACACCACTTTGTTTTATGAAATACAGTATCAAATATTTATGTGTCAAAACAGTAAGTTGAAGTTATGTTCTGTTCTTTGTAGTCATACACACTAATATCAATTGCTGAAGGTGTTTTTAAAAAAAAACATCAGTAGAATCACTAACCTTATGAGTATTTGTGATCTTCCTCCCTCTGCGTCTTCACTGTGTGAACGCCTGTGCCTTAGTAACTGTTAAAGATATTCTGTAATGTATGTTCCAGCCTGACCCCACCCCTGTTTTCCCTATAAGTTCAATTTAAATTCAAATGTTGTATTTGCATAAAAACAAAGTGGCAGTGAGAAACTGATTGAAAAAATGAATAACCAATACATAGGTGAACAATTACTGTACTCGGTCAAATAGAACATTTAAGACAGTATAATGTATATAAATGCATGTATGTAAATGTACATAGACAAACTCATAACAATGGTATTAAACTGTATTAGTTGAAAACATTAAAGGACTGTGATGAGGCAAACACAATCAGTCAGTAAGAGTAATACAAAAACAGTGAATAAAATACCCAACAATAATATAAAGTAAAAATAATATCAGAAATAAAAAAACAGATACAACGCACTGGCAATACAACAGTGTATGAATATATGTTATTTTTGTGAAAGTTTTAAGAAGTTATTTAAATATTTAAACATATACACCCCGCTTATATGTTATATATTAAAAGTTCATTCTAAGGAAATAGAATAAAGAACACTTTTGGCAAGAATTAAAGGTGCTACAAGGAACTTTCAATATTTCTGAAACATTCTCATTGTTCCTCTGATGATCATAACTTACGTGTTGATTGATTGATTGATTGATTGATTGATTGATTGATTGATTGATACAATTTATTTCAGACATATCAAAATTTACAAAACAAAATTAAAAGCATAAACAAAAATAAACAAATAACATATTGAATTGATATGCCTGAAAAGCAGTAGGAAGAAGTATAACTTATTTAATCCTACCCCTTTTCCACAGCTCAATAATTCATATTTATATTTGCTTCCTGTGTTCCTTATAATCTCTTTTACAAATCTCTACAATTTGTTATACTATATTTGATATTTGATATTTGATATTTTATATATGATATTTACAATCCATACAAATATACAACTCCATACATCTATATCCATTATATTAATTTAAACAATCCATATATCTATATATTTGTACAATCCACATATCTATATCTATATATGCATGTATACAATCCATATATCTATACAATTAGCATATCTATCTATATATATATATATATATATAAATACAAATATTCATACAATACGATGCACCATATTTACCCTTTAAATATATATATACAATACATATATATACACATATATATATATATACAATTTTTTACATTTATTTTTTATTATTACTATTTATTTTTTATTTTTTTAGTATACTTTCCTTTTTAAATCTCTCCCTCATCCCTGTACCTTGTGAAAATCATTGCTTTGAATTTTTTTTGAACTGAATCATGTTTGCACATTGCTTTAGCTCCGTGGCCATACCATTCCACAGTGTCACACCACCAATTGAAATGCATTGACATTTTAAATTCGTGCGAACAGCTAGCATCTTAAAGTTTAACTGTTCCCTCAAATTACAACCCCCCTCTCTGTCAAAAAAAGTGTTTGAATGTCAACTATTAGCAGTTTATTTCTTGCTTTAAACATGATTTGTGTAACTTGATATTCAACCAGGTCCTTGAACTTTATGATACGGGAATGTTAAAGCAAAGGAGACCATCAGTGCAAAGAATGCTATTTTTATATAGTTTTTCTTAATGCCTTTGTCATGGGTACGCTCACCCAGGAACTACAATTGGCGTAGGAAAAACCCTACAGCTTTTGTCCAAAGGGGGTGGAAGAATGAACACATACTAAAAGTTAATTGTAGCACCTTTAAAGTGGAAAAGTGATATAACTCTCATATCCGTAGATACAGTATCTGTATCTGTACAGACGTCCCCACTTGGTCCATGTAGAATGATAGTCCACACTTGGCATTGTAGGAATGTATATGTGTGTCTGTGTTTGTGTATGTATAAGAAGCAGAACTAGTCACACTCCTTTTTCAGAGAGACCACAATTAGGATAAGGATTTAGGATAAGGATTTAGATTACTGGAACATCAACACGTTTTCTTTCTGATGCTTGAATACCAATAAAATCCAAATCATTTCCCTATTAGGTATTGTTCTTACAAGTTGCTTATTTTACCACTAATTGTAAAAAAAGAAGATATAATACATGGCTGCTGGGGATATTGAACCAAGTTAAACAAAGAAATGTAAAACAAATCTTGAAATTAAGCCATTCAAACCACCGTTCATAGTGTATATTCATGATTATTTATTGAAGCAAAAGTAACAATATATGTAATGTACTTTTTAGGGG
The DNA here is from genome assembly GCA_026929865.2 of Hyperoplus lanceolatus. Classification (NCBI taxonomy): domain Eukaryota; kingdom Metazoa; phylum Chordata; class Actinopteri; order Uranoscopiformes; family Ammodytidae; genus Hyperoplus; species Hyperoplus lanceolatus. The sequence goes on from CM049417.1 coordinate 3,016,270, forward strand.
AAACTGACCACAAACGTCAACATTTCTTTGAATAATAAAGAAAAAATATCACAATTAGTAAGCAGGACATAACAATATACTATGTAATGGGTGTAAAGTTCAAAGTTCATAATTTATTTTTTCCATTTGCATATACACAATTATAAAACTATATGAACCTGTAAAGACCAAGACAATTCTGTTTAAACATGTACAAAGTCTGATGGTCGATCCGTTGGTTCACTGCAGAGTGTACTACAGCACATTTACTGAAAAACTAAAGGATTGATTGATTGATTGATTGATTGAAAGTGTTTTTACTGTACTCTGAATCTCCACCCAGGTTTTTAACATCCTATAACATTTTACATTTAAATCGTCTCTAAAAACCCATTGTGCACTTACGGCCCAACATCAAACAGCAAACAAATACACACCCTCCAACTTCCCTATGAACTCCTATATCTGCTAAACTGCATGGGTAGTGATATTACAGGATTGTGTTTCTGTCAGTTTGTCTTCTCCTCCCAAAATATAGAAAAACACTCTCAGTTTGTAGTCCGACAGTTTCTTTTGCTATTATTCTCTTTATTTGATTATATTTATTTTCTACATTTCCTTGTTAGATGTTCTTACAACACACTAATTTTCCTCCTCTGTGTAAAAACAGCAGAGGTAGCACCAGACTGCTGGGGAGATTGAACCAGTATAAAGATCCCATTAACACACAGTCACCACGTTCACTCACTAAATACATAACAACCCAAAGGAGGTTCCCAAAGAACCTTAACACTAGCACTACCAGAATGGCCACAATGGTGTAGAAAGCCCTCTGCTTTGATTGGTCAACCCCCTTCCTGTCCCCGCCCTGTTCCCCTGGCCCTGGACGAATCAGAACGCAGAGAACAGAAAGGCTGCAGAAGGTGATGATGATCAAGGAGAACAACATGAGGCCTAAATTTACAACTACAAACTTGTCCCCTAAAAGGATCAGACTTTGTCCTCCAATGCAAAGCAGCCAGACACACCCAATGATGATATTTCTGATTATAATGCCTCTCTCTCCTTTCAGATTCATGTAGGTGATGGGATGAATGACAGCCAGGTAGCGTTCAAAGCAGGTCAGGACGTGAAAGAACATCTCTCCACTCCAGGTGAAACACCAAAGATAGAACCCCACTTGTGTCATATTTACATAATAACTGAAGCCACCATAACAGTTGAGAATTTGCCCTAAAACACCAACCAGCTCCATGGTGACCATGTGGTAGGTGAAGACATCTGAATGACTTGTCAGTGCTGTGTTGGTGGAACGCTGTTGGCGCCATCTTTGGAGACCCAGGTAGAGGATGAAGGTGGAGAGTGGGAGGAGGAGGAGGATGTTTGTGATGTTGTATGAGCTGGAGATTATTAAGCCTGGTCTGTTGAGGAGGCATTTGATAAAATTGTTTGAAGTTAGGGGAGGATGAAGAAGGGAGTCATTGGTGGAGGAGTTAGAGTTTCCTGACATATCTGAAAAAGAAAATAGAGACAAAATGGCAACATAATCAAATATAGCAAATAATGATGCACCTTCATTTTCATATGCAAATTTAATCAAATTTCCATTTGACAGGGTTTTTCATAGAAATGAACCCAGAGTGTGAATTATCACTTGATCCTGCAGTTTCCTGCTCCACACACATTTTACATGTTTTTTCTATCAAAAAGGCTCAGAAGAAGCAATTTCACACTACAAGCTCAGCACAAAACATCACATAGACAAAGTTAGCATCTAGTTGGTAAACTTACTGTAGTTGTAAGCAGCTGACAAATAAGATATTTACCTGAGGAGTTTATGTAGTTAAACACTGAACCAGAAGCACAGTGGACATTAAGAGTGAAATCCACAGGAATTGTTATTCAAAGTCAATATTTAAAATTGATGGATCTTACATCTCCCATAATTAATCTTAAAAGCCCTCTTCCTCGTAAATACAAGCCCAAACTTTACAACAAACTTTTTCCGAAAAAGGTTGTAGTGTCAAACCTAACCATGATTATATCTTCTCAGACTATAATAATCTCATCCAGATGCACATGAGATATTGTACCACTATTTTCATAGTAAGATAAAACAAATGTTTCCTTCCCTTCAACTATAAACACGTATATTAATTCAAATCAATCAATCAATCAATCAATCAATCAATCAATCAATCAATCAATCAATTAAATCAATATCCTTTATTTAACCAGGTAAAATTCATTGCGATTAAAATCTCTTTTCCAAGAATGACCTGGCCAAGAAGGCAGCACTATCATAAAATAAACAGAATCAATTCAATTCATATACTGTACAATACAAGATCAGGGACAAGACTATATATGAAAATTAAAAATGAGTACAGTTAGAAATAAAATAAATAAACCGGGGCAGATAAAATTATTAAACCTGGCAGTTATCAAAAATAGAACCTTACAAACAAGTGCATTGACCAAGAGGTGACTATGTTAAAAATCAATAAGATCACTAACCTTATGAGTCTTTGTTTCTGATCCTTCTCCCTCTGCGTTTTTACTCCGTGGACTGCTGTGCCTGAGTATCTGTTAGAAAAATTCTGTACCGCCTGTATATTGCAGTCCGACCCAACCTTTCTTTTTTTTTCTAAAAGTTCCCATCCAATTCAAATGTTTTTATTTGCATAAAAAACAAAGTGACAGTGACAGGTGAAAAACCAATACAAGGATGGATGTACATCAAATAGAACATTTAGCACAGTGTAATTTAAATTAATGCACCTGGACACACTCAGAAGTATTTTAGTTAACGTTTTGTGAAATTATTTTAAAGATTTTAGTGATTCTGCAGGTTCAGGTCTCAAGGCAGGGATATCAGAAATGAGGGGTCCTGACTGCACATATCTGGTCACCTTTCTATAATGAAGTCCCCACTTGGTTAATGTATAATAATAATCCTCACTCGGCAATGTAGGGATGTATATGTTTGTAAGTGTATGTGTGTTTATATATCAGAAGCTGGACTGTCCTAACGACTCATACATAATTCATTTTTGTATGACTTTCTTTTTCTTTCCGGACTCTCCTTGTCAGAGAGACCATATTTAACATCTGTTTAGATATAACAAATTAAATATAAACTCATGGTTTTATTATTTTAACCTATAGAAAGTCAGATAACTTTATTAGCAAGATGAATAAATGTTTTATTTCATTATATTGATACCTCTACCTGAATGGTCTACTGGAACTGCTGCACATACTGTAGGAATATGTGCATTTACATTAGATAATTAATTTCTAATTACTACTAAGTATAAAGTATAGCTAAAAGCTAAAAGAATCAATATGAAAAAAAATCATTAATCAGAGAGGAGTGGAAATTTCTGCTTGAGTTTTTACATGTCTGGCGAACGATTTTTATATAAAACCATTTGAATTTATTTAAATGAAACCATTCAAAACACATTTCAAAGTTTTTCATCATGATCATTTATTCAAGCAAAATAACGTACTGACAAACATTTGTATGCGTTTTTTTACAGGAAACTGACCCCCATCATTTATGCCAATTTGGATTAATTAAATTGTCGATACAATTATTATAAGAATGACATAAAAAATATAAACTGGTTTGAAAAATTCTTAATGATGATTTATGCTTCCATAGTTGGTCATTGCTTCTCAACAATTATAAAACATTAATTAAATAGTACACAGCCATTCATTTACAGCTGCAGAAAGCTTCTAGCGTGACTATCAATCTTCTCTGCCAAACATATGCACAACATATCCAATCTAATCTACTAGCATTAAGGCTAAATTGAGAACATTTTACAGTAACAAATACAATGGAAATATTATATGTGCATTTGTCTTACCAAACTTTGCCCAGCTTTTAGAAACCTGTACTTATTTTTTTGTTTTTAAATGTAATTTACTGTAAAATGATTGCAAAAGGGTATGGTATTAAGTCAATTATTTTATGAAAATATGTATTTGAGAGTTGGAGATTATCGGACAAAAAACTCAGAGATTGAAATCGTACATTTACCAGAACAATAGTGTAGAGGAACACATCTGTTATTTTAAGGTTGGATCAACTTTATAAAACTACAAACATGGAGTATGCCTGCCCTGCCCTGGATGACCTCATCAAATTATACAAAAATATATGCATTAAAACCCCTGTCCCCATCCCTGTTATTATTCTTCCTCACAGTCTTCCTCCTGAGCAAAGGTTCAACATTGTGGAGCATTTTTGTAATTTAACTGTACATTTTTCCATTATTATTCACATGAATAGTTTTTTGTATTTCACGCAAATCCAATCCAATCCATCGTCTCATTTGCTGTTGTTAGTACAGCAGGCTAATTTTCCGTCCCTGTGTAAATACAGCAGAGGTAGCACCAGACTGCTTGGGAGAGTGAACCAGGCATCATACATTATCGATGGCTCGTTTTCTCTCGACATAAACCTGACATTCCAAACCAGATTACAAACACACTTCAAAACCAGCACTCCCAGAATGGCCACAATGGTGTAGAAAGCCCTCTGTTTTGATTGGTCCACCCCCTCCCTGTCCCCGCCCTGTTCCCCTGGCCCTGGACGAATCAGAACGCAGAGAACAGAAAGGCTGCAGAAGGTGATGATGACTAAGGAGAACAATAAAAGGGATACATCTATCCATAATAAGATATTCTCGAAAACTAGCAGAGAAGTCACTCCAATGCTAATCACCCAGACACATCCAATGATGATATTTCTGATTCTAATGCCTCTCTCTCCTCTCAGGTTCATGTAGGTGATGGGATGAACGACAGCCAGGTACCATTCAAAGCAGGTCAAGACGTGAAAGAATATCTCTCCAAACCAGGAGAAAAGCCAAAGACTGAGCCCCACCGTAGATATATTGACATGCCCACTAAGGTCACTATAACAGCTGAGTATTCGCCCTGAGACACCAACCAGCTCCATGGTGACCATGTGGTAGGTGAAGACGTCTGAATGACTTGTCAGTGCTGTGTTGGTGGAGCGCTGTTGGCGCCATCTTTGGAGACCCAGGTAGAGGATGAAGGTGCAGAGAGGGAGGAGGAGGAGGATGCTTGTGATGTAGTATATTGTGCTTTGTAAGGGAAAGATGATGGAGGTCTGGTTAGGTTGAAGAAGGGAGTCATTGAAGGAAGAAGAGTATCCTGACATATCTGAAAATGGAAAAGACATGACAATCAAATAGAGAAAAAAAGTGCTGCACTGAAATGTTAACATTAACAATAGACCAAATTCTTACAGTATATATATATATATATATATCTTTTTTTATTGATTTTTTTATTTTGATGTTTTATTGTGTCAGAGTATCGGACTGTGTTCAAACCTACCCAAGTGAACCGCACCAAGGCCTTAAACGCTCCAGGGTTTGTTTCAATCGCACTTAACAAAGCTGGTGTGAACACACCCTTTTACAGAGCTTTTTAACATGGTCCATTCATTGTTTTGCTTTTGCATGCAAAGATCGGATGAACCAATCATACAGTATGTTATATTCTCAGCACTAACCATTCAATGGACAAAGTTAAGATCTAGCAGTTTAACTTACTGTAGTTGTTTGCAGATGTTTCGCGCAGGAGTTGGTGGAGATTAAAACAGAGCTGAAAGGAGAGTGGATGTTAGAGTAAAATCCACCAACAAGGACAGGACAGGAAAACCACAGAAAATTAATGTTAATGTTGTTTAGCCTTGGTTACACGTTCTACTATATCAAGCATATGAAGTGGTCACATTTACAGTTACTGTTGTCAGGACAGTTTGTTGTTTTGCCCCCAATTTCCTCAAAAGATCTAATCCATTCTGCTTCAAGTATACATTTACTATTACCATTATACCTTCAGAAAGTTTGGGGACTTGTTAGTTATAGATTGTAAAAAAAAAAAAAGACAGTCAACTTCTGTGCAGCAGAGGCCGAGATTCACACGCAGAATGAGTGGTGCTATCCATGATAAGTAGGCTGACCTTCATGTTTAAAATCAGTGGTGTTTTCATCTAAAGTTTCTCTAGAGGGTTCACTGCGTTTATGAATTTTGTAATATAACTTTAATATTATTCAACAATACTGTAGTTTCAGTAATTGATTCTGCTTCTGATTAAGCTGAAATTCTGCCCTTTTCAGTCGGCCAAACTAATGTGGATTCTTGAAGATGATGATGATATTAAAATTATTAAGATCACCAACCTTGTGAGTACTTGTCCTCCCTCTGCATCTTCCCTCTGTGGACTCCTGTGACTGAAAATCTGCTCCAGATATTCTGTACTGCCTGTATGTTGCAGCCTAACCCCACCTGTCCTTCGATTCAATTCAAATTCAAATGGTTAATTTGAATAACAAAGAAATAGGCAATGACTTACATGATAGACGATTAATCTATTGATAAATAACCAATTACAGTAAGAGAAGAAATTGAAAATATAACAATGCAAATATGCATCTTTTCATAGACAAACTCATGTGCATGCTATTAATACAAGAATAATTAATAAGTTTATACTTCTTCCTACTCCTTTTCAGGCATATCAATTCAATATGTTATTTGTTTATTTTTATTTTTTGTGAAAACATTTGAACATCTTTTTTTGTATTTTCATGCTTTTAATTTTGTTTTTTAATTTTGATATGTCTGAAATAAATTAAATCCATCAATCAAATTGAATCAATCAATGAACACTAAGCGAAGTATATAGCAATAATTGTAAAGCTGTGATGAAGTCTGCAGTTGTTATTTTTGATGTGCTTGAAGTTGGCACTAGTGTTAATTGTGAGAGCTGACACATGTACAGTGACATAATGACGTGGTTCTCTAACCCATGGTAAAGTTTACCAGTTGTTAGAAAGTCACTGCGCCACGAGCACCACAAGACAGACATTTTAACAGTTTTTGGAGTGCACACCTGGGAGCAACTCCTTCTCTAATACTTCTCAACTTGAACCTTTTGATTGAAGGAGCACCTTTGGACAAAATTGCCCATGCGAAGGACTATTGGCACGTGTATTTGTTGTGGAAGCGAGTGAAAGAGAGGCCGCAGGATGCATCCCGAAGAAGTTTTGTATTTATATGTGACTATGTCAGATTAATAATGCTAATAAGACGATGGTGAAGAACAGTACACTTTGATTTAGAACCATCAGGGATACAAAGGATGTACAGGTCTGCCTGCCGCAAGTTGTTTTGTCTTCTTAAATTCGAGGGCAAAGGTAATAACAATAACTTAATTAAAATATGGATGTTTTCGCTGATGGTCTCATTTGCTGGTACAGGGCATTTATGATCATCAGAGGAAAAATTTGTAATGTTTCATGAGCATTTAAAAGTTGCCTATGTCAAGGTAAGAGAAAATGCTCAATGCCACTGACTTACACGTTGCAGCTGACCACATGTTTTGGAATACCTTCACACGCATTTGCATGCACCAACAAAAACACAGTTTTGATTTTACATCTACACCATCCTGAATAGGTCCTAAACATAATATATTAACAATTCTTACAAGACCAACCCTTAGCCTATCTTATTTTAACCTATTCTTTGAATACATAAACATGACAAAATGCACACACTTTCCAACAATTCCCTTATTCAATCTAAACCTGAGGTCCTCACAAAGATAGAGCACACACACTTGCTCACACAGACTTCCTAACACACACACACACACACACACACACACACACACACACACACACACACACACACACACACACACACACACACACACACACACACACACACTATAATGACCAGGCAGGTGTTCTACTAGGTGGCGTTGCGGTATTTGATTTGAATAGGCACCGGTTTTAGTTACAAGTCATTTGAATCCTGTCAAGTTGAGGATAAACAAAGCCTGTCAGGGCTTTCATAAATCTGTCTGTTGATAGAAAATACCCACAAATCAGTGTTGTCTAAAATATATACTGCAATTGGAAAATGATTTCATGAGCTCATGCATTTATTCTGAATTAAGAATGAATATACCGTGAACTCAAAGTAGAACTAGTTATAACTCAAAAAGGTTAATTAAGTCATTAATTAACTTGTATGTTCTCATGTAAACAGATAAGTATTCATTCAAGGTACAAACAAAATTAATACAAGCCTGGGGCGCTCCGGTGGCGTAGTGGATAGAGCGCATACCATATTGGCTCTGGCCTTCGTTGCAGTGGTCCCGGGTTCAAGTCCGACCCGTGGACCTTCACTGCAGGTCACCCCCCCCCTCTCTCTCTCTGTCTCCCTATTTCAACTCTGTACTGTCTAATAAAGCTTAAAAAAAGCAAAAAAAAAAAAAAAAAGAATACAAGTCTGTTTCCATGAACATACAAGTTAATTGAACTAGTTATCCTTGTTTGTTACACCGCACTGATAAATGCTGTGTTCTGATTGGTCAATTGCAGCATTATATGGGCAATTACTGTATGTATGGATAATGCCCTATGCTGCTACGGAAAATCACTTTTGCTATGGACCTACGGACATTATTCTGATGAATCACCAAATGCCATAGCAATCTGCTGACAGATGTCCACAAGCAGTTAGGGTTACTACTCTAAAAAATAATTTAATTATTTTTCCACATAACTTTGCATCTATCAGGAGGACAGAGAGCTTCGGAGTCGTGGGTATGTCTGAAAAGATTCCAGTCAAGATGATGTAAGTTTGGCCAAAGAGTTCCTGTGGACATATATTGTAAATATTTTATGTG
>CM049417.1:3030000-3040000 GCA_026929865.2 Hyperoplus lanceolatus
TTCCTCACGTCAGGATGGGTCGCACGGTGAAGCAGCATCATCAGGAGCTGAAGGAGAAGACGAAGGAGAGGAGGACTAAATCCCGCGAGAAAAGGAGAGATAGATAAACACAGATACACGCAGCGGAGCGAGAGAGAGAGAGAGAGAGAGAGGGAGACACACACACACACCGCCACACGTGAGAGGTGCGCGAGACCCCCGAGGAGAGGGGACTAACCGTTAATTTGGAGGAGAGAGACGGTTCTATTTTTTTTTTAGGTTTTTTCAACACACACTGACGGAGAGAGAGAGGGGGGGTCTCCGAAAGAAAAGGTAAGACATACTGCGACTCTTTTCTCTTTTAATTGGGCTGTTACATGTTTAAATCTGGATAAATAAATAAAAACACCTGTAAGCGTGTCCATAATTGCACAATTAAATGCAGCTGTGGCCGTTATAATGGGTGGACTGGATGCTGCAACCTGTGATCATGTATTTAAAAAAAAAAAAAAAAAAAAAAGGAAAAATTCAACGTCGGACACAATGTGAAATATCAGTTTCAACATAATGGAGAAGAGGGAAAAAACAAGCTATTGGACGCTGCGTCTGCTATGTGGTGCATTCAAATTATTCAGACTTTTTTTGTGCTTTTTTTCATTTATTTATTCATTTGTTTGGCCCTTTATTCGGGGGTTGGTCTTCAACTACAAAATCTCAAGTGCCCTGGCTTCTGTCTGCGGTCTTTTCTGACACGTATGAACCCGAAAAATTACTGAATATGTTCCGTTCTGCTTGTGTTAGTATTGTTATAAATATCCCATATATGTGCTGAGTGTATTTATTTACACATTGTAACCATGCGCTCATGCTGCTGACACGCTAACTGGCTCATGATGTTGAGTGGTAGAATAAGAGAACTCTATCGGTGTGTGGTAACGTGTGATGAGGGATGGTGGAGATATAGAGAGAGACAGTGTTTGTGCTGAAGCTATACAGCAGTTTGAATGTACGTTGTTGCAGAGAGAGAGAGAGAGAGAGAGAGAGAGAGAGAGAGAGAGAGAGAGAGAGAGAGAGAGAGAGGGGAGAGAGAGAGAGAGAGAGAGGGGGGGGGGGAGATGCTTTGGGTGACTGTGGGTGGTTTATGTACCCTGCCTGACTATATTGACCAATGCTGGAAAGAGAGGGGGTGCGTGTGAACATCTGTGTGTGTGTGTGTGTGTGTGTGTGTGTGTGTGTGTGTGTGTGTGTGTGTGTGTGTGTGTGTGTGTGTGTGTGTGTGTGTGTGTGTGTGTGTGTGTGGAATGTGTATGTGAGTGTGTGTGTGAGAGAGAGAGAGGGGGGGGTGTATGCTGCAGAGTTTGTGGTGTGTGTGTGTAAGTGTAAGAAACAGCAGGAAAGAAAATACAGAGATGGATGGAGCTGCAGTACGTTCTGTGTGTGTGTGTGTGTGTGTGTGTGTGTGTGTGTGTGTGTGTGTGTGTGTGTGTGTGTGTGTGTGTGTGTGTGTGTGTGTGTGTGTGTCGAGGCCCAAAGGTTTTCCCTGCATATTAAACCCTTCTTCAGCCCCATCCATTTGAAGTATTTCCCCTGACCACCTTAAATGTCACCCTCACACACAAACACACACACACACACACACACACACAACACACACACACACACACACACACACACACACACACACACACACACACACACACACACACACACACATCCAGCAGACGCAATAATTCTTTATAATTGTAGTTACTTATAAAACACCAGCATTTCAGCCATTTTAAAACATTTCGATTATTTCGAGTTCCCTTCATTTGTGACATCGATCATGAACACAGGCCTTCTCGCGTCTGCCTGCTCTACATCCTTTGGTCTGAGTCGGTGATGGATTCATACCAGAGCAAAAAGGCATTAAGAAAAACAATTTAAAAACAGGATTCTTTGCACTGATGGTCTCGTTTGCTGTTACATGTAATTTATGATCATCAGAGGAAAAAATTAGACTGTTTCAGAAATATTTAAAAGTTCCTCGTAGCACCTTTAAATCTTGTCGATAGATCTGTCAACAGTGAAAATAATAAGTCGAAATCCCTGATCAACAAAACAAAACAAAAGTATATTTTGTAGCCTAAATATTTAAAAAGAGCACTATGTAGTTTATCACTGTTACAACTCAACTGAGAGTCTGTTTGTCTATCCACTGTATATTCTGCGATATTGAAAATCTCCCCGGACCAAAAACAACTGAGACACACACGCACACGCACACGCACATGCACATGCACACACCACACTCACACACATTGTATTTGAGTATTTTTGTTGTTTTCCAGCTTCTGTACTCTGTCCGGATGGTGTGATTGCGTAACATGATATCACTTCACTGACCCCCTCTCGCTCCTCTTTCGATTCTTTCTCATATTTTTCTGTCCTCCGTCCAAAACGTTACCTCAGATGCTGCCGAGAGTGTGTGTGTGTGTGTGTGTGTGTGTGTGTGTGTGTGTGTTATGGATGCCTTTGAAATATACTGCCAGAGCCCATTTTTGGTATGGCTTATAACGTAGGCCCATTATTAGTATGTGCTTACTTCACAGAGCGAGAGTTTCCCAGAAAGATAATGGGGAAACATGGATCATATCATCTCATAATAACAGATTAAAAACTGTCTAAAACATTGTTTTGCTTCCATAACACTATCTTGCCAAATGTGCAAATGTATTTAAACACCTCTGAACAAAAAAAATACAATCCAATTTTTTTTTAAATTGCAATGTCAGCTATCAACTGGCAAAGTATCATGAGGATATCTATACGTTCAAAATCGTACCCTATTCACTTGCAGTGTTACGTCTTAGTTATGTACCCCACACACACACACACACACACACACACACACACACACACACACACACACACACACACACACACACACACACACACACACGTGTTTGCAGCTGCCTGTAGTCTCACTTTGCACCATTGAGCATTTTCAGCAGATGTTCGCTGTTGATTTGAAACATAGAAATGTAAATGAGTCGCACCTGGAGCTCCTGTACGTGTGTGTGTGTGTGTGTGTGTGTGTGTGTGTGTGTGTGTGTGTGTGTGTTCTATGTTGTTAAGCTCTATGCTTCATACACATGCTACATGATTAAATTGGTCACTTGATACTAGCGCCTTCCATGAATATATACAGTACAAAACCATTTAACTGATCCCAAGAGATTTCACATTAGGGTTCCAACATCTGGTGAACGGCTATTTAAAGGGTCACTGTGTAGTTTCAGAGGAGGGGGCTTTGTTTACATTCACAGAGCCCGCAGTTAGTTTACAAAACATATTTTCTCTACATGTAATTCTTACTATTGAATAATTCTATCATCATAAATCAAAACTAAAATATTTTGAGGAACCTGGAACCAAACGTAAGAGTAGAATATGTGTGTAAACTAAACTGTGGGCCCTGCTGCTGTAAACCAGTTACTTTTCAGGAAGCTTTCTAACTTCAAACAGTGTTTCAGGGATCACATTTTCCTGTGAGGAAAGAGAATATATCTTAGAAAATGTTTCACTTCTCTGACACACACAACGTTACATATTGCACCTTTAAAGTCCGATCCAAGGCTGATGTTGTTGTTCCATTGTATAGATTTCATCTGGTTAAGTTTGGTTTCGCACCAAGTAACTTTCTCTGACTCTTTCCCATACGGTACCTATATCCTGTTGTCATCAACTGTGTGGGCTGGGTCTCCCTTTACTGGACACTGATTGGTTCGTGGGTTTAGTCAGTTTGGATTGGAAGCATGCATCATCAGTTTGAATGAATGGATTAATGAAGGGAAATGAATAAACATATTCATTTTATTGCCACTAACATAATATTATTATTATGGCATTACTACCAGAGGCAACAACTTCAAGTGAAACACTCCAGATTTTGTCTTGTTGCATTTGTATGACTTATTTCCAGGTGACCTTTGACCCTGCTGTCTAGCCATATTTCAGTTTAAAACCCCGATGTGCTACCTAGGTTATTTTCCCATGGGCAATTTTAAAAATGTCTTGGCAATATAAACTAAATAACAGGAAATGGGTTATTTGAAATAGTGGGTGACACATATGGAATTAGGTTTTTATTTTATTGATCTGTTTAAGCTTTAGAATGATTATTATTAGTATGAGGTTATGAGCTGTGCCTTTACGCACACACACACACACACACACACACACACACACACACACACACACACACACACACACACACACACACACACACACACACACACACACAGAGCGAGAGTTAAAATCCTTTTTCTGGTTTGGGATTTTGCTCAGCTCTGACCTGTGTGGGTGAGGACTGTTTTTAAACTATCACAAGCCTCGTTCTCTCTCCCTCTTTCTTCCTCCTCCACTCGTTTTTTATATCGATGGATAGATAGATAGATAGATAGATAGATAGATAGATAGATAGATAGATAGATAGATAGATAGATAGATAGATAGATAGATAGATAGATAGATAGATAGATAGATAGATAGATAGATATATGGGGGAGAGAGAGAGAGAGGTGCTTGGCTTGTGATTGTTTTGTGCAGCAGAGTGAAACGCAGGCAGGCAGTTCACTTTATCTCATCATTCACTGATTGTCCATTCTTTATATCTCTCTCTCCATCCCTCTCTCCATCCCTCCATCAGTTCTTTGTTGTTCCCTGGTCTTTCCAACCATCCCTTTCTCTCCTTTATTTAATCTTTACTGTTTAAATTTTTCCAATTTAAACGTCTTTCCTAAAAAAAGGTCCGAAATCTACATAGTAAACCTTGTCTGTTTGCGTCTGTATATTTCTCCTATACAACCAACTTTAAACGGCCATTTTCTCAACATTATTTGTCTTTTCAATACTGAATACTGTACCAAAAATCTACAACTTCTAAAGCACTTACATCAACTAAACTTTCCATAATCATTCTCAGCACTATTCCGAAGGTTATAACTCTAGGATTTGTTCATATGTTGTACATTGTCTGATTTTTGATACACATTCCTATTGCAAACATGCAGAAAATACATGATTAAGAGCATTTAAGACCTATGCATAGTATTTTTTCGTATCCAAAATGTGTTCCGTAAAAACATCGGACTCTAAGATGTTTTGCATATGTATTCAAAAAGTTCAGAAAAATTGATGTACAGAATTTTTATTTTTTGTAAGAATGTATCTGACAGTTCTTTTTTTAACATTTACAACATCCTACATGGGAAAAATAATAATTTAAATTTAATTTTTTCACCGTATTCGCCAGCAGTGCCTCTCCTTTAAACTGAATGGTGATTGATGTGGTTGTATTTGGTCCCATTCTAAAGTCTAAAGCCAACGACAGAATGCTAAACTCTGGCTCTCACTCGACTCCTGGCGTCCCTCTCGCTTCCTGATAAAATGTTTAATCAGCTAATGTAGCCAGGCAACAAGCGCATGGCAACCACTCTGCTGTGAATTAGACTGAGGCAATGGTAGAGAGAGAGACACACAAGGGGAAAAATATATAACAACAATATTACAGTTAAAGGTGCTATGAGGAATTTTCAGGTTGTGTTTTTTCTTGCACCCCCTTTGGACAAAAGCGGTAGTGTGTTTTACTACGCCAGCTGTTGTTCCTGGGTGAGCTGTTGTTAAGGGCTGCTGCAAACAATGCGTTTTGATGAGGACTTGCTTACTTCCTTGTGACTTTGCATTCATATATGCTATATTCTGAGATATAGTTTCATAATAAAAATTTAAAATACAATATGTGGGGCACTCCGGTGGTGTAGTGGATAGAGCGTGTAACATATTGGCAGAGCCGGCCCAAGCCTTCAGGGGGCCCTAAGCGAAATATGATTAGGGGCCCCTCTCCAATGTTAGCGCTGCTGAAACTATAGATCTTTGTTAAATATCATTCACACACCCAGTGTTTTCCGCTAGTGCCTCCACTGTGCAGCTGTGCGAAAATATTAGACAGCCAAGATTCAGACCCTCTTAGGGGGGTCCGGGGGTATGCCCCCCCGGGAGATTTTTTTAACCTTTTTAAAGCGAAATGCATGAATCTGGTGCAATTTGAGAGGGAAATTAAGAGGATAAATCTGAGAAATTTTGTGTGAACAAATAATTTGGAGACACTGGGTCAGACAAATTAGAAGCTACTGAAGAAGGACACATGGATTTTCCATAAAAATATTAATATAAAATAAAATATTATGGAGGGTCCTCTGGGTTGGGCTTGGAGCTCTTTTTCTTTTACGGGACATATTTCTCTGTAATATAGTGAATGCATTTAAATGCAGTGTGAGGAACGAAGCAGAAGAACTCTGTTGTCCAGCTACTGTATCTTTTTTTCCACAGACAAGGCTGAAATAGGCTATAGACTATACACAGTGCATGGGCAACTGAGGGCAGCCCCATTTCCAATTGTTTTTAAATAAACTCAATACACACTGTGCATGGATGTGAACGTGACATGATCAGATAATTTCGGATTTCCTCCGAGATGAACTAATTACATTTTTAGGCTATTAATTATCTAGACCAAAACATTGTATTCCTTTTTTGTATGATAACTCACATTTGCATAATATGATGTTAATATCAAACACACAAACTAAAAAAAAGAAAAAAAAAAAAAATATATATATTTTTTTTTAGGGGGCCCCCCAGGCGGTCGGGGGCCCTAAGCGGCCGCTTAGTTCGCTTATGCCTCGGGCCGGCTCTGCATATTGGCTCCGGCCTTCGTTGCAGTGGACGCAGATTCAAATCCGACTTGTGGACCTTTACTGCAGGTCATCCCCCCCCCCTCTCTCTCTCTCTCTCTCTCTCTCTCTCTCTCTCTCTCTCTCTCTCTGTGTCTCCCCATTTCAACTCTGTACTGTCTAATAGAGCTTGAAAATGCCAAAAAGTAATCTTTAAAAAAAAAATACTATATGTTGATGTTTCTTTTAACGCTGGGCTGAAATCACCAAAAAACACAGAAAAATCAAGATGGAATATGAGGTTTAGAATGTCTGGGTTTGAGGCGACGAGAGACATATTTAGTTAGTGTGTGTGTGTGTGTGTGTGTGTGTGTGTGTGTGTGTGTGTGTGTGTGTGTGTGTGTGTGTGTGTGTTTCTTTGTTACACGCCTCAGTGGCACTGTATGTTAGTGACAATCTACAGATGTGTGTGTGTGTGTGTGTGTGTGTGTGTGTGTGTGTGTGTGTGTGTGTGTGTGTGTGTGTGTGTGTGTGTGTGTGTGTTTGTCTTCCAGTTAATTAGCTGACGCTTCATGTTTATGCTGCTGTTTTCCAAGGACTGAATGATGTCACTCACTGATTGATTCAACTTTACTACCAGCTGTGTGTGTGTGTGTGTGTGTGTGTGTGTGTGTGCCTGCTAATAAATCATGTATGACAGAGGGAGGCAGTGTAGAGAAACAACAGAATGTGTGTGTGTGTGTGTGTGTGTGTGTGTGTGTGTGTGTGTGTGTGTGTGTGTGTGTGTGTGTGTGTGTGTGTGTGTGTGTTTAAGGGGTGATCAGAGTGCTCAATGACATTATTCACTGATTATTATAGCTATAGCTTCCTGCGCCATCAAAACAACTGCATTAAACGTGTGTGTGTGTGTATGTGTGTGTGTGAGAGAGATAGAGAGAGAGAGAGAGAGAGAGAGAGAGAGAGAGAGAGAGAGAGAGAGAGAGAGAGAGAGAGAGAGAGAGAGAGAGAGCAGCCTCTACAGTATACATCTATTAGTCAAGCTTACTCAGAAATGAATGCATCCTCTGTTGTGTTGACTGGGTACGCTGCCATTTTATGTTGCATTTAGTTTTTGTATGTTTTCGACTATTCATTCGTATGTGTTTTTGAATTGGGATTTTTTTTCCGAAGCAGTGACACATTTCTCACTTTGATTCTAGGCACGTTTGCCCTTGTAAGACAGAACGAAAGAGGAATTAAGTCAAATGCTTCAATACCCAAGAACAAATTGAACAAGTAGATTAATTGAAGTCATATTTAAGAGCGTTTTAAGGATATATTTTATGTATAGAACTGCCCGTGTTGAATGTCTCACATTTATCACTGCCATGTTTTTAGCACGCACACACACGCACGCACACGCACGCACATGCACACGCACGCACACACACTCACACATGAAGGTTGTAATGTCAAATTGTCTAGAGGATGCTGTCTAGACATGTGATATGCACCCTTAGACCTCCGCAGCTTAGTCATAAGATTTGAATGAGTGTGTGTGTGTGTGTGTGTGTGTGTGTGTGTGTGTGTGTGTGTGTGTGTGTGTGTGTGTGTGTGTGTGTGTGTGTGTGTGTGTGTGTATGTGTGAAAGAGAGAGAGAGAGAGAGAGAGAGAGAGAGAGAGAGAGACAGTGATAGACACTGAGAGAGACAAAGTCAAAAAGTGAGACAACCTTGGAAGGACAGAGTTAAAGAAAATAATGCATAAAAAACAACACAACTCGTTATTCATTATTACATAACGTTAGGAATTAAGGAAATAATTGATTATTTCAAAAATTAATAAGGCGGACATTTTGTCAGTTGTTTTTGTTGATAAAAATGTTAGTACATAAACACGTTAGGTTCTGTTAACTTGTGACAAACACTTTTCTAAATATATTTTCTGTCCATTTCAGAACAAATATCAAACAGATGAACTGATAATCGTTAGCCTCATAGCATAATTGCTTAAATCATATTTACTCTACTCTACTTTTACTCTACATCTACTCTATTCTACGTCTACTCTACATCTACTTTACACTACTCTATAACCCTTAAAATATGACTTAGGCAATTATGCTATTAGGCTAACGAAAAGTAGATGTAGAATAGAGTAGATGTAGAGTAAAAGTAGAGTAGCGTAAATGTGATTTAGGCAATTATTATATGAGGCTAACGTAATGAAAAAGAAAATTAGTTACAGTTACTAAAATCCGCCAAATGCTTTTATAACTTTGCTTCTTTCATCAAAACATGTTTTCACTGTATTCTTGTTCATGGGGAGTGTATGAGGGATGCGTTGGACAGACCTTACCCCACTGAGTGACTGAGCTGAAATGACCCATGAGTCATTGCAGTACAAAGACGTCCCGCTGGTCACGGCACAAAGCAGCATCACATTACTCACACCAGGCACCGCTACCTCGGATTTTCTCTATTTACGGAGAAAGGAAAAACATTCTACATTATGTTCATTATTTTGTCCGGGAACAGATGACCAAATCATAGTTTAAAAGTCCCAATTTACAGGCAGTGCTCATGGTGTAGTGGTTAGATAACCCCACAAAAACAAAAGAGAGATAAACATTCACCCAGATATTATGTTTGGCTGATTCGCTGAGTCCCCATACTATCTGCTATTTAGTATGGTAGTAAAAAGATTTAGGATGTCCCGATTCTTGTGGCCAGATTTAGGATGGTTAGAAGTACCCGGATGTCCTACTTCATGCGGCCAAGATTGTTTGTGTTGAAAACTGCATCCTATTTGGGCGATTCTGACCCACAATCACATCAACATAGCCTCCATATGAAAACAAACGGGGATGCGCCGGATTTAAAGGCGCAATGTTATGATGAAATAAATAAGTAAAAGTACGTCCCAATTGTAGCAAACTGCATCCTAACTAGATTATTTGTTATGGTCAGATGTAGTAAGTAGAATAGAAAATAGACAGAGTATGAGATTTGGAACGCATTGCCCCTGAAGTAAACATTGAACCAGGGATCGTATTGGCAGCTTCATTCTCTAACTGCCAATATTAATCCGCCTCACGTCAGCTCAGTGTGTGTTCCTGTTTCCATCTGGGCACAGCTGTTTTCTGCCTGTGTGTTTGTTCAACGGCTTGTTAATATTCATACCAACATCTGTGTGTGTGTGTGTGTGTGTGTGTGTGTGTGTGTGTGTGTGTGTGTGTGTGTGTGTGTGTGTGTGTGTGTGTGTGTGTTAATTTGATCATGTATAAAACGAGCACCTCACTTTGATCGTCATTAATAATTGACAGA
>CM049417.1:3045000-3050000 GCA_026929865.2 Hyperoplus lanceolatus
GAGGTTCGATCCCCGCCCTGCCACCTGTGTCATAGTTGTTGTGTCCTTGGGCAAGACACTTCACCCACCTTGCCTCGTGTGAATGTCGATAGTTAGCCTGCTATCGGTGTATGAATGTGTGTGTGAATGGTAACGTGTAAATGGGAACAGGTCTCCCTTGCAAAAGAGTCTTCGGACTCAATGGGATATACCTGTATAAATAAAGGTTAAAAAAAAAAAAAAAGTACATTCAGGTGTTTATTTGACTAAACCTTGTCCGTTTGCATCTGTATATTTCTCCTATACAACCATCTCTAACGGACATTGACAGAAATGGTTTTACCCAAATCAACTGGCAAAGTTTAATGATTATATCTATAGGTTAAATGTGTTACCCTGTTTATATGCAGTGTCTCAATATTAAATGAATAGTTCATAATTTTTAATTTCTAGCGTTTTGTCATGATAAATACAATGTTTCACTTTATTTTTGTCGACAGTTAGGACAGAGAGAGAGAGACACACACACACACACACACACACACACACACACACACACACACACACACACACACACACACACACACACACTGTCTCATTTTCAATTTCATTAGCAATTATATTTCATATATCGCCTTTTCTGTTAACGGGGCCGTAACATTGATTTACGTTGTATTTAGCTTTTAACAGACGGCCTGGCCAACTATGGATTAACAGTTAAATTATTCATAATATCCATTTTCTCACACAGAAACCTGAGCTCAAAGGTATATGTACCATTGAGTCATTGGCGACTAGTGTCAAATTTCAAATAAGCGTTGAAATGAACTGATATTACATTCTTTTATTTAATTTGTTTAACCTTTATTTCTACAGGTAAATCCCATTGAGACCGGAGACTCTTTTGCAAGGGAGACCTGTTCCCATTCACACGTTACCATTCACACACACATTCATACACCGATAGCAGGCTAACTATCGACATTCACACGTTCTGCTGTAAGTGTGTAGTAGAAGAAAAAAAATAGGTTCAATAGTGTGTCAAGTGTGTAGCTTGTAGTGTGTGTGTTTCATATTGAATGAGCAGCAAAAGCACAGGTAGTTTATTCAAGGACTCTCCATAGAGAAAAAAAAGTGATTCCTCTCCTACTGAACTATCTTTTTAAACCTGACATGGAGGAGGCCTTGAGTTCAAGTAGATTTTATTTGCTTTTTCAACTTGTGTTACCTTGAGTTGACGAGGATCAAAACATACTATTAAAAGGCGCTAGTATTTGTCCTCTCTAGGCGTAGAAATAAATGTATTTTCCAGCTGCCAGTACATGATTTGTACATGATTTTATCTCATCTTAAAGGTGCTCTGAGGAACTTTCAGTCTGTGTTCATTCTTGCACCCCTTTTGGACAAAAGCGGTGGTGTTTTTTTAACTATGCCAGCTGTTGTTCCTGGGTGATTTCTGGGTGAGAGAGTGTGTGTGTGTGTGTGTGTGTGTGTGTGAGTGTTGATTCCATCACTTGCTTGAATAACAGACATCAAGAGAAGTCGGTGTGTTAATGTGTGAAAACCTTCTTAAACCTCTTTGAAGTTGCTCAGGAATGGATCACACACTCAGGGGCACTTTACACGACAACACGAAACGGTGCAATTCCCGCGGTTGCACTATATAATTTACAGGAAAACAGCAAACGCAGGCATGAAACCGCAGGTTTTTGAGATCACCTCCCAGGGAGGATTTTTTGGAAAACTTAACGGTTTTGGTTTACTGTAAACACCGAAACCATGTCCCCTGATAACGCTGACGTCACGGCTCCACCCTCACACATGCGTAGTCTATAACATTTGCTGTCAAAATACCCACAACACAAGCGAGCTATAAAGTTAGAAGACAACATGAACGGTGTCTCCACGGCACCATCACTGTGATCAGCGGAGAGTGACGTGCAGCGCTAAAATATAGGCTAACACTCGCCAATTTAGTCCAAGCGATTACCGCAGTAAGTTATTGAGACCACCCGCCACTTTGGCTGGGGAAAGATTTGTGCTATGCCTGTTTTTCTAGCTAAATAAACGTGTGTCACTTCTATATGCCAGGGACACGGCTCTCTCTACATTAAAAAACACTATCAGCGTGCAGCGGTTAAGTTCCTGTTCAACAAAAGGAGCATTAAGGCTACGGCTTCACAGTAAAAGCATTTCACTGGCTAAACATTAATAGCAGTGAGACGTGACGCACATTGGCATATTTTTATTTACAAAGCCTTGACCGGGAAGCTTCCTCGTTATTTAACAGAAATGCTGCTTGTTTCAGATGGGCTTTATCAGACCCGCTCCACTGACATACTTATGCTTTATGTCCCACAAGCCCGGTCTGAGCTGGGAAAGACAGCTTTTAGCTTCAGTGCACCTGACTCCTGGAACAACTTACAGCTAAAAATTAAACTAAATACATTCATATCCTTTGGCCAATTTAAACAGACTATCTTGGATCTGCCAAACTCTACCTGTAACTGTTTTAATTAGGCTATATTGTACTTTATGCCTTTTGGTTGCTGCCACTCTTCACCACTTTGTAAATGTTTCAATCGTTTTGTTTTCTCTTCTCTTCACTTGTTGTGTATTTGATGTATTTGCATTGAATCTTTTGTTTGTATTGTTGTTTTGAATTTGTTTTGACTCGACGTCATTGAAAATGAGGGTCACCCCTCAATTGGTCTCTCGAGGATAAATAAAAGTTAAATGAAAAAATGAAAATTTCACCGGACACACGTGAGTTGACTTTTATTTAGAAGTACGCCTAACAGGAAGGTATCCGCTCATGAAGCCCCTTCACTATCAGCAAGTCTTTTGTTTTCACAAGTTCAATGCGGTGAAACAAGAGGATAGAAAGCTTGTCTTTTACAATATTTGTAACCCCAAGCTTACACCAACCGCTTTATGAACGTTAGTGGCATTAATTTTCGATTACAGTAAGGTTTTATGCATCAAATTGTACCGGAAGAGCTATCTACTAGGCTGTGTCACCGCTGACTATGCACACACACACTCACAAACACACACACACACACACACACACACACACACACACACACACACACACACACACACACATACAGGCACAAACACACAGGCACACACACACACACACACACACACACACACACACACACACACACACACACACACACACACACACACACACACACACACACACACACACACACACACACACACACACACACACACACACACACACACACACACACACACACACACACACCCTTTAAAGGCAGTGCTTTAGTAAGCAAATGCTCGTCACCGTCTATCATCGTGAACCACAGAACACTTTGACATTTAATTTAAAGCGCTGGGGGAAATCAATAAGACATAAAAAAGAAATCTTCAACTCCTTTTACAGTGAAATGTATGAAAGCACATGATCATAACGTGCTGCCTGAAGACACATTGACCCCTGGAGACGAGAATACAATACACATTAAAACATATTTTTTTTTATTACTACAAAGCAGGTCTCCCCTTTGATTTATACTCTACTGCTTGCTATACATTTATTTTAGAGAGTGAGAGAGAGAGAGAGAGAGAGAGAGAGAGAGAGAGAGAGAGAAGAGAGAAAGTTGAGATGGGTCAGAGGGGGGGAATGACATGCAGAGAACGACCCGGGCTGGATTCTAACCCGGGTCTGCTGTGAAGAGGACTGAGACTCTATGGGGGGAGGGGCGGGGGAGAGGGGGTCTAACCACTACACCACAAGCTCCACCCAGATGTGTACATGTTTAAAACAGCATCTTAATGTGTTCCGAGATGTTATGAATCTGTACAGGAATCTTGTTTTATCAATCATTATGCTAAGGATAAGCTAACATAACCCAACTGTATATAACAGATATATTTACATGGATTACATAGTTAACTTACAATGTTTGTTACTTTTGAAATATTGGTTGTTTAGAATTAAAAATTATAAAACATTTGCCAGTGTGATATCTAAACCTTAAAGGCCTACTTCACCGGTTTGAATATGAAGGTGTATTGAATTCTGAGATCCTATGTAGTATAAATGTGCAAAAAAAAAATTAAAATCGGTTCATCCTTGCCTGAGAAAAGGCAGAAAGAGTGTTTTTTTTAACCCTATATTTCTCTTTCTCGTGACATCACAGAAAGAGAAATATAGGGTTAAAAAAAAACTTACTTTGTAAATATTACTGTGATGTCTTTTACTAATGACATTTTTAAATTCTTATCAGAGCAGTGGACGTCGTCAATATCATGAATTATTGTAGAATCATTTGACGGTAATATACAGAACGTGACAGTAGTAAAAAGCTTTTGGGGGTAAAATGTAGGAATCAATGGCTGCCATAATGGAAAGGCCACCGGTCAGTTACTCTCCTTAATGAGCTCAGATGACGTCAACGGGCTCAGTGAGTTCATTGACATTCAATTTAGTTTTCACGGACGTCATTTATTTTAGAACACAAGTCGGAATCTATTCAAAACTGTAATATGCTTTAGGATGCCATGTCTGAAACAGTCTCGTTGTTTCCTCTGATGATCATGAATTACATGTGACAGCAAACGAGACCATCAGTGCGAAGAATGCTATTTTTATATAGTTTTTCTTAATGCGTTTGTCATGGGTCTACACTCACCCAGGAACAACAGCTGGCGTGGTAAAAACACTACCGCTTTTGTCCAAAGGGGGGTGCTAGAATTAACAAAAGCTGAAAGTTCCTCAGAGCACCTTGATCATTATACCAAAATTTGAAAAAACATTATTTTTCCATGTCAAATTAAAAAAAAAATTGTACATTTTGTAGTAAAACTAACTAGTTTTGTGAGCTAGTTGTGGCCATAGCTGCACACAGACTCAAACCCCCCTGCACCAGCTGCTGCTCTGATTGAACTATGGATATTTCAGCCTGAACATCACAGCCGCTCAGAGGCACATAAACATGTCTGTGTTGGTTTATGGCCCAACTGTGGTCCCCAAACTGACACACACA
>CM049417.1:3052500-3055000 GCA_026929865.2 Hyperoplus lanceolatus
TTCTTTCAGCCCTCGAGGGGAAATGTTGAAAAGCGAACAACAGGTCAAACAATCTCCTGTTGTGATTTGGAGTCCAGTGTGTCCCGCTGTTATCATTTGATTAACGGAGAAAATGACAATAACAAGCTTAAAGCCGGACGCACGCACACGCACACGCACACGCACACGCACCACACACACACACACACACACACACACACACACACACACACACACACACACACACATAATTGTATTTCAATCACTTCGTCAAGGCTGTTGTGAAAGTAATTATGGATAACAGTTGGAGTCGAGAAAAGACATTCAAAGGAACTTTTAAATATTTATGAAACAGTCTAATTTTTTTTCCTGTGATGATCATAGATTAAATGTAACAGCAAACGAGACCATCAGTGCAAAGAATGCTGTTTCTATATAGTTTTTCTTAATGCATTTGTCATGGGTATGCGCTCACCCAGGAACAACAGCTGGTGTAGTAAAAACACTACCGCTTTTGTCTAAAGGGGGCGCTAGAATGAACACACACTGGAAGTTCCTCGGGGCACCTTTAAAGAGTTTATCCAATAAATTAACAAAATGTTTTTTTTTTTAAATTGTAGCCAGCCATTAACTATACAAACATAATTATTAATTGTTTTTAATTTGATGTGAAATTCATAAGAAATCTTGAATTGTCTCACTTTTGTGTAACATTTTGGGGTGACTGTGTGGCTCAGTAGAGCGGGTCGGCCGATGGTCAAAAGATTGGAGGTTCGATCCCCGCCCTGCCACCTGTGTCATAGTTGTTGTGTCCTTGGGCAAGACACTTCACCCACCTTGCCTCGTGTGAATGTCGATAGTTAGCCTGCTGCTATCGGTGTATGAATGGGTGTGTGAATGGTAACGTGGGAAAGGAAAACAGGTCTCCCTTGAAAAAGAGTCTTCGGACTCAATGGGATGTACCTGTATAAATAAAGGTTAAAGAAGAAAAAAAAACATTAAAGCCTACAACTTCCGCAGTAAGCCTATTGTCTCACTCTAGACTCAGTAAAACATAACAGATATATTTGAATGTGAATATAGGGATGTTTAAGGCCCTGTTATAAGTCTGTGTTGGTCAAATGCCTCTTGTTTGATCCGTGCAACGTCCGTGTGTCCAACAGCGAGGACGAGACCCTGAACACACCGTCTGAACTCTGTAAACACTGCAGCACTGCAGGAGGCAAGAGGTGTAGAGAGCTGCAGAGAGGAGAATGGATCAATACACACACACACATGCACGCACGCACGCACACGCACAGACATATATACACACGCACACACACACACACATACGTAGATACAGACACACACACTACAAAAACATACGCACACACACACACACACACACACACAGACACACAAGTAGATACAGACACACACACACACACACACACACACACAAACACACGCTCTCTCTCTCATATAGCTGTGCTGCATAAGTCAATTAGTAGTTAGGGAGATGGAGCACTGGCTGCTGAAATGGATGAGATGTGAAGGAATCAGTGTGTGTGTGTGTGTGTGTGTGTGTGTGTGTGCGCTGTGTGTGTTTGTTTGGTTGTAAGTGTGTGCATCAATGTAATCCCATTATGCTTATTTATTGTGTGTGTTATTTTTTTTTAGGTTAGTGTTTGGCTCAGCAGCATCTCTGTGTGTGTGTGTGTGTGTGTGTGTGTGTGTGTGTGTGTGTGTGTGTGTGTGTGTGTGTGTGTGTGTGTGTGTGTGTGTGTGTGTGTGTGACTGATGGATGCCCCTCTTGAGGACACTACAGAAACACATTAGCTCTGATTAGGTCACATGACTTTTATTGCATGTTTTAATATTCATGCTGTTGTGTATTTGTATCCACACACACACACACACACACACACACACACACACACACACACACACACACACACACACACACACACACACACACACACACTGAGCAGCAGCCCTGCATTCTTCCTCTGCAGTGTGAGTGTGTGTGTGTGTGTGTGTGTGTGTGTGTGTGTGTGTGTGTGTGTGTGTGTGTGTGTGTGTGTGTGTGTGTGTGTGAGAAAGAGGGGGGATCAAATGGGGTGGATAATACAACACACAGGAGAGGTGGCGTTTGTCATTGAGTGTGTACTTATATTGAATGTTTGTGTGTTTTTGCTTACGTTTGCTCTTTTCTCAATTCCCCAACATCTCATCAGAATGGAAATGTTCAATTGTGTTTGTGTGCTATTGTCTTTTAGTGCTGGTGCATCAGTATTTGGGGTACGTTATGTTTGTGTTTCAGTATCAGCAGTTATGTGTGTGTGTGTGTGTGTGTGTGTGTGTGTGTGTGTGTGTGTGTGTGTGTGTGTGTGTGTGTGTGTGTGTGTGTGTGTTTGTGTGTGTTTTATCTGCGTGTACATGTTTTTTTTGTTTAAGTGTGTGTACTTCGAGCATCTCATAATTTTAAGGGCTACATATAATATGATGGCAGCGCAGCTAGATGCAGCCACCTCTCTCT
>CM049417.1:3067500-3072500 GCA_026929865.2 Hyperoplus lanceolatus
GGGTTCAAATCCGACCTGTGGACCTTTACTGCAGGTCACCCCCCTCTCTCTGTCTGTCTCCCCATTTTAACTCTGCAATATATTAAAGCTTGAAAATGCTAAAGAAATATCTTCAAGAAAAAAGTAATGCAGTCTTGTTTGTTGAACAGTTTGAAGGAGAGACAGAACATTTAACTTATACAGTAGATATCTAGGGCTTGAGTAATAATGCGTTTTAGCCTTCCTTGTCTAACCTTAAATTGTATTGATTTAAGATCAATACACACACACACACACACACACAAACACACACACACACACACACACACACACACACACACACACACACACACACACACACACACACACACACACACACACACACACACACACACACACACACACACACACACACACACACACACACACACACACACACACACACACACACACACACACACACACACACACACACAGTACTACCTACACACTCTGTTGCCCAGGGTACATGTGATAATAGCTCAATTTATCACTGTTTAGGAGAATTCCCTGTGTGTGTGTGTGTGTGTGTGTGTGTGTGTGTGTGTGTGTGTGTGTGTGTGTGTGTGTGTGTGTGTGTTTGTGATTGTGTATCTTCACCTTTGTTCACTGGCTATTATGTCTGTATTGTTGCAACTCTTTATTTTCATGGTTTTGAGACAAGTAAGTAAGTAAGTAAGTAAGTAAGTAAGTAAGTAAGGAACTAAGTAAGTAAGTAAGTAAGGAAGGAAGTAAGGAAGTAAGGAAGTACAATTCATTTATACAAATGAAAAAAACCTACAAAACCCTATTAGTGGTTTTCCTGCGCTGATTGTATGTTTACACGAGGGATTCATTGATTTATTTAAGTTGAATAAATCATTGGTCATTTATAGATGGAGCCCGTGGGAAAACAGACATGAGCTCAGCTGGAATTTAAAATTCAATTAGAATGCTCCGGACGGAACATACAGTGAAATAGGTTTTCCCCTTAAGTGTCTTCCTGTATTACGCACTGCACTGCTATTCAGTACAAACAACAACAACAACATGTGTGTTTTAACAAGCTTAAAACACACACACACACACACACCACACACTCAGTCAGTGAGTCAGTAACTCACTCATTCACGCATCACGCACGCACGCACGCACGCACGCACGCACGCACGCACACACACACACACACACAGGGAAAGTACATGTCAGTGCTGCAAAGGGATTGGATTGGATCAATGCTGACAACACACACACACACACACACACACACACACACACACACACACACTTTCCCCATCTTCAAAAGCTACGTTTTATGTCCAAGTAGGATTATTTTTCTAAGCTTTACTCATGCCAGCAGCATCCCAAAAAAAAATCACTTTTTTTCATTGTGTGCCTATTTAAAAAGAAGGACCAACTGCCAGGATGTATTTTTCACTTCACCAGACAGAACAACAGAAGTGTGTCACACCGGAAACTGGATGAAGGTCGAATATTAGAGTTAAAATTAAGTCTCTCTCCGTCACTGTGACAAAATGCATCAGAATGTTGCTTTTTCTGAGGAGATATTTTAAGCAGGAAACGAAGGTGATTTTTTGTGTTTTGTGGATGGAAAGGTGTGTGTGTGTGTGTGTGTGTGCGTGTGCGTGCGTGCGTGCGTGCGTGCGTGTGTGTGTGCGTGTGTGTGTGTTGTTGTTAAGTCTTATGTGTTCATTAAATCAGTGACGTACATTTGAGTGCAGTGACGTCTGAGTGCGAGCAGCTAAATGCACTAAACGTAAGAGTAAAGTACAGTGAGAGAAGGAGAGAGGACAATGGAGAATAATTTGATAAATACATTTTTTTCCACCATTTTTTAAAAGAATGTAGATCACATAATGACATTGAAAAGCATTTGTTTTTCTTTTAATATATTTTTTGGGGCATTTTTATGCTTTATTTGATAGTGCAGAGAGACAGAGTTGAAATGGGGCAGAGAGGGGAGTGACATGCAGAGAACGACCGCGAGCGGGAATCGAACCCGGGTCTGCTGCTGGGCCCGGACTGGGGTGGGGGGACGCCCTAACAACTGAGCCAAGGGCGCCCCAAATTGAATAGCATGTTGACAGTACATTTAAAACAATACATAGGCATTCACTTGCATCGAGTGAAAAATGTTAGGATGAGACTATGAGGCTAATTAAAGGTGCAGTCAGTGATTCTGGAGAACGCTTGTTGTCAAAATAACTTTTTGTCAAAATCAGTGAATGCCTCCTCATGATCCACTACCTGACTGTACTGAGTGTGCGCTGAAAAAAACATCAGTGTTAATACGCTGGGTCCTTTTGTTTACATACTTATGTTTACATACCAGTTTACAGAGACTAGGATGTGTATTTACACCAGATTTCCACTGTTAAAGCCATTTACCCTTTTCTTAAAGGTGCAGTGTGTAATATGACATCATCAAGAAAGTTCTTCAAAGTTCTAGAATGCAACACTCCCTGGGTAACCCCAACCCTTTAGAATAATAACAGAAGCTACAGTGGCCAAGAACAATTCTACATTTTATACAATGCACCTGATGACATTCCAACTATGACACTTTCAAGATGGCGGCACTAGGCCTTGGTCCAAAATATGCAGAAATATGGACATATATGAGACCCTTTCTAAGGAAAAAATAAATAATAAAAAAAAACATTTTCAGCTATTATGCACTAAATTAAATGTACTTATGGATATTATAATTACTTTCTACAAAATCTGCTAGGAAATAAAACCCAAAATTCTACACACTGCAGGTTTAAGCCTTTTTACCCTTTATAACTTTGTGTATTGAAGATTCAATATGTTTTATTCTGACAAAATCAACACTGTTAGGAGCATGACGGGAGACTTAGAAAGAACGAGGGATGGTTAAGAGTATGGAAATCAACTTAGAAGAAAATCATAAGGTTGAGAGAGAGAGAGAGAGAGAGAGAGAGAGAGAGAGAGAGAGAGAGAGAGAGAGAGAGAGAGAGAGAGAGAGGGATGTTGGGTTAGTTGAGCCGAGTCCAGAGGGATTGGTGGATGGATGGATGAATTGAAACAGAGATAAAGAGCTGCTGAATGACTGTGGAAGGAGAGATTACAGTAATGGAGAGAGAGAGGGAGAGAGAGAGAGAAAGAGAGAGAGAGAGGGTCAGAGAGAGAGAGAGATAGAGAGAGGAATTAACATTAAGAAAGAACTGGATTAGGACTGAAAGGGATGAAGGAGACGTGAAGGAGGATGGAATTAGTCTTGGTTAGTTGAAAGGATGGATGGATGGATGGATTGAGGGAGGGATGGAGGGATGGATGGATGGAGGGAGGGAGGGATGGATGGGCGGTATCCATTTTTAAATACCTTTAAACCTTCCCCAAATTATACCCGGGTATACGGCAATACCTTTTGGTATAGGCTTCCTATTGCTACATTTAACAAGATTACATTGAACTAATTACTATGAAGTTACCTCCACCAAAATATTAATGTTTACTGACAGCACTAGGATGGATGGATGGATAGCTGGATGGAGGGATGGAGGGATGGAGAGATGGAGGGATGGATGGAAGGATGGATGGATGGATGGAGGGATGGATGGATAGATAGATAGATAGATAGATAGATAGATAGATAGATAGATAGATAGATAGATAGATAGATAGATAGATAGATAGATAGATGGATGGAGAGATAGATGGAGAGATGGAAGGAGTGATACACAGTTCAGAGGTTCCCCTTGTAGCGCATATTTTCAGTTTGGCCAGCGTTCTCCTCTTCCCAAAATGCCGAAGCCTCTTGGTTTTATATTTAGAGCGTTACACAACTACTGGGTTGCATCATCTGCCAACGTGGTTATTATTAGACAGACTTTTTGAGTATCGAAAAAAAGTAATGTTGAGATATTGACTGTTAAAGGTGGTTGCATAGGAGAAATATACGGATACAAACAGACAAGGTTTAGTCTAATAAACACCTACATGTACATTTTGGCCCTTTTATTCATTCTAGTATGAAATCGTCACTCATACGGAACCAGCGTTCTATCAATATAAAATCACTATTATAATATAATGAATGAGGTTTTTCTTCCCTCAGTCTTTCCTCAGTCTTCCCTTGGCCCAGCTGTTCTGTTAATCCTAACCCTACGTTTTTACTAGTGTGATATCACACTAGTACCATTTAGGGTTAGTCAGTGAGACCATAAAACACTTGTTCTGCCATTTCTCAGGCTAGGATGAACCGATTTCTAAAATGTTTGCACATTTATACAAAATGGGATCTCAGAGTTCAATACACCTTCATGATCCCACCGCTGAAGTAGGTCTTTAAGCATTAAGTCAGCATTTCCAAACAGTTAATTCATGTACCCTTACTGTAAAGTGTTACCAAAGTTCTTAGAGACCATCCCATTCCCTGTTTTACTAGTGAGTTGAATCCCACTGTTACTCCTGCAAACTCCCAACGGGCATCATCGTCCGGAGGGTAAAACCCGGCATATCCCCCCTCCATCCCACATCAAAGCTGAAGTATCCAGCTCAGATCCAGGCTGTGTGAGGTGTGTGTGTGTGTGTGTGTGTGTGTGTGTGTGTGTGTGTGTGTGTGTGTGTGTGTGTGTGTGTGTGTGTGTGTGTGTGTGTGTGTGTGTGTGTGTGTGTGTGTGTGTGTGAGTGTGTGTTCTGTTACACCGTCAGGATTCTCAGGACTCCCAGGGTTGAACTTGTTCGGGGACTAATTAAAATCCCTTTCACCCCTCTTTTTTTACGCTTTTTCTTCAAAGCTACAGCGCACGCACGCGCACACACACACCACATATACACACACACACACACACACACACACACACACACACACACACACACACACACACACACACACACACACACACACACACACACACACACACACACACACTAATTTCAACCCAGCTACAACGCTGACTACATTCCTGGAACACAATACAACAGAGATTGTCTTCATTCCTGGGTTCTCTCTAGTG
>CM049417.1:3077500-3080000 GCA_026929865.2 Hyperoplus lanceolatus
GCCAGTCGAGTCACTATTTTCAATCCGCTTGACAATGCCGGTAACTTGAAGCCTTAATTTATCTGTCAGCTGTTGAGAAAGGGTCCCCCCACACACACACACACACTCTCTCTCTCTCTCACACACACACACACACACACACACACACACACAGCTGAAACATCCTATTTTGTCTTCTTACAAACGCAGTCAACCTGAAAGAACAATGATGTTTGTGTCGCATCACATTTGAATCAATCTCCTGTTGTTTGACGACAGCTACTCTTGAATTACTGCTAGTAGGTAAACAGAGGGTATGTGTGTGTGTGTGTGTGTGTGTGTGTGTGTGTGTGTGTGTGTGTGTGTGTGTGTGTGTGTGTGTGTGTGTGTGTGTGTGTGTGTGTGTGTGTTTGTGTGTGTAAGCAAAACAAAAGACAGCTTTTCAATCAACCTTCATGTATACTCCAAGGACATTAAGATTGTACCCTTATCTTGCAGTGACAATAACGTTAAAAGTAACATACGGTGTGCTCTGGTGGTGTAGTGGATAGAGCGCGTACCATATTGGCTTCGGCCTGTGGTCATGGGTTCTAATCCGACCCGTGGACCTTTACCGCAGGTCATCCCCCCCTCCTCTCTCTCTCTCTGTCTCCCCATTTCAACACTGTACTGTCTAATAAAGCTTGAAGATGCCAAAAAATATTAAACAAATACTCAACTCTGCAATATGTGGAATAACTAACAACCTCAGGGCTTTGTATCAGTGAGGGGAGGAGTTTAAATGAGCATCTGTTCAGACGACAGTTTGCCCCATGGTCTCCACACACACACACACACACACACACACACACACTCTCGCTCTCTCTCTCTCTGTTTTACTCTGCAAGCTGCTCAGACTAATTATGAGCAGATGTTGGTGTATGTTATGTTGTTTTTTTCTACTGCTTTTGTTTGTTTATTAATTGTCACTGCTGGTTTATGTCAATGCTCATTTTATTGCACCACTACTCAACAATTTTTTTTTAAAAGATAATTTTCTGGCATTTTCAAGCTTTAGTAGATAGTACAGAGTTGAAATGGGGAGACAGAGAGAGAGAGAGAGAGAGAGAGAGAGAGAGAGAGAGAGGGGGATGACTTGCAGTAAAGGTCCACAGGTAGGATTTGAACCCGTGACCACTGCAACGAAGGCCGGAGCCAATATGGTATGCGCTCTATTCACTACACCACCGGAGCGCTCCGACAACTCAACATTTTTAAAGCCTGTCCAATAACATTGTTGTTCAATCTGTTCTTGTATTGCCTCATTATTAACGCACAACAACACAGAAGATTGAAAAGAAAGTGAAAGAGACACAGACCGCACACACTACAGACAGACAGACAGACACACACACACACACACACACACACACACACACACTAAAGATGTCAGTACGAATCAGGCAAAGATGAGGGTTTTTTAAATGGTCTTTAGTCCCATAAAATATTCAAATTTTCAACCTTAAGAATCTGGAAATGTTCATTGGAAGATTTCAATCTGCCCACACTCAGGTTTGGCTGAGACTCAATTATTCGTATTCATCGCCTCTCTATGTAAATCATACTGAGATATAGAGAGAGGGCTCTTCACAGCTCACTTCACCAGATGAATGATAGAAAATTACAAAAATCCTTAAGAGGCAGACAACTACTCTGAAACCTAATGTGGTATCTTGACATGCGGCTCCAGTTTCACTTTTATTTCCCTTTTTAACCTGTAATTTTTTATTTTATTAGTATTTTTCAATTCCATTTCTTTTTATTGATTTATTGATTAATTACATTTATTTCAGACATATCAAAAATAAAATGAAAAGCTTGGAAATACAATAAACAAAAATTATGTTTAAATTATTTTACATAAAAGAAAAAATTAAACAATTTACATAATTGATATATGCCTGAAAAGGAGTACGAAAAATTATGAACTTATTATTTTTTTTCTGCTTTTCTAATGTGTACTCTATACTTGATGTGTTTTAATCATGATGTGTTTCATGCCCCTGTAAAGCACTTTGAATGGCCTTCTTGTGTCTGAATTGTGCTATAGAAATAAACTTGCCTTGCTGTGATTTGCGTCCCCCACTCTGCTTATTACCTCATTGAGTCATTAGTCACAAGCCATTGCTTCATTGCTATTCATTCATTCATTTATAAAACGGACCGTGCACATTAATAAACATTATTTGTTAACGTGCCAGACTTACATCATCAGAGAGTTATATTTAATCGTAGTCTCTAGACAATTGTTTCAAAGTCACCCTCAGTGTTTAATTGCACCAGACTGCAAATATGAAAGGAGCCGTTTGTCTTGCCAAACTGTTGGCATTCCATTATAAAAACTCACTACCTATCTCTATCTCTTTCTTCCAGACCGGCAAGATGAATCCCATGACACAGCTGTACTACAAAAAGGTGAGAGTCTGTGTTTGCTGATGTCTGTTACTCTGTTGCCAAAACAGGGCCGAACAAATCCCCTTAG
>CM049417.1:3085000-3090000 GCA_026929865.2 Hyperoplus lanceolatus
CCTCTGAGAGATGAAAGAAAGTCCACGTGTGTTCCTCAAGTCTGCTGCTATCACTCCTCCTTAAGGGGTTGTGTGTGTGTGTGTGTGTGTGTGTGTGTGTGTGTGTGTGTGTGTGTGTGTGTGTGTGTGTGTGTGTGTCTGACTGTGTTTGTGTGTGAGACTGTGTGTGTGTGTACTTGTACATCTATCATTGTGAGGACCAATATGAGTTTTAGACCTTAGGAGTGGGGACATGTGTGTACTGTAAGGACATTTTCCCTGGTCCTCATCATTTAAATAAAAGTATTGAAGGTTAATACTTGGTTTAATGTTCAGGTTAGAATAAGGTTGTGTTCTAAGGTTTGGGGTTAGGCATTTAGTATTGATGGTAAAGATTAGTTTAAGAGACTATTACCTTATGTGTATCCCATAGCCAATCAGGGGCAATTAATTGCTAAATGAAAGCTCATTAGAGTTTAGAATTTTAGTTTTTTTCGTTGTCTTTCTGACACTTCAACAAGAATATTTTTATTAAAACTATCAATCTGACCTTTGAGTATTTACTAAAATATATCTGGCAGTGTCATTGTCTTCCTCCTGTCATGTGATGGTGGTCCAATAAATATAAAACAAATAAGAATACTAATACTAATACTAATACTAATTTTTTTTTATTCCCCTTTAGGTTCCCTCTCTTATGATGGACAGCCAGTTTTCAGAATTCACTCCAGACATAACTCCCATCATGCTCGCTGCTCACACCAACAACTATGAGATCATCAAACTCCTCGTCCAGCGGAAGGTATATGGTTATGTTTTAATGTATTTTCTCTTCATAATATTGTGCTTACTTGCTTCGTCAATGGTTCCCTACATGAATGAATGAATGAAAACTTTATTGTCATTGCACATGTCACAAGTACAGAGCAACAAAACTACCACTACATCCCGTCCAAGAATACAGATCCTTATAAAGTCTTAAAATGAATTGATTTCTTTCATTCATTATGTTGGGCTTTGTAGCTGTGTATTTTGAATCACCTGAAACAGAATAATAGGCTACCATAACAAATACAATTAAATAAATGTTTTTCAACATTTTAAGTAGCTCTATATATTTTTTACCCGACCAAAGACATGGGGTTTAATACTAAATGGTTCCAGACCCCAAATTATTGATGTAATTTTTCTTTTTATGTTTATGTATTTTCTTCATAATATGTGTTTTTCGCTTTGTTAAGGATTCATAAAATGCATTGGATTCATTCATCTAAAGATAGGACTCACATTGGTATTGCAATGTATTGAATTTATTTTAGGACAATAATGAATAATCATGTTATAATAATGATAATCATCATTGTATTGTCAAGGTCACTATCCCCAGACCGCACCAGATACGATGTGACTGTGTTGAGTGTGTTTCAAGTTCAGAGGTAAGTTTTTATTTTTGGTTTGAATATGATTAATATATGTTTAACAGTATATACTCCCATGTTCAGCATATTTTCTTAAATGATTAGATACCGTACATGTCCCCTGCTTTTTACATAGTAGAGAGCGTCAACTCTTATATAGTTATTCTTATCAAAAATATGAATTTGTTGTGAATAAAAATTGGTTTATTTTATTCTATTGTATTTTAGGATTCATGATGGACCCCCTTGAAAACCAGATAATTAATCTGAAGGCGTTATCCATTAAAAAAATTCAAATATATTCGAAATGAGATTTTTTTAATATTTTTTTTAATAACGTTAAATATATTTGTAATTATATGTTAAGTTTTATATTTCGTATTTTTTTTATTTTATCTATATAATTGTATATTCATAACGTAACCATCTTCCTGTAGGTGGACAGTCTGAGACATTCTCGGTCTCGACTGAACATCTACAAAGCTCTGGCCTCTCCGTCGCTGATCGCTCTCTCCAGTGAAGACCCGATCCTCACTGCCTTCAGGCTGGGCTGGGAGCTCAAGGAACTCAGCAAGGTATGGAGGGGGATCTATATGATTTATTACGACAGGTAACAGGTGATACCCTTTATTTAGACAGGTAACATGTGATGAAATAAGGTATGGAGTTAGATCAATACCCTTCACTTAATAACTAGGTAAAATATGATAAAATAAGCTCAATCAAGGCAGTCAGATACAATTCATTTTTTTTTTTGTTTTTGGTGTTGAAGGTACAGGGTTTGTTTTGCCTAAGAAATTGTTTGTGCCAATGATTTTTGATTGGTGGAGTTTAGTCAAGGAAGGCAAGGTATAGAGGTGGATCAATATCCTTTTATTAGTCAGGTAACATATGATCCTATGAGGTATGGAGGGCAGTATACATTGTGTGTTTACTGGAAAAGGAATTGTTCTGTTTTTTATATTTATATATATCATAGATCAAATAAAGTATGGTTGGCTATTTCGATAAAATACGCGCAATCAACACAGTCTCATACAAGTCTCATATTTACAGTGTATGTGGACCAGTCAAGGATTAGTTTAAAAGTTTGTTTTATTTTTCCTTTTTTTATTAATGAAATACACAAAAACAACCAAGAAGACAACACTACCTCCATCACCGCAGAAATCTAAAATAAATAAAAGAACAGAATACGAGAATAAATAACGTTTTGTGCAGGGAAAACACACTTCAGTGCTTCATTCCTGAACTGGTGGAATACGAAAGCTTTATGAGCTACTCATAAAACTAAAAAATAAATGTGTTACAGGCTGTAAATGACATAATACTGACGGTTTTTAGTGTAGACACTTTGTATTTTTTTGAATTGTATCCAAAATAAAATGCATTTTTTTAGCTGAAAATGATGACTGCATAGATTATGATATGTTATGAGCCTCTCTGTAATAACTTAAAGCCGCAAATATGAAAAAAAATATCCTATAAAATATAAAATATCGGTAAACAGCCATTTATGACAGAAACATAATGATATTGGATTCTGGTTGCTATGGGAGGTTTTAATAGCCAACGGAGCTCGGGGTTTGGAATCCATCCAGCAGAATTCACTCAGCTGCTTCGGAGAATCGACTGAAAGACTCTGGTGTACCGGCTCTTTAAGATGAAGCTGGAAGTCTGTATGTTATTTGATTTGACAGGAATCTTTTTTATTGAAGAGATAAGTCGTAATCAAAATCCTTGGGGCAGGTGTTAAGTGTGTAAAGATATGTCTTGGAGTCCTCTAATAGACCTTACTGAATATTGTTCCTTTAAATGATTTATATTATAAGTTGGACTCCTACTTTAAGAAATCGAGTCAAGACTAGAACTAGACCACTCTATGTGACTAGAACATTTCAGCCATTGGAGCCTTGTGGATTTGATTTGTAAACGTTTTGCGACTGTTTAAAAAATATTTAAAAGTTCCTCGTAGCACCTTTCAGTTTACTTTATTGCTGTAGGGAAACAGACTGTTGCTGTGGACATTGTTATGATCGATCACTTCTGTCTTATCAATCCGCTTAAAGAGATCTACAGTTATATACTCATTAAAAAACATAAGGCATCGAATGTATGTGTATATATCAATGTATCCATGTTCAGAAATCAGAACATGAACAAAATTGCTGATGTAAAAATGAATGATAATAAAAAAAAAGTAATTTAAAATAAAATAAATAACTAAAAAGCGAACAGAAAAATGGAAAAAAATAATTAAAAAAAATAATAAAATTAAAATTACCAGTTCCATCTCCCTTTGTGTAGGTGGAGAATGAGTTCCGTCAGGAGTACGAGGAGCTGTCCCAGCAGTGTAAACGTTTTGCCAAAGACCTTCTGGACCAGGCGCGGAGCTCTAGAGAGCTGGAGACCATCCTCAACCACCAAGACAACGACCAGAGCGAAGAGCTGGACCCACGCCAGCAGTGCCACGACCTCGCCAAGCTCAAACTGGCCATCAAGTACCACCAGAAAGAGGTAGGGTGTGTGTGTGTCTATCTATCTATCTATCTATCTATCTATCTATCTATCTATCTATCTATCTATCTATCTATCTATCTATCTATCTATCTATCTCTGTCTATCTGTCTATCTGTCTGTCTGTCTGTCTGTCTGTCTGTCTGTCTGTCTGTATTTGTTTGTTTTGCTGTCTATATACTTTTTTTTCTTCCTTAAAACCTCTAGAATGTAAAGCACAAAAATCGCTTGCTATGGCGGTGCTATGATGTGTGGACGTCGGCATAAATTACTGTGTTTATTAGTGTGTTTATCCAGTCGCGATGCCAATCGAAGTTAAAGCTGATAAATGAATGCCGATTGCTCGCGTTTGCACTCCATACAAAAGCTGGCTGTGAGCTGGTTTGAGTGGCTTTAAGAAGGATTGTTTGGCCATTGTTTATGCGCGCTTTAGAGGATTTGTGGGACTTTGTCGGAGGAGATTGTGAATATAAGAGGATGTATTCAACACTAACAGAAAGGCTGTCGAAAAACAGAAGGATGGCCACACACACACACACACACACACACACACACACACACACACACACTCTCGCTCTCATACACACACACACACACATTCTCATACAAAAAGTGGGAGAAATGAACGGGGATTGAATGTTATAATGAGCAACTGTTAGCGGAAACAAAGAAGAAAAACACAATATAATGAGACGGAGAGAATATTGGAGAGAGAGAGATAGAGAGAATAGTGGAGAGAGAGAAAGAGAGAGAGAGGGAGAGAGAATGGTGGAGAGCTGGAGGGATTAGGAAAGAGGACGAGTTATTGAGAGAATTGACGGGATGCAGTTAGAGAAAGAAGAAACAGTTGTATCACCCAGGACGATTCCTGTCAGTTCCCTACTGTTTCCAGTAACCATTGTGTGGACGCCACTCATTAATTTTCCCATTTTTAGACTTAATGGTGGAGTCAGTGATTCTGAAGAATGCTTGTTTAACCCCAACCAAACCCCCGTATTCTCTCTAGGGAATGCATTATATCAATGAATGTCCTCACAAGTACAGTCGTACAAACGTGTGTGTGCAAGCGTGTGTGTGTGTGTGTGT
>CM049417.1:3097500-3105000 GCA_026929865.2 Hyperoplus lanceolatus
CACACACACACACACAGATAAACCTGCCATGTTTTTTCTCTCTCAGCCACAGAGCAACTTGTTGGAACACTTATCTGGTTGTGTGTGTGTGTGTGTGTGTGTGTGTGAGAGAGAGAGAGAGAGAGAGAGAGAGAGAGAGAGAGAGGGAGGGAGAGAGGATATTGGATAAAGAGAGGATTTAATTATTAAGATGAAATGATAGAAGCAGAGGAGCCGTGAAGGAGAGAGATACAGTTAGAAGTCAAACCAACTGCAGCTGCTCCCCCTTTCCACCCCTTCTCTCTCTCTCCCTTTTTCTCTCTTTCTCTCTTCCCTTCCTTTTCTGTATTCCCTTGTTCCCACTAAGCTGGAACAGTAACCCTTGATCTGGCTTGTGTTTCCTTTGCCGACAATAACATAATTTCTGGGTACGGCAACAAAAATGTGACAAAAATATAGTACAGTACAGTTTGTTACCCTTCCAGACCTTTGACAATAAAGTAGATAATAAATCAGAATTGGGACACAATTTTTTTTAAAGATATTTTTTGTGGCATTTTCAAGCTTTATTAGACAGTACAGAGTTGAAATGGGGAGACAGAGAGAGACAGAGAGAGAGAGAGAGGGGGGATGACCTGCAGTAAAGGTCCACAAGTCGGATTTGAACCCGCGACCACTGCAACGAAGGCCGGAGCCAATATGGTACACGCTCTATCCACTACGCCACCGGAGCGCCCGAGAATTGAGTCACTTTTACTGGAAATCTTGTTGAAGACTGTCCAAATTCAATGTGCCAATATCAATACTTCATGAAACAATCCCACACTTATGAGATAACGAGGAAGTGTGGACATCTGCATCTACTGCCAAATGTTCAGCTTGTAAAATAAAGTTAAACCGTGCATCACTTTTGAGTGACAGCTTCAGTAGCTTTTAGGTCACTGTTTCTGTGTGTGTGTGTGTGTGTGTGTGTGTGTGTGTGTGTGTGTGTGTGTGTGTGTGTGTGTGTGTGTGTGTGTGTCTGCTTGTCTGTCTGTCTGTTTGGTTGGTTGTGTCTATGCCAGACAGCGTTAGCCGTAACTACCATGGTGACAGCATAGCAGCAGGACACAGTGTAGCCCGCTGATGCATTCATATCAAAACACAAGACTCTTCACTCTTGCCAATGTGACTACATACCAGGCCCCCAGGATAGTGCCTTTTCCGAGCAGCCAGCATGGACAGGTGGCCACGCCTGGTATAACACGCATTTGACTGTCTGTGACGGGTCCGTAAATCAAAATGGCGATCATAGGTGCTCAGGCCCATTCATTCCCAATACAGTTTTCGTCTAACAAGAATGTATCTCCGCTAAATGTTTCTGGATATCAATCAAAGGCTCATACTTTTCTTTAGACCATGTACTAATAGAATGGAAGCTTTCGCTTTTCAAAACGCCACCGAAAGCGTTTTATAGCCGTTTTATTTTCAGTCTTAGCCGTTAGGCGTGTAGCCGCTAAAAGGAGTCGTAGTGAAACAACCTTTGCTCCGGCCGGCCCGGCCTCCGATGGCGTGAGGAATCTTCATTTATCACTATATTGCTTTACAACGACGGGGTGTAATTTAAAGAGTACATACAGAGAATCATCGGGGATAAGTAACTTATACTTCCATGGTCGATAAACAATGCAACTGTGCCCGTCCCGCTTAGCTTAATGCACGGACATATTATAACGTTACACTGCTCGAGAATGAAAGGTACCCTGCGTGTCATGCTTTAGGGGTGTGCCTGGCTCACATGAGAGCGGAATGGCAGCTTCCTTGTTGCTTCTCTGCGCCAATGAGCAGCTTCATAGGAATGAATGGGCGCCATGTTTCAATACGGTGTCCATTTCTTTATATGTCCATGCTACATACAGTGGTTTAATTCTCACATTGAAATGACTATTCTTTCGGCCAATCAACGGACTGCAGTGTGTCGCTTCACCCCTTTTTGGGACCCTTTCAGACGGCTTTGTACCCCAACGAAAGGTTGACAAAAATAGGTACGGTACTGGTCGCTTATTTTGGGACCCTTTCCAACTCTGGCCAGTGGGAACACAAATGAATGTGCACCGTACCGAAACCGGGCCTCATTTATTTCCTTGTCTGAGCTATTTTTATTCATTATATCTCTTTATTTTGCATCCTCACATTCACTCATCCCCATGTTTTTTCTCCTCTATTATTTATATATTGTATAGCATTTTAAACACTGTTACACCGTTTTCTTCCATGTGCATTGGCCTTCTTACATTTCTCTCCCTCTCTCTCTCTCTCCCTCCCTCTCTCTTTCCATCTCTCTCTCTCTCTCCCTCCCTCTCTCTCCCTCACTCTTCATATCTCTCTCTCTCTTTCTCTCTCCCTCCATCTCTCTCTCCATCTCTCTCTCCCTCTCTCTTCCTCTCTCTCTCTCTCTGCGGTTTGGTTTCCTGTTGCCATGGCAGTAATATGCTAATGAGGGAGTGGATCTCCGGGCTAACCACTAAACTACAGCAGTCTGCCTCCCTTTCATTTCTCATGCCTCTGCGCCGGTCGATAGCTCTGTAGGCCTGGGGCAGTGTGTTTCGGGTTTGTCCACTTGTTTACATGTCCATACGTATGTCTGTCTGTCTGTCTGTACATCCAGGCCAATTCTTGTGAACGCAATATCTAATGAAGGCTTTTAGAGATTGTCTTCAAACTTTTGCTAAAATGTCAACTCTGACTCAACGATGAACTGAATAGATTTGAGAGGTCAAAGCATTGACTACCAACACTGGACCGCACTTTTTGGCAAATGTACGCCTCGCATGGGCATAAAACATTTTCAGTCCATCTTAAACCTCTGATCTCTAACACAGCAGGTCAGTGGTGTGAAGGCTTCAGATGATAGTGTATTACATTTAATCTCAGGACATCACACACACACACACACACACACACACACACACACACACACACACACACACACACACACACGTTTCTTTTTAATGCTAGTAATCCAACAGCAGCTTTACATGAGGAGGAGATGTTTGAAAATGCCCCAAAGGAGAATGAACAAAGAAGTGATTCTTGTAAAGTTACACAACTTTGGATATAAGAGAACATCTGAAGAGCTTTACTTCAAAAGTACAACTCCCTCCCTAAAAGGGATGGAGACTAAATGCATTATTTAACATTTTGTAAAACACACTTATAGTTTCATCCCTTTCAAGAGTGAAATAGAAAAATGGATGATGTAATTTTTAGGCTTAGGGCCAAGGAAAGCTTCCCGTCTTTATGCTTTGCTT
The DNA here is from genome assembly GCA_026929865.2 of Hyperoplus lanceolatus. Lineage (NCBI taxonomy): Eukaryota > Metazoa > Chordata > Actinopteri > Uranoscopiformes > Ammodytidae > Hyperoplus > Hyperoplus lanceolatus. The sequence goes on from CM049417.1 coordinate 3,100,770, forward strand.
TAGACTCAACACACAAATATGACAGTGGTATCAATAACCATGTCTGTATACCGGAAAGTAAAAAAATAATAATAATAATAACCACCAGCATCTGATCACGGATAACTTAAAATAAATCAGAATTGGGTCACTTTTACTGGAAATCTTGTAGCCTGTCCAAATTCAATGTGCCAATATCAATAATTCATGAAACAAGCCCACACTTGTGAAATAACAAGGAAGTGTGGACATCTACATCTACTGCCAAATGTTCAGCTTGTAAAATAAAAGTTAAACCAGGCGTCACTTTTGATTGACAGCTTCAGTAGCTTTTAGCAAAACGTTTGGTTGTGTGTGTGTGTGTGTGTGTGTGTGTGTGTGTGTGTGTGTGTGTGTGTGTGTGTGTGTGTGTGTGTGTGTGTGTGTGTGTGTGTGTGTGTGTGTATGTGTGTGTGTGTGTGTGTGTACACGATAGGTGTATCTCAATCGAGCGGCCGCAGCCTACGAAGGCTGCATTTGAAGACCGATTGCGTCATAGCGGCGTGCAAAGGCTTGTTCCATTTGGAAGGCTCCTTCATATGCGGCGGAAAAATGCAGCCTTCGTTTCACGGTTTTGAAGGCTGCAACAGATGGATCCTTCGCGGCCCAAGATTCATTGCGTTTTTTTCAGAGATGGCATAAAATAAAATTAAAAATAACAAAACAGCAACGTGTTGCTCCATCTTCTTAACTTTTATCTTCCTTTCTTTTTTTCTTGTACATTTTCTTCTTTTCGTCTGGTAGGCAACTTCTTTTTTCTTTTTTCCTCCGTTGACAAGGCTTTTTCCGTTGGCAGCAATCAGGGTTGCTAGGCAGCACAGGAGCGGTGAGTCGTCACGCAAGGTTGCTCATGCTTGTTACGCAAACCGGAAATGCTCGTAAACAGAGACCTGCGGTGATCGTCTCGTTTAACAACGCTCGTTCGACCTTCGAATCGGCCTTCACAGGCTATGGCCTTCATAGACCGCGTAGACTGCGTCCTTAGAAGGATGCAGCCTCTGGAATGGGATACAGCTAAAGTCCCAAACTCACTCTCGCATACACATAAAGTCTTTTAAGGGTATTAGCCTGGTTTCCGGTAAAAACAGACACAGAAACGAACAAAGACATTCTTTATTTTTGGCAATGGACCAGATTAAAATGGCCGCTTAGAAAGAACAGAAAGAAAGACGGAAGAATTGTCAGGACACAATGGGAAGTTTAAAAAGTAAAAGACAAACATTCAGATAAAGTGTGTTGGTGAGTCAGAGGGCAGCTGAAGGGCTGACGGGGACACACTGCCTTTTGGTGCGATGCCAAAATAATTAGTGTGTGTGTGTGTGTGTGTGTGTGTGTGTGTGTGTGTGTGTGTGTGTGTGTGTGTGTGTGTGTGTGTGTGTGTGTGTGTGTGTGTGTGTGTGTGTGTGTGTGTGTAATGAGATGTAAATGCAAGGCAACCTGAACAGCGCAGCAGCCACAGTGTTCTGTCAGGGCAGAGAGTGACCTTTAAAGGGTTATGACGGGTCACAGACTGATTAAACAGACACACACACACACACACACACACACACACACACACACACACACACACACACACACACACACACACACACACACACACACACACACACACACACACACACACTGGGGGACTGTCAGGAACCGAAACATGTATGTTAAACCAGCATGTTTAACATACATGAACTTTTAGTACGAATACGTAAGGTGAAGTGAAGAGACCTTTAACTGTTTTAAATCTATAGTGTGTAATCATCATCATCATCATCTTTATTGGCAGACTCATGGTCCATATACAACACACACAATAAATATAGACATAAACACAAGAATATATATAAAAAACAGAGAGATCACAACAGAGATTTGTACCAGAGCTTCCATAAGGAAGACTGGTATCGCACACAACTACATGCAGGATTCACCAGCATCTGCACAAGACTGTTCTTGCAAACGTTTAGGCGGAGAATAAATCTGTACATTATGTGTCTCAAGAGAGCTTCAAAGGTGTAAACATTAATACTGCAGAACAATTGACTGGCACTAGTAGATCTGGGCTTTTTCAACAGGATCCTCATGGCATCGTTATAGGCCACTCGAAGTTTCTGTAAACTTGCTCTCTTGTACTTACACCACAATGAAGCGGTATACAAGGGAGTACAATAGGTTCTAAACAGTTTGATTTTAACAACATCAGAGCACATATGAAATTTTCTAGCCAGAGTATTTGCTTGGGCATAAAGCATGCGACGCTGGCGATAAATATCATCATCATCCCTCAGCTGATCTGTGATAAAATGCCCCAGATATTTGGTTTTACAACTTGCATTTAACTTCTGGCCAGACAAATAAAAATCAGGAAAGCACAAATGTTTATCCTCTGTAGTACGACATATTAAAACAGCACTCTTTTTTGTAAGTGTAAGTGTGTCTGTAGTTTGTGGCTCAGCCTAACTGTCTGTCTCTCTCTGTCTGTAGTTTGTAGCTCAGCCTAACTGTCTGTCTCTCTCTGTCTGTAGTTTGTAGCCCAGCCTAACTGTCTGTCTCTCTCTGTCTGTCTGTAGTTTGTAGCCCAGCCTAACTGTCTGTCTCTCTCTCTCTCTCTCTGTCTGTAGTTTGTAGCTCAGCCTAACTGTCTGTCTCTCTGTCTGTAGTTTGTAGCCCAGCCTAACTGTCTCTCTCTCTCTCTCTCTCTCTCTCTCTCTCTCTCTCTCTCTCTCTCTCTCTCTGTCTGTCTGTAGTTTGTAGCTCAGCCTAACTGTCTGTCTCTCTCTGTCTGTAGTTTGTAGCCCAGCCTAACTGCCAGCAGCTGTTAGCAACGCTCTGGTACGATGGTTTCCCCGGCTGGAGGAGGCGTCACTGGGCCGTGAAGCTGGTGACCTGCTTCATCATAGGACTGCTCTTCCCTGTCTTCTCTCTGGTAAGAATAATAATATATTTTTCGTATCATAATTTTTATATCATACTAAAATCCCTACTAACGTCCTACTCATACTAAAGCCCTACTAATGTCCTACTCATACTAAAATCCCTACTAACGTCCTACTCATACTAAAGCCCTACTAACGTCCTACTCATACTAAAATCCCTACTAACGTCCTACTCATACTAAAGCCCTACTAATGTCCTACTCATACTAAAATCCCTACTAACGTTCTACTCATACTAAAATCCCTACTAACGTCCTACTCATACTAAAATTCCTACTAAAGTCCTATTCATACTAAAGCTCTACTAACGTCCTTCTCATACTAATTTTGACGTCAATTTGAGTACGTTGTGGTTGTGTATGCGATTTTGTGTAGGCGAGAAATGCCCGGATAAAGTACTACCAGTAAGATTTTGTCTATGGATCGATAGGTTACTTTTCCTACTCAACCGCCCCACAAAGCATTGCGTCTTTACAAACGGCATTGAAGTTTTTTTTAAATTCTTTATTGCTTCTGTTACTTCAGTGTAAACGGTCCGACCAACCTTGCATACACAATGGATGGTTAAGTAGACAGTATGTAGTATATACATGTTGAGTATGTATGAGGGAGGACGTTAGTAGGTAATTCTTTCTCCTTTCCTCTAGATTTACCTCCTGGCTCCTAAGAGCGCTCTGGGTCGGTTCATCAAGAAGCCGTTCATAAAGTTCATCTGCCACACGGCGTCCTACCTGACATTCCTCTTCCTGCTGCTGCTCGCCTCGCAACACATCGCCCGCACCAACCTGCACATGCAGGGACCCCCGCCCACCATAGTGGAGTGGATGATACTGCCATGGGTACTGGGTATGTATTCAGACAGACAGACAGACAGACAGACAGACAGACAGACAGACAGACAGACACCAACCTACACATGCAGGGACCATATTATTATTTACATCTAGGGAAAGTAATTGAATATGAAGCAAAAAAACATGGGTGCTGGGTATGTATTCAAACCCAACTAACAGGCAATGCGTGTTGTATTTTTATTCATTTAATTTTTTTGGGGGGAGGGGCATTTTCCATACTTTATTGACAGTGTGGCGAGACAGAGATGAAATGTATCAGAGAGGGGAATGACATGCAGAGAACGACCCAGGCTGGAATCTAATCCGGGTCTGCTGTGAAGAGGACTGAGCCTCTATGGGGGGGGGGGGGGGGGGAATCACATCTCTCCCAGTTAGCAGCCGTACTCAGAGGAAGACAGTTATTCTAATAGACAATAACAAGAGGTCTTATCT
>CM049417.1:3130000-3140000 GCA_026929865.2 Hyperoplus lanceolatus
GAGGCTGTAATTGCTGCCAAAGGTGCCACAACAAAAGCGTTGAGCAAAGGCGAATCCCAGTAACCATGAGGTCTCTGGTTCCTCCTCCCAGTAACCATAAGGTCTCTGGTTCCTCCTCCCAGTAACCATGAGGTCTCTGGTTCCTCCTCCCAGTAACCATGAGGTCTCTGGTTCCTCCTCCCAGTAACCATGAGGTCTCTGGTTCCTCCTCCCAGTAACCATGAGGTCTCTTGTTCCTCCTCCCAGTAACCATGAGGTCTCTGGTTCCTCCTCCCAGTAACCATGAGGTCTCTGGTTCCTCCTCCCAGTAACCCTGAGGTCTCTGGTTCCTCCCAGTAACGATGAGGTCTCTGGTTCCTCCTCCCAGTAACCATGAGGTCTCTGGTTCCTCCTCCCAGTAACCATGAGGTCTCTGGTTCCTCCTCCCAGTAACCCTGAGGTCTCTGGTTCCTCCCAGTAACCATGAGGTCTCTGGTTGGATCCCCGGCACCGGACAGGAGGGTGTTAGTAGTAAAACTTGTGGTGGCTGATATTACATCTATGGTGCCCCACCATCTCTACCATTATGTCCTTGAGCAAGACACTTAACCCCAAACTGCTCCAGGGGCCCTGTGTTATGGCTGACCCTGTGCTCCGACCCCCTCTGAAGTGTGTTAACTTGAACTTATTTCGATGTACCCCCCGACCCCCTAATTTCCTGTGCCCGTAAACTCAAGATAACAACTCAGGATGTTTTTTAGAAGTTGCCTCACGATACACTTGTCAAACTGTTGATCTAAAATTCTCTGAAAAGGGCACAAGATGACTTGATAAGGAGCCTCGTGCTTGAAAGTTTTCCATGATGTAGAGAGATTAACGGTCCTCAGAAGCTGCCAAAGGTGCCACAACAAAAGCATTGAGCTAAGGCGAATAGTGAATACTTATGTACATACTATATTTTCAGTTTTTTATTTTTAAATACATTTGCAAAAATCTCAAATTAACCTTTTTTTAAGTTGTCATTATGGCATTGCCATTGTGTCCTTGAGCAAGACACTTAACCCCAAACTGCTCCAGGGGCGCTGTACTATGGCTGACCATGCGCTCTGACCCCCTCTGGAGTGTGGTAACTTGAATTTATTTCGATGTACCCTCCCCACCCCCCAGCTAATCTGTCACTTCAACCTGGACTTCCCCTGCTCTGCCGACGAAACAGATTTGAATCAGCACCAATAATTTCCTGTGCCCGTAAACTCAAGATAACAACTCAGGATGTTTTTGAGAAGTTGCCTCACGACATGTTTGTCTAATCTGTTGATCTTAAATTCTCTGAAAAGGGCATACGATGACTTGATAAGGATTATACCTCGTGCTTGAAAGTTTTCCATGACGTAGAGACCTACGGTTCTCAGAAGCTGCTGAAGAGCGTTGACACGGAGCTGTTGGCGTCAGTGTTTGAGTGACAGTCACACTGAGACCTCGGAGCAGAATGGCTGCAGTCGCATGCCTCGCTTTACTGCTGTTTGCTTTCATCAACAAAACCCACGGAGAAGAAAAGATCATGATCCTAGAGAAAGGAGACTTTTACACCTTCAAACCCTATTACAAGGTCCAGGTCAACTCCTCCTGCCTGATCTCCAGGTCTGTTGGAGAGGAGAAGCTTGTCCTGTGGAACACCTCTGACTCCTCGGCCGAGAACTCCACACTACCGGACGGCTTGAAACACCGACTGACAGTTTACATCTGGGACAACGTTACTCATTACAGGATCCACAATCTGACCCCTTCAGACTCAGGTCTGTACCAAGAGGAGTGTTGGACCGATGGCAATGTGACATTCCAGAGAAACACCAGTATTATTATTTGTAGTCGGATAGATAGGGGAAAATATTTCACACTGGGAGGTGGAGACACAGTGGACCTGCCATGTGAGGACGCGGCTGACGATCTGGAAATCCAGTGGCTTATGGCTAGTGGACACTATCGTAAGGTGGACAATAGGCTAGAGACATTATGGACGAGAGTTTTTAAGGACGGTACGACATCGGTGACGGACATTGTTAAAGGAGGATTTCAAGTGGTGAAAAAAGCAACAGGTCCTCGTCAGTCCAACATCACCACAGCAGTCGAAGGGCGGTTCACTTGTCTTGTGATGAACCAACAGCAGTGTGTTAGCAGTCGCCCTGTAGAGACATACATACCAAGAGAGACAATCTACCGCTCGGTGGGAGAGACGGCCGTGTTGCAGTGCGATGGCTCCGGTGATGACAAGCCCCGTTGGGAGAAGTATAAATCTTACAAAGAAAATGAATTTTTCCAAAACGAGTCACTGGTGTTTTTATCGTTAGCATTAAGTGACTCAGGTTGGTACATATGTCAAAGCTATTACAGTCAGAATAGTTTTGATCTGTTTGTGTGCCCCAAACTCGGCCCCCCTGATGTAGAGCTCTTCTCAGGAGGAGAAAATGTCACTATCAGATGCAGAGATTTGAGTGAAGGTGAGAGAATCCATTGGTTCATGAAGTCGAAACAAACACAAGGCAGAGTCATTTATCAAGGGGAGTTTGATCGGAACAGAATATTTACCTCTAATGGGTCGGTTACTATCTTAAATGTCTCACTGGAGGACACAGGGGAGTATTGGTGTGCAGCAGTTATCAACTTAGACTTCCAGTGTGTGTCAACAGCCAATACTCTCCTGATGTACAGAGATCCCTTTGGGGTCTACTCCACCTTCTACACAGTGAGGTGCGTATTGCTCAGTGTTCTGCTGTGGGTTCAATGTGTTATTGTGCTGACTGTGATCTATAAGACCAAGTGAGTGGAGGCTTAAAGGGATAGTTCAGTACTGTTGAAGTGGGGTTGTATGAGGTACTATAATAGTTAGTGTGTTACCGTATGGAGATGGTGATCACAAGGTTATTTTAATACGTTTTTTTGGGGGGAGACGTGGCTGTAGCAGAAGTCAGCCTTGTACTGTTGCAGAGGGGGCCAGAAGAAAAACTTTTTTTTTGCCACGTATATAAAGGCTTACCTCAAAACTAAATATCCGTTCAATTGTTCACTAAATTCAGGATTTTTTCACTGCTGATTTGCGGATTGATACGCTGCATTTCACCGGCAGACAGACGTTTATTTTTGCTCTTTTTTTTCAAGTGTAGTTCGGCCATGTATTACTGCGTCAACTTGTGCAGCTGTTTTTCTGCTGGCCCCCTCTGCAACGGTACAATGCTGACTTCTGCTACAGCTACGTCTCCCCCAAACTCCTTATAGTGACTGATCTTACCATCTCCATAAGGTAAGAGAATAACTATGCATAAGTACAGCATACCACCACACTTCAAAAATACTGAACTATACCTTTAATATGAGCTTGTTCAAATGTCATCTTAAAAATGAGAGACAGACAGGCAGGCAGTGATGAAGGTTATTCTCACATCAAAAAATATTAACATTGGTTTTTTTTCATATATTATTTTTGTCTTAATTCAGTTGTTTGATCTTTATGTGTTGCCTCTCACTGCCTCCTTGAATTGTTTAGACCTGGTTCAACCATGTAAACCACTTTCTTAACTTTTTTATTAATATTATTATAACATTTTGGAAATGAACAAAACGTGAAAGTGGTTCAAGAGAAACTTACATCTCATAATGATTTAGTATAAAGTCAAAGCAGGTTTAATTATTGTTGAATATTCAATTGAATTGAATTGAATTTTTTCCAGACATATCAAAACAATACAAAAACAAAATGAAAAGCATGAAAATACAATAAACAAAAATTATGTTTAAATTACTTCACAAAAAGAAAAAAGAAAACGAATTACATATATTGATATGATATGCCTGAAAAGGAGTAGGAAGAAGTATAAACTTATTTAGTCCTACCCCTTTTCCATAGTTAAAAAAAATAATATTCATCATATTAGCCTGTATTCCTTATAATCTTTATACAATCTATCTATACAATTGGCGATACTACATTTGATATCTACAATTCATACATATCTACAATTCATATACTATGATTTTTTATATTTTATATATTTATACAATGCATATATCCATATCTATATACAATCAATATATCTATATCTACATAGACAATCAATATATCTATATCTACATATACAATCAATATATCTATATCTACATTACAATCAATATATCTATATCTACATAGACAATCAATATATCTATATCTACATATACAATCAATATATCTATATCTACATATACAATCAATATATCTATATCTACATATACAATCAATATATCTATATCTACATATACAATCAATATATCTATATCTACATAGACAATCAATATATCTATATCTACATATACAATCAATATATCTATATCTACATTACAATCAATATATCTATATCTACATTACAATCAATATATCTATATCTACATATACAATCAATATATATATATATATATCTACATATACAATCAATATATCTATATCTACATATACAATCAATATATCTATATCTACATAGACAATCAATATATCTATATCTACATATACAATCAATATATCTATATCTACATATACAATCAATATATCTATATCTACATAGACAATCAATATATCTATATCTACATATACAATCAATATATCTATCCATATATATTTTACATTAGATAATGCTGATGGAAAAAGTTTCCCCCTTAGATTCTGTACAAGTTTTTTGGTGTTTATATTTTCTTGAGATAATTTTTTGGCATTTTTTTTTATGCTTTTTATTAGACAGTTTGTAGAGAGAGAGAGAGATGAAATGTGTCAGAGAGGGGAATGACATGCAGAGAACGACCCGGGCTGGATTCTAACCCGTGGTCCGTGAGACAGACAGTCAGGCAGTGCTGAAGGTTATTCTTACATAAAAAATATATTAACATTTTATGCTTTTTTTTATCATATATTATTGAGTATTTTAATCCATTTTATTTTTCTATAATTTTAGTTGCTTGATTTGTATGTGCCTTATTGCCTCTTGCCATTTTTTAGTCCTGGTTCAACCATGTAAACCACTTTTGTAACCTTATTTAGAAAATAACTGTATATCATATTGCTACCGCTGGCAAAAGTTACCAATACACCAAGCGCCCCCGTTTGTTGGTACATTTCATAATTCTTTATTTCCTTTTTTTTTTGCACCCCGACACATGGGGTGGGGCTGGTCTGTGGTGTGATTTTATATTTTTTTTAAATCTTGTTTTATTGTAATTTACAAAAAATATGTGCATTAAATGTCTAGCTTCAAAACTCATGATAATGTGATTTTTTCAACACATATATAATTGTTGTATCTAGCAGTGTTATTAACCTGATATATTATTCCTTATTTTTAATTGATGAATTGTCTCTCTTATATCTTTAAATAAAAGGACTAAACCTGGAGCCAAGTTTTCACTGTTTTGATTTATAATTTGTATTATTTTAAGCATCTTTAATATGTTTTATATTTTGAATCAGATTAAATTCAACTCCCACAAATAATCATTTTCTGGGCCTTTACGGCTTTGATCTTTGCAAATTAAATTATATTTAGACACATACACTTGTTCTTAAAATGCACAAAACAAAGTAATATTACTGCATGACCTACATTAAGTTAAGTGTTGTCTTGTGATTGAAGATAATGTATTGAGTATGGTTTAATTTAAAATATAGTTTCTACTGAATCAGACATTTAACTTAAACGTAAATTAATAGTTAATGAAACTTCTTGTAACAAAATTACAGCATTTTAACTGGTTTTCTGAAAAGTTTAAAATTATTTTTTAGGTGTAAGAGTGTGTGTGTGTGTGTGTGTGTGTGTGTGTGTGTGTGTGTGTGTGTGTGTGTGTGTGTGTGTGTGTGTGTGTGTGTGTGTGTGAGTGAGTGAGTGAGTGAGTGAGTGAGTGAGTGAGTGAGTGAGTGGGTGGGTGTTAATTCATATCTTGCATCAGGTTATCTGGGTAATCTCTAAATTAAGACATGCAGGCTTCATTCACCACAAGCATACTCACACATACGCTTTATCATGCATATTAAGTGGTGTGTGTGTGTGTGTGTGCGTGTGTGTGCGTGTGTGTGTGCGTGTGTGTGTGTGTGTGTGTGTGCGTGTGTGTGTGCGTGTGTGTGTGTGCGTGTGTGTGTGTGTGTGATTGAAAACAGCAAGAGGCCAGTTCTAGGCGCAATGTTATGATGAAATAAATAAGTAAAAGTACGTTCAAATTGTGTGCCTACTGCATACTATAAACATACAGAAACATTTAAAAAAAATATGCTCCATGTAGCACTTACATGTGGCACTTTGTAGTTTGGTGTATTTGAAGCTATAGTACTGACGTGATTCTTGTTGTTCTGAGTTTGTACCTTCATGGTTGAATGCACTTACAGTTTTTCACAATTGTTTAAACACATTTTTTGGAACATCAGACACAATGTGCACAATCTGAAACTAATTTACCAACTGCTCAACCGATTCTGCTGAACTCCAAACACATTTCCTGCCTTAGACTCATATTCCCTTTCCAGAACACACATTTTTCACAACATTACACACAATTTTCTACATATTGCACACTCTTCCTGAATTATCTCTCTTGGTGATCACACAGAACACACTGCCAATCACAGTTCTAAACTCAAAAGGCTTTTATGCAGTTAGCTATAGAAGGGTCAGAGATGAGCTCCTGTTTGCTGTGATTTACAGCAGACTGTGTTGAGTGAGGTGACCTTGATGCAACTTATTACTTGTGCATATATTGTGACATTTGTATTTCTTTTTGTCAATAAGTAAAAGTAGGAAATGTTTAATGAAACAGAATAGAATGAAAGGCTTATCAGGTTAAAGTTGACCAGAGGAAGGGGGAGGACCATAGGGCCATAGGAAGTGAGTAGGGGGAAGGACTTTATATGGCCATACAGTAGTAAGGAGTAGAGGGAGGGGGCTACCGGGGTTCCCCCACGCAGCTGGACCTTTTTCACTCCTCCTTCTCTCAAGTCTCATTGGTTTTTCAAGTCACTATATAACAGCAAGTTTTGAGAAGGACAGGGCTTTTTGGGGCCGTTTTTTGCAGACACTACTCTGTTCCAGCTCTCTCTGTCTCCCACCATGGAGGCAGAAGAAAAACTTAGAAAAACTTTGTGAGTCCAAAATACTCTGAAAGATTTTGGACTTCGAAGTACTTAGAGGCAAAGTCTTTTAAAAACACATCTTTGAACCTCTTGACACTAAGAATGACTTGATCAAGGATTTTTAGAAATAGGAAAACTGACTGAGTTGCAAGGAAATAGACAGATATTTTTGTGGGACCTTTAGCCAACGGGATAAGCCTTTCTTTATTAGGCGCGATAAAGATATCTGTCTAACCCCTTGTACGGCATGAAGTTTTCGTAGCGCTTAAGATGATACTTACAGGCACTCATGCAAGTGTTGGGGTATTGTTTCACGAGCTACAACAAATTTAGAAACGAGAACCAAGGCAAAATAACTCTCTTGGATGAGTTATAGGCATACAACCTCTTTTCTTTTCCTTTCTGGTCCATTTTATGTATTCTACCTATACTCTCTTGTATTTTGTAAATAAAATCCCTTAAATGTTGTAAAGCCTCAGTTGTGAATTAGTTTATAACTGGAACAGAAGGACTTTAGGTATAGGGTTTTTTCTTCAAAGAGATGGTTTCGTCCCTGGGGAGGTAAGTACTTTGATTCCACACAACGGCACATTACTGATTTAAAACACACACAACCTCATACAACTAACCTCTCTGTAAGGAGAGAATATGTTGATACACCTAATCTTTAAAAATAAAAGAATAGGTTATAAATACCTTCCCAGATTAAACTAGATGTTTATATTCTGAAAATAGTATATCTGTTCTATTTTATTAGAAGGGTGGTTTACAAACTAAGTTAAATATAACTTATAAGCAATAACTTGTGAATGATATCTTCCGTGAAAACAGGAGGAGGATTTTCTGAAGCAATATTAGAAAGGGTTAATAGTTTAGAGGAGGTCGGCCTCATCCTAGGATGAGGTGGCTCTGATAAAATAGACACTTTTTACACGGTGGTATATATTGAATATTGTACTTTATTTAGAAGTAAAACTCAGGTGGTAAAGAGGGTAAATCCAGCGCTATTAAACAAAGAGGACGGAGTTCGCGTCTCTTGTAGGAACAGTGGTGAGCGGAGAGTTTTCTATATGAAGGAATAATAGACAATTACAGTTTTTCACAATTGCTTAAACACATTTCCTGATAGACTACCTCACTTTTTCAAAACCCTAAACTCAAATTTCAAAATTCAAACACAAAATGCTAAATCCTTCACTTCTCTTGCAAAAGCACACTTTACGCTCAAAACAGTGTTAACTCTTCACTAAATGGTGTTTTCTTTTCAAATGACAAACACACACATCATATGACTAGACATTTCTAGCACTCATTGAACACTGGTGTGCAGAATGGAAAACACTGTAGTATAAATGCAAACCACTATATGAATGCTTTATCAGTAGAATTATGCCTTTGCATGTTCATACACTTTCACAACATCAAATACTTTACGGTTTTTGGCAAATGCTAACACACATGTTGTAGAATAGTTTATTTTGCCATTTCAAACAAACACAATGAATAGGTAGGACTGTAGTTCAAGCAATTCAGTTTGTCAATAAACTAAGAAACAATTACATACATGGGGCGGCAGTGGCGAAGTGGGCAGGGAGGTCGCCTCTGGAGTGCAGGATCGGAGGTTCGATCCCCCGTCTACCCGCCACATGTCGAAGTGTCCTTGGGCAAGACATTGAACCCCGAATTGCTCCCGAGAGTTAGCTTGCACCCTTCATGGTAGCTGCTGCTATCGGTGTATGAATGTGTGTGTGATTGGGTGAATGTGTACAAAACAATGTAAAGTGCTTTGAGTCTGTGAAAAACCAGAGAAAAGCGCTATATAAGTGGAGTTCATTTACCATTACAGTAAAATTAGGGAACAATGGTAAAAAAACAGCGTTGTAAGGAATTGGGTTGTTGGATTATGGATGCCGCCTCCTGTTTGCATCTGGCCACATCGCCTCATCAACATCACACACAATGTCTTCCTTTGAGAAGCAACAGGGAAATGATCATCTGATATCCAGACTAAATCTCCTAATTATGGAGCGACTCAGGTTGGGCTGCACTCTCTGTCCAGGCTCCCTCATTGATAGGCCATGATCTATAACATGGTCCACTATAGTGTCCCTGTTGTATGTGTCTCTGTCTGTTGCCTTCTTTGTCCTCGTCCTCCTGTCACTCTCTCTCCTCCTCTTCCCCTGACTCTTACTGTCTCAAAAAGGAGCTGAGCTCACCTGGGGTCTATTTGTAGTGCTAAGGTTTAGACTGATTGGTTTTCAATTAGTTTAATTTTTTTTCAAGAAGTATGTTGGAGTATTTCAAACACAGTGCAAAGCATATATCGTGTTTGTAGGGTTGGAGCTTTGGTTTAGAGCATGGTTACAAAAGTTAGAGGTTGTGATGCTGTGGTCATAGCAGTCACTTGTAGTGTTTACAGCATTCGGCAAAAACTGTATTTGTGCCAAAATGTGCAGTCTACTGTAAATCACAGCAAACAGGAGTTCATCTCTGACCCTTCTATAGCTAACTGCATAAAAGCCTTTTGAGTTTAGAAATTTGATTGGCAGTGTGTTCTGTGTGAATACCAAGAGAGAGAATTCAGGAAGAGTGTGCAAGATATAGAGAATTGTGTGTAGCGTTGTGAAAAATGTGTGTTCTGGAAAGGGAATATGAGTCTAAGGCAGGAAATGTGTTTGGAGTTCAGCAGAATTGGTTGAGCAGTTGGTAAATTAGTTAAAGATTGTGCACATTGTGTCTGATGTTCCAAAAAAGGTGTTTAAACAATTGTGAAAAACTGTAAAGCATTGTGTTACAAGTTGGTTAATATGGGTTTGATAGGACATAACTAATACACCTTTTGATACTAGCTTTTCATTTAGATTAGACCTTTTCAAGTCGAAA
>CM049417.1:3175000-3187500 GCA_026929865.2 Hyperoplus lanceolatus
AGTTTTTATTTTTCTTATCTTAAGTATTTCGGGTTAAGAAAACTGAAAAGAAGTACAGAATTTAATCGAGAAATTCCGGAATTCCCGGTTGCTAGGGGAGAGGGGAGAAAAAGTGGGAATGGGGTGGAAGGAAGTTTGAAGTTTTTAACAAGAAAGTAGAGAATAGAATAGGCGACCACAGGATGTCCATATAAGGGTGTGTGTGTGTCGCCTCGGAGTAGTCTCGTAGTCTTGAAGTTACATAGTTTCGATAGCAATGTTGTTGAAAAAGTTTTAGCGTGTGTGGTTGAAACGGGGGCTGGTGGGAGGTGGATAGTTCCTCTGTGCAGGGCAGAGGGTGTGTGTGTGTGTGTGTGTGTGTGTGTGTGTGTGGGGGGGGGGGGGGGGTTGAAGGGTCCAGGGTTAATGAAGGCAGAGTCAGTCTCCCTCTAGAACATCATGGGGGTCTTCAGAAACGGCCGGGAATCTGAGGAAAGATTAAACACACGCAAAGTTATAAGTAAATAATAAATAATCACAACAAAAATGTATTATAGTTCACAAGGAGTAGGAATAACAAAAAAATATTAATTTGCTAATTATTTTCTTGAGTTTTTAGACCACTATGTTGATAAAACGACACAAAAAATATCACCATTTTCAAAAGTCTGTTGAAAGATATAAAGGTGCTTTTACAAGTGCGTTTGGTATGTTGAAATTATACTATGATTTGTCTTATTCGGGAAAACTTCAACCATTACATGAACAATTATTGGCCTGTTCTCAAGTTTTAAATATTTTAAGGGTTCTCAGAGGAACTTTTACATATTTCTGAAACAGTCTAATTTTTCCTCTGATGATGATTAATTACATGTAACAGCAAACGAGACCATCAGTGCAAATAATGCTATTTTTATATAGTTTTTCTTAATGCCTTTGTCATGGGCATACGCTCACCCAGGAACAACAGCTGGCGTAGTAAAAACACTACCGCTTTTGTCCAAAGGGGGGCGCTAGAATTAACACAAAATGAAAGTTCCTTGGAGCACCTTTAATGGGGTTATTACATTACTGTTTTAAAAATAAATGTTAAAATGTCGTCTGGGTTTGTCCTGATATTAAAGACCTTCGGAAAAAGTGATACAACATTTCTTACGGGATATTTTGAGATGTCAAGTGCCCCCCGGGGAGTAAGACCAAATGTTTTGGACTCAACCCCAAAGAATGGCCGAACAAACATCGATCGAACACAAAAGGCTTTGAATGCAATAATGGACATTTGAAAATATAGAGAATGCACACGTTCATCATACATTTTAAATATTATGTGGACTAGGTAACGCCTCAAATCTGTGAATTATATGGTAAAGAAATGATCATTCACTCCCTTAGTTTTTCCTTTCCAATCTTCATTCAATGTGTTTTCTGAAATGCCTCATTTTTTTATTACAGTATGAGACAAATGCAAATGGATAATGTCTTCATGTAACAGGAACTAGTGTACTTGAAATGTGTTAATAACTATACACAGCAGTCATTCTATTTTTGCCTATTCAGGAGTTATGGATTTTTAAACAAACCGAAAAAGCCAAACATTTTGCTCAGGAACTCAGAACTTAAATCATATTAAAACAGGAAATATAATATTCAACATTTCAGATCAAAGTGTTGCATTTTGTTCTCTCTTTACGCTGCTTCCGTTTATGATACAAATCTCATATCTCACATTTTGCCTCTGTCGGCTCTCTCTCTCTCTCTCTCTCTCACACACACACACACACACACACACACACACACACACACACACACACACCCCCTCTCTCTCGTTTCACCTCCGTTCGTTCTCCTTCCGCTCCCTGTGGTGCTGTTGCTGCACCCACACACACAAATACACACATACGTAAAAACACACATAGGCTACAAAAGAAGCAGACAAACACACACAAACACACACACACACACACACACGTACAGACACAATCAAACACACACACACACACACACACACACACACACACACATACAGACACAATCAAACACACACACTCACACACACAGAGGGACGTACACACACGCAGACAAAGACAAACACACACACACACACACACACACACACACACATACGTACAGACACAATCAAACACACACACACACACACACACACACACACACACACACACACACACACACACCTTCCTCTCCCCGTGGTGTCATTGTTTTCTGCGAACGTTGCAAAGTGTTTACATTTCTGCATAACAGCAACCATAAACCTGCCCTCCCTCTACCTCCTACCTCCGCTCTCTCTCACTCTCACTCTCCATCTCTCTCTCTTTCCCTCTCTCTCTCTCTCTCTCTCTCTCTCTGGCCCTACAACACTTTTTCTTTTGCTCTCTGTCATTGTCTTACATGGGCGTCAATTTTAGTTTTGAAAATAGGTGGAGACACTTTATTTTTTTCATTTTTTTTCTACACCCATGAAATATGTTTCAAAGGCATTTTGTAACATTTCCAAGAGAATTTTGTTATCAAATGTCGGGAAATCCCTTGTTCCCCTTATCAGGGCCGTAATACCTTTCTGATGACATTTAGAATTAAATGTAATGCCAACTGCACTCCCCATACAAGTTTAAAGGATATAAATGAGGGTCTGTATCAATTTTTATGAGTCTGATTGCTGAAAAGCCGCTCGAACGAAATGTGTGTGAATGCAGGTTTTTTTTCAAAAAGGGGAAATTTTTCCCTGTAGTTCACAACTTTACAGGAACAATGTCACTATCACTTAACTACTTATATCTTCTTAATATGATGTCTATTATTAGTAGTATTACAATACTTTTTCTTAGGTCTTTGCACACTCTATTGTTTGAAACATTTTTAACAAATTATACTTGTTTGAAGGGCCACAAAATTGGCCATTTTAAAACGTGTTACCCTTTAATTTTTTGTCCTCCTTTTTATCATGCTTTAGTTGCTGTCTGTGTATATGAAACAGGTTGGAGTCTACGTGTTGAAAAAAAAGGTTCTTACATTTTCTCTTTCATCTCTCTCTCACCCCTCGTTTCCTTCCCTCCTGCTCTTCCCTATTTTTATCACTCAAACACTCTCCTCTCCTCCTTTCATCCCTCTCTTCTGCATTCTACCTCTCTATCTCTCTCCCTCTCTCTCTTCTACATTCTACCCCTCCCTCCCTCTCTCTCGTCCTCTATCTGTTCATAGTATTTTTATCTCGACCCGTTATTCTCTCCGTCCTTTCTTGTCCTTTTCATATATTTCTCCTTTAGGCCGCAGCTGCTTAAAAAACTAAAAAGTCCTACAAGTTAAAAACTTAAAGGTGGAGTCAGTGATTCTGGAGAACGCTTGTTGACTAAATCACTTTTTTTTGTCCAAATCAGTGAATATCTCCTCAAGATCTGCTACCTGTCCTTACTGTGTGTGTGTGTGTGTGTGTGTGTGTGTGTGTGTGTGTGTGTGTGTGTGTGTGTGGTGGGAAAATAATAATACGCCTAGACTCTGTAAAGGTTAAAAAAAGGGGGGCCCAATGAACCAAGCAAAATGCCTGTTTACCTTCTTAACTAAAATTCATATCATGCCATGTTTTTACATTCTGTGAATATTTGAATTTTAGATATGTTCATGTGTCAACTCCACCGTGAGCCAAGGTAACACCATTTAGTTTAAAGGTGCAGTGTGTAATATGACATCATCCAGAAAGTTCTACAAAGTTCTAGAATGCAACGCTCCCTGGGTAACCCCACCCCTTTTGAATAATAACAGAAGCTACAGTGGCCTACAAGGACAAGAACAATTCTACATTTTAAACAATGCTCCTGATGACATTCCAACTATGACACTTTCAAGATGGCGGCACTAGGCCTTGGTCCAAAATATGCAGAAATATGGACATATATGAGACCCTTTCTAAGGGAAAAAATATAATTCAAAACATTTTTTTCAGCTATTATGCACTAAATTAAATGTACTTATGGATATTATAATTACTTTCTACAAAATCTGCTAGGAAATAAAACCCAAAATTCTACACACTGCAGGTTTAATATGTGCACTAGTGTATTTATTGAATGACAATAAAGCAAGTCTAAGTCTAACTATATTCAATCCTGTCCCAAAACCCTTCCTTTCTTTTAGGTATTATTAGGGTTATTATTTCTTAATGTTTAGATGTAGTATGTCCAGTATCTCAACAATAGACAGACACACACAGTGATAAACAGTGGGGAACAGATACGAACATATTTGTGTTCTCGTCTCATCCTTTACCATTTGTTTTTGTCTGGATTTTGACCCGTTTCTCTCACCTCTATATGTCTCTTTGAAAGAATCTCCCTTCAGCCCGGCACTCCCTGTGTGTGTGTGTGTGTGTTTGGTGTGTGTGTGTGTGTGTGTGTGTGTGTGTGTGTGTGTGTGTGTCTGTGTCTGTGTCTGCATGCAGCGTGTGTATCTCTATGTGTGTGTGTGTGTATGTGTGTGTGCGCTGCCCCTATGTGTGTGTCTGTACTACCTGTGTGTATGTGTGTGTGTGTGTGTGTGTGTGTGTGTGTGTGTGTACAGCCTCTGTGTGTGTGCATATATTCAGTGTGTATGTGTGTGTTTTCTGCCCCTGTGTGTGTGTGTGTGTGTGTGTGTGTGTGTGTGTGTGTCCTGGTTAATAATACCGCTGCCCCGCCTTGTTAACAGACGATCAGCCGGTCGGAGGTAAATGTCACCAGGTCTGAGAACAAGGGCACATTTATCAAAACTCTCTCAAAGGATTCTACACCTCCTTCTCCTCCTCCCTCTTTCTCCTGTCCTCCTTTAGCTTTACTATCCTTTTAATTCTCTCCATTCTTAGCTCCACTCTTCCCTCTCCTCTTCCTGTCTTTAGTGCAATATTCATAATCCTAACATTACGTTTTTTTTTCTCTCTCTCTGAAAATTACGATTTTATTTTTGCAATATTGTCGAAGTCTCAGAATTTTCTTTCACCAAAGTGGCCCTAAAAACTCGTCCTACTCATCCCTCGTTCTTCTGTCGTCCTTCACCTCTACACCAAATACTTTCTCCACTTTATTTCCACTTTCATTTCATACTACACCTAGTACTATTAGGGCCAAGACCAAGACAAATAAATAGATAAATAAATAAAATAACGACATTAAAGGTGTGATTTAATTAGGAAAATGTTATATTTTAGCTAATTAAATAACCGGTAACCTACTAAAAACTATTTTTTTTAAATTTAAAATTATTAATTATTATTTTCTTTTTTTCTTTTTTATTATTGGGACAGTGGGACATATTTCTTTTCATCCAACGTGATTTTACAGTAGGCTTCCTAAAAAAGCAAATAAACACAACAAGACGGGTTAATAAAACACAAACATTAACTAGGACGAAAACTACACTTTCTGATAAAGCATCAATGAAAATCTACATTTAAATTTCGCAAAAATAAATAATATAAATGTGACTGGGGTGCGTTTGCATTGCCCTTTACTGCCCTACTTCTTCACCCCTTGTTCTATACCTCCTCAGTTCTGCCCTCATCCATCCTTTCTTTCTCTCCTCCATCTCTTCCATATTTTCTGTTCATCTAATTAGTCCGGTCGGCTTTAAACAACCAAGAGAAACTGATTTTTCTTTCTCTCCCTGTCTCTCTCACTCTCTCTCTCTCCCTCCCTGTCTCCTTCCCTCTCTCTCTCTCTCTCCCTCCCTGTCTCCTTCCTTCCCTCTCTCTCTCTCTCCCCCCCTCCCTCTCTCTCCCTCCCTCCCTCCCTCTATTTCTCCCTCCTTCTCTCCCTACCTCTCTCTCCCTCCTTCCCTCCCTCCCTCTCCCTCTCTTTCTCCCTCCTTCTCTCCCTCCCTCACCCTCTCTCTCTCCCTCTCCCTCTCTCTCTCCCTCCCTCTCCCTCTCTCTCTCCCTCCCTCTCTCTCTCTATCTCCGTCCCTCTCTCTCTCTCTGTTTCTCATTTTTTCTGATTGTAATGCCGATGTCTTTCTTTGTATTCAGCACTTTTCTCTTCACTCGTTAATTAAGAGTGTGGAAGGTGAGAGGTGTGTGTGTGTGTGTGTGTGTGTGTGTGTGTGTGTGTGTGTGTGTGTGTGTGAGTGTGTGTGTGTGTGTGTGTGTGTGTGTGTGTGTGTGTGTGTGTGTGTGTGTGTGTGTGTGTGTGTGTAAGTAAACCACCGTAGGTGCAAAATGCTTTTATGGCAAGAGGATGAGTGTGTGTGTGTGTGTGTGTGTGTGTGTGTGTGTGTGTGTGTGTGTGTGTGTGTGTGTGTGTGTGTGTGTGTGTGTGAAGGCGGCAAAGGGGTCCTACTGGGCCAATCAACATTAATGAAATCAGGTGGGTCTGCAAGCGTGTGTGTGTGTGTGTGTGTGTGTGTGTGTGTGTGTGTGTGTGTGTGTGTGTGTGTGTGTGTGTGTGTGTGTGTGTGTCGTAGTGCTTGGCTTGCAGAAGTGAGGGGATCTAAAAGGGGTCTAAAAAGGAGAGAGAGCTAATTAGAGTTCCCTGTCTCACCAGTGTGGATCAAAGACACAGACACACACACACACACACACACACACACAGGTACAGAGCGGTGTGTGTGTGTTGTACATATTAATTTCTACACACACAGAGTTTCAAGTGAAGCTTTTCAATGTCAGGGAGGACTGAGCACAGCTGGTGGAAAGAGTACGACATGCATACTAACACACACACACACACACACACACACACACACACACACACACACACACACACACACACACACACACACATACCACTACTTTACTTCTGAGGGCAATCATCGGCATGATGCATTCCCCATAGCCCACAACTTCTTAGTTTCAACCCTTCAAAGATTTATTTTAAAAACAGGAATGTTTTCCGCTTTCTCAAAAATGTTCTTATGTCCAAAATACAGTACATCTTCATCAAAGCAAATCTAAAATTGTGCATCACATCGCATGGCATTGGCATAGGCATATCAAGCTTTATTAGACAGTACATAGTTGAAATGGGGAGACAGAGAGAGAGAGAGAGGGGGGATGACCTGCAGTAAAGGTCCACGGGTCAGATTTGAACCCGCGACCACTGCAACGAAGGCCAATATGGTAGACGCTCTATCCACTACGCCACCAGAGCGCCCCAACATCAAACCAGTCTTACAGCAAACAAAAGGCAAGACAGAACCCAAAACTACATCCATTCAGAACAACATTACAACAACAGAACACAACATCATCTGCGTACAGTATGATCTAGGATTAAGCTCTGTATGTAGTTTGAGGTTTAACTGGTGAGCTAAACAGCGCTTTGGTCTAACTTTATACAAGTTTGGGACCTTATATCTCTACTTTGAGGGCAATAAATTGTACTCTGTGTTCAGAACATTGTCGGGGTCGGCAAATTTTTTGTTGGCCGTCTTTAGCTTGTTTATATGGTAGAGATAATTCATGCAGTTTCCGAAGTGGTTGACCGACAATCTCTGGACGGATATTTCATTGTTTTTAGCAACTGTTATGAAACGATGGTGCTTTTCAAACTGTCCTCGCTCGCAAAAATCTAAATTCAAAATTGGCATGACTCTCCAGAAATGTGCTAATTTACCCCAAAACATGTCGTAACTACATATGTCCTGAGTCTGCAAAGATGTCCTCACTGTTCAAAATGTCCCAACTCAAATATAATGGTCTTCATTCTCAACAATACATTTTCTTTCCCTTTAAATTGTTTCCTACTTAACATAAAGTGTTCTCATTTCTTGGCATCAACTTTCTAAACTACCCAAAAATGTTGACAGCTGCCGTTACTTTCCCAAAAAATGAAGTTGCTTACGAGAATGTCTGCACTGCAAATATGTCCTCACTTTCATAAAGAATCAACCACTCTACACAAATGTCTCTACATGTCTTCACCCTCTAAGGCTACAATTCAAATTATTCTTTAACACACACACACACACACACACATACACACACACACAGACATGTGCGTCTGATAAGGTGAACACATCAAAGGGAGGCCACAGTGTCTCAGCGTCTGCCTAATGTCTCCACTAATCTAGCCGGGGCCCCAACACACACATGTGTCTACCACGTGTTTATTATTATACTGTGTGTGTGTGTCAGCATGAGTCTGCATGCAGTAATGTGCAGTCTGTGTGTTTTTTTATGTTTTTGCTGTGTGAGTGTCTCCCCCTTTACATGTGTGTGTGTTTCTGTGTGTTTCTGTGTGTGTGTGTGTGTGTGTGTGTGCGTAACTACCTTGTACAGCGCCGTTGTCTTGCTGGTTTCCATTAAGTTCAGGTTTATCCTCGGCTGCAGCAGCGTCTGTTTTGAAACACACACACACACACGCACACGCACACACACACAGACACAGACACACACACAGACACACACACACACACAGACACACACACACACACACACACACACACACACAGGACACAGGCTCAGTGGGTCGGCCAGTAAAACTAAATTAATTCAAAAAAACTACAAAGACACAAACAACATAAAGCTCCTTGTAAACACAACTGGATTTACTAGGAAATAAACAAGCCGCCGACAACACAGGCATTAGTGCAGAGAATTCTAGTTTTGACGTTATTTTGTTTTGTTCTGAATTTCGGAGCATTTTAAAGGTGTTACGAGAAACTTTTAAAAATTTCTGAAACATTTTTTCCTCTGATTATCATAAATGACATGTAACAGTAAACAAGACCATCAGTGCAAAGAATGCTATTTTTTTATAGTTTTTCTTAATGCCTTTGTCATGGGTATACGCTCACCCAGGAACAACAGCTGGCGTAGTAAAAACACTACCACTTTTGTCCAAAAGGGGGGCGCTAGAATGAACACACACTGAAAGTTTCGTTGTCCTTGATATATGAGAATAACTTTAATTTTGATTGATAAATAGAACTTGTTTCAGATGCTTTACTATCATGCAACTAACTAACTCCCCAAATTACATAGCTATTCAATTTGGGTTTACATGGGCTTTAAGAAAACAGATTTAGAAAAAAAAACAACGTTCTGGGGGCGCCCTTAGCTCAGTTGGTAGGCCGTCCCCCCCATGGGCCTCGGCCAGCAGCGGACCCGGGTTCGATTCCAGACCGCGGTCGTTCTCTGCATGTCACTCCCCTCTCTGCCCCATTACAACTCTGTCTCTACACTATCAATAAAGCATAAAAATGCCCAAAAAAAATATCTTTAAAAAAAAAACGTTCTGATTGAGGCCCCTTGGTCCTACCGTTCATGTTGATGTTGTTGTTGTTGCTCAGCGGCTCCGGAGAGGGGGATGAGGAGGAGGAGTGCTTCAGCGCGTCACTTCTCTCTCTCCGTTTGGACTCAAACTCCAGCGCCTCCTGCAGCTTACGCTTCGCCTTCTTCTCCTTCTTCAGCCGCTTCTGGATGGAGGCTGGGGAGGGACAAATGAGACCAGTAAACAATCTCTTTCCGTTAGTCGGCTATTGTCCCTGTAGTAGACAAATGATCGTTATAATCTTGTTCTGTCGGTGCGATTGTCCATGTTGCTACATGAACAGTTCATAGAATCTCGTGAAATATTCTCTTAACAAAACATTTAATCAGTTTGCTGTAATACAAGTCCATCTAAACAGTAATGTTATAGCAATGCCCATATAAAAGCAGCTATTGTTAAGAGAATGTTAAACCTGCAGTGTGTAGAATGTTGCGTTTTATTTCCCAGCAGATTTTGTAGAAAGTAATTATAATATCCATAAGTACATTTAATTTAGTGCATAATAGCTGAATTTTTTAATTTTTAATTATTTTTTTTCCCTTAGAAAGGGTCTCATATATGTCCATATTTCTGCATATTTTGGACCAAGGCCTAGTGCCGCCATCTTGAAAGTGTCATAGTTGGAATGTCATCAGGTGCATTGTTTAAAATGTAGAATTGTTCTTGTCCTTGAAGGCCACTGTAGCTTCTGTTATTATTCGAAAGGGTTGGGGTTACCCAGGGAGCGTTGTATTCTAGAACTTTGTAGAACTTTCTTGATGATGTCATATTACACACTGCACCTTTAAATACATGTTTTATTTTGTTTTGTTATAATGTGTATGTTTGTGCTGCACACCATGGCACTACGGTCATGAGCCTCGATTAAATTAAATGATAGAAAGAATCTGGTGCTAGTCCTGCATCTGCTCTGTAGTTTAAATAACGTCCATTTAAAAGCAGCTATTGTTGAAAGAGTGTTGTGTTATTCCTACCTCTACTCTGCTAGTATAATGGTATAACATCCATAATGCATTGTTTTGAGTATTATATATATATATCTCGTGGCCATTCGTACCTCTGCTGTGTAGCTCTGAGGTGAGCTGGCGTTCCAGACTTTCTCTCATCTCTCGTTCTCTGTAGAGTTCCATCTTCAGCTCTCTCTTCTCCGCCGCGATCTGTTTGTCCTGCACGCGGGCGTTCTCCACCGCCACCTTCAGCAGGCCCTGAGGAAGGATAGCACATTAAAATACAATATGATACCTGAGGAATTATGATTCGAAATATGTAAGTTTGAGGAGACAGACCATTAAAAATACAAAATAATACCTGAACAATTTAAATACAAGTTTGCTTAGAGTAACAATTATAAATAACCCTTAAAGCTGCAGTGTGTAGAATTTTGGGTTTTATTTCCTAGCAGATTTTGTAGAAAGTAATTATAATATCCATAAGTACATTTAATTTAGTGCATAATAGCTGAAAAGAATGTTTTGAATTATTATTTTTTCCCTTAAAAAGGGTCTCATACATGTCCATATTTCTGCATATTTTGGACCAAAGCCTAGTGCTGCCATCTTGAAAGTGTCATAGTTGGAATGTCATCAGGTGCATTGTTTAAAATTTAGAATTGTTCTTGTCCTTGAAGGCCACTGTAGCTTCTGTTATTATTCTAAAGGGGTGGGGTTACCCAGGGAGCGTTGCATTCTAGAACTTTGTAGAACTTTCTTGATGATGTCATATTACACACTGCACCTTTAAAGACATCATCTTTAGTGTATCTGGCGGTATGCAGATGTTGGTGAGGTGAGCCATTAGCGTTGAGCTATATTCTAAAAGTTTGGTATGAAAGGTATATTGTTTTGAAGACAATGAAACATATACTGTAATTACTGTAGTTGTTTGGATTATTATTGAATATGTTTCCATAACAGACACTGAACCCCACATTGCTCCCGATGGTTCAGAGAGTGCATTGCATGGCAGCTACTCCATCGGTGTGTGAGTGTGTGTGTGTGAATGGGTGAATGTGGTAAGAAATGTCAAGCGCTTTGGGGCTGAGAACATCGGCAAAAAAAAAGCTATATAAGTTAAGTCCAATTACCATTTACTATTTATAACTTTTATTGCTCTACTCTGAAACTTTATTGATAATTGTATAATTGTTATAGAGACAGTGCGGAACGCGTCATAATCGGAGGCCACGCCCATCGTGGGGGAAAACAATTGACAGCACTCCATTCACTTTGTATTGAATGACACAGTACTCTGCAAACAAACTAACCCTCACGTATACTCCATCCTCGCCAGGTCGGACGGGAAAAAACACCTCAATATTGAAAATTACTCAATCATTTTTCACAAAAACAGCTCGTATAGAAAGACAAGAGTCGTGACTTTAAAGAAAGTAAAGTGTTTTTGTTAAATGGACATTTGATCAAGTTTTAATTAAGTCTGTTTGCAGAAGACAGGTCTCCTTCAATACAAAGTGAATGGAACATTGTTCAACGGTTTCCCCCACGATGGGCGTGGCTTATTTCATGCACTGTCTCTATACGCACTAGGCCATTGACTCCTTTGAACCCTTTTCCAGACAGTAACAGACAGAGGGTTGTTCTACATTCTAAAAGGTGTTGTTACCTGTATGTTGGTGAGCAGCGTCTCCACTGACGACAGCCCGTCAGCGAATAGGAACGGAGCTGGAAACCCCGGGGGCAAAGCCTGGCTCAGGGGGGAGTCTTCTGGGTGGGACACACACATTAACATCTGTTAAATTGTGTGTGTGTGTGTGTGTGTGTGTGTGTGTGTGTGTGTGTGTGTGTGTGTGTGTGTGTGTGTGTGTGTGTGTGTGTGTGTGTGAGAGAGAGAGAGAGAGAGAGAGTGAGAGTGAGTGTGTGTGTGTGTGTGTGTGTGTGTGTGTGTGTGTGTGTGTGTGTGTGTGTGTGTGTGTGTGTGTGTGTGTGTGTGTGTGTGTGTGTGTGTGTGTGTCTGTCTGCCTCCACCCTTCTGGGAGGAAACACACACACAGGACACACACACAGGACACACACACAGGACACACCTTTAAACACTAGCATTTGACTTCATGAGCAGACATGTAAATATTCTATAGTCTGGTTAGTAGTCTGGTTTTGTTATTTTACTTTTTTATTTTTATTTTCTGCTTAAACCTGCAGTGTGTAGAATTCTGGGTTTTATTTCCTAGCAGATTTTGTAGAAAGTAATTATAATATCCATAAGTACATTTAATTTAGTGCATGATAGCTGAATTTTCTTTTTTGAATTATAATT
>CM049417.1:3200000-3202500 GCA_026929865.2 Hyperoplus lanceolatus
TCTCTCCCCCCTCCCACTCCCCCCCTCCCCCTCCCCCTCTCTCCCCTTCCCTCTCTCCCCCCCTCCCTCTCTCCCCCTCCCTCTCCCCCTCTCCCCCTCTCTCTCTCCCCCTCTCCCCCTCTCCCCCTCTCCCTCTCTCCCTCTCCCCCTCTCTCTCTCCCTCTCCCCCTCTCTCTCTCCCTCTCTCGCCCGACACTGGGCTCCCTCGTTCCCTCTCTCATCCGTCTTCATCTCCCTCCATTAGTTTGAATTAGCAACCGTCTCTCTCTATTGTTGCCTACTGAACTCCCTGCGCCGAGTTGGCGTGTGTGTGTGTGTGTGTGTGTGTGTGTGTGTGTGTGTGTGTGTGTGTGTGTGTGTGTGTGTGTGTGTGTGTGTGTGTGTGTGTGTGTGTGTTTGGCCTGTGTGCATGTGTTGGCCGGTGTGTTTGCAGGTGTGTGTGCGTTTGCGTGTTGGCCCGTGTGTGTGTGTGTGTGTGTGTGTGTGTGTGTGTGTGTGTGTGTGTGTGTGTAGATGACAGCTGGGCCTCAGCCCCGCTGCCATTTACACCAGGGAAGAAGAAGAAGTATAAACAGATGGGCAGATGTTCTCTCTCTCTCTCTCCCTCACTCTCTCTCTCTCTCACACACACACTTCTCGTTTTTTTCTTTGGCCTTGCCCTCCTCTTTTCTTTGCATTCTTTCCATCCATCTCTCTCTCTCTCTCCATCTCTGCCTCTCTCTCTCTCTCCCCTCTCTCTCTTTCTCTGCCTCTCTCTCTCTCTCCATCTGTCTCTCTCTCTCTGCCTCTCTCTCTCTCCATTTGTTCATATTTTCTTAATTTAGTTTAATTCACATTTAGATGCTGAACATTTTGGCCACTTTAGTCTCTCCATTTAAAATGTAATCCTGCATCTGTTTTTGTCCAAATGTCGCCAAATACAACCTGTTAACATAATTTACCGTAAAACACTAAACACATTAGCACTGCAAAAAAAAACTATAGAAAAAAAGCTATAGTGCGTAACTTTTTGCATTTAAATGAATGTCGTTTACATGTAAGCCATCGCCCAAAATGAGTTGACACAAAGTTGATTAAGCCTATTATCAGCTCCACAAAACTCTCTCTGTATTTCTCAGTATGGCAGCGTTTACAAACTGGTGTCGCTCCGTAATTACAACAACACTGTCGGTGCATCCACATGAGTTAAAGCCTTCAGTGATGGCACATGGATTTTATACCTTCTGCTGGGGGGGGGGGGGGGGTAAACGCTGCCATACTGAGAAATACAGAGAGAGTTTTGTGGAGCTGATAGTCTTAATCAACTTTGTGACAACTCGTTTGGCGATGGCTTGAATGTAAACAGCATTAATTTATATGGGAAAAGTTATGCACTGTAGCTTTAACTTGAGCCAGGGTATTTGTACAGCGTTGTATGACAACTTTTACTGTATTTAAAGACCTAAAACCTTCCCCAACCACTCCTCCTTTATCTGCCTCCGTCTCAAATTCATCCCTTCTTCCGCTAAATGACAAAAAACAGAGATATTGTTTCGTTTTGACGCATTAATCTCTCCATCTCTCGTTCATTTCCTATGATAAAAAACAACAATAAAAACGATACAACTGTGGTATTGATATGACTGTCAATGCGAGTGAGACATACACAAACTATCGACTTTCACACACACACACACACACACACACACACACACACACACACACACACACACACACACACACACACACACACACACACACACCTCTCGTCCTAAATATCCCTTTCTCTCATTATGAGTCCGTTTTCATCTTTGTTCGTTCTCTCCGTTCCTATTGTGCGCCGGAGTTTCCCAGGCCGGTGTGAGTGTCTCTCACAAAAGAAAAAATAAGGTCGGACAATAAATGAAAAGCAACACACACACACACACACACACACACACACACAAAGATGCATATAGAGGTAGAGGAAACAGCACAACACACACACACACACACTCGCAAAACAATAAACAAAACAACACTTTGAATGATGTAAAAGAATGAACTCGCACACACACATTCAAACGCCTAAACGCACACACACACACACACACACACACACGCACACGCGCACGCACACACACACACACACACACACACACACACACACCACACACACACACACACACACACACACACACACACACACTCGCAAAACAACAAAACACTTTGAATGAAATAAAAGAAGGAGGAGTAGGAAGACGGGCAGGATGGAGATAAATAAAAAACGACAGAATAGTATAAAGGAGAGAATAGAGGAGTAACTCTATCACTCCATTTGCCAGGTCAGCTGAAGAAAAGGTCTGAGAAAGGAAGAGTTAGAATGGAAGGACTGCACGCTCTCTCTCTCTCTCTCTCTCTCTCTCTCTCTCTGTCTGTGTTTCAGTCTCTCTCTCTCTCTCTCTGTCTGTGTGTGTGTGTCTCTCTCTCCCTCTCTCTCTTTCTCTCTCTTTTCTCTTCGGCTTTTTGTTTTCTGTCGTTT
>CM049417.1:3217500-3220000 GCA_026929865.2 Hyperoplus lanceolatus
AGGCCGCCATACCAGAGCATAGCAAAGCACGGGAGTGAGTGAGTGAGTGAGTGAGTGAGTGAGTGAGTGAGTGTGTGAGTGAGTGAGTGAGTGAGTGAGTGAGTGAGTGAGTGAGTGTGTGTGTGCGTGCGTGCGTGCGTTTGGCGTGCGTGTGTGTGGTTCCTCTGTGACCTTTTCACACTTTTGAAAATGTACTAAAAGCCTGAGAACAGCAGGAGGGGAACACACACACTAACACACTGCCACTTTAGAGACACTGAGAGTCCAATCTCTCTCCAGTTGTGACATGAAACTACGTGACGCAATAAATAGTAATATGTTTTAGATCTTTTTTTGTGATAGACTTTTCGAGGCTTTATCACATTTTATTTCACAATTAGAAGTCACTTTGATCTCAATTCAACACCAGATAATACTTATTCTTCATCAGGCTGCTCCGGTGGTGTAGTGGATAGAGCGCGTACCATATCGGCTCCGGCCTTCATTGCAGTGGTCGCAGGTTCAAATCCGACCCGAGGACCTATACTGCAGGTCACCCCCCTCTCTCTCTCTCTCTCTCTCTCTCTCTCTCTCTCTCTCTGTCTCCCCATTTCAACTCTGTACTGTCTAATAAAGCTTGAAAATGTCAAAAAATATTATTTAAAAAAAATATATTCTATATACCGAAATGATTTTATATTAATGTTAACTGCTTGGTTTGAGCTTTTATTTTGTATTTTGTATCTAGCTCCTTCACAATAAAAGCCCCCCAAATATGAGGACCATGGATAAATTATGATAATGTTTAAGGTTCGTGAGGAGTGCTTGGTATGTAGCTGACTCAGGTATTATTTTAGTGACATTAGACCAGTTGTAGGTTGAATAAATCAATAATTTAGTATTTCTGATGCTGAATTTTATCCCAAGCAGCATTTTGAAACAGCAGTCCAGGCCTTAATATTGGAAAATTGAAGAGTTAAAGGGACACTGTGTAACATTTTAAGTAATCTATTAGCTAAAATCAATATCCTCATTCATAAATATGTCCTCATTGGTGTAAAATCACCTCTGCCAAAAATCTGAATTATCCTCCTGAGCGGAGAATTACAAATATTAATATTACATTTTGTCCATTGAGCAGGCAGGTCTCATGGAGGCATCCATGTTTTTGGAATGTCATCAGGTGCATTGTTTAAAATTTAGAATTGTTCTTGTCCTTGAAGGCCACTGTAGCTTCTGTTATTATTCTAAAGGGTTGGGGTTACCCAGGGAGTGTTGCATTCTAGAACTTTGTAGAACTGTCTTGATGATGTCATATTACACACTGTCCCTTTAAGCTTTGTTTTATGGGTCAAATTCCAAAAAAGCTACTTGAAATTAGGGTTAAAATGAGGAATTATTGGGACATATAATTGGACTGCTAATTCGGTACATAATATATTAAAAAGGTAGTTTCTAGTTGACTTGAGACCTCTGTATATCTAACAATCGTATAACCTTGGTAATAATGCTTATCCATGTTTAAACCTGCAGTGTGTAGAATTTTGGGTTTTGTTTCCTAGCAGATTTTGTAGAAAGTAATTATAATATCCATAAGTGCGTTTCATTTAGTGCATAATAGCTGAAAACATTTTTTTTTAATTATTTTTTTTCCCTTAGAAAGGGTCTCATATATGTCCATATTTCTGCATATCTTGGACCAAGGCCTAGTGCCGCCATCTTGAAAGTGTCATAGTTGGAATGTCATCAGGTGCATTGTTTAAAATGTAGAATTGTTCTTGTCCTTGAAGGCCACTGTAGCTTCTGTTATTATTCAAAAGGGGTGGGGTTACCCAGGGGGCGTTGCATTCTAGAACTTTGTAGAACTTTCTTGATGATGTCATATTACACACTGCACCTTTAATTGTCGTCTGTTTCTATCTTGAAGACTTTTATTTTGAAATAGTAAAAATAGGAAACAGAATTACATGTAAAATGAATGGATTTTTTAAAATGCAGATTATCAGTTAAAATAGATTAGAACACACATTAGCGTTGAGTGGCTAAATATGCTAACACTGATGTAAAACAATGTCTCACACACAAACACAGGCATAAGAATCCATGTTGTACATGTGAAAGCTTTTCCCCCCTGTATTTCTCTCTCTCACACACACACACACACACACACACACACACACACACACACACACACACACACACACCTAACCTACTGTATTATGCATAAATGAACACACACAAACACAAGAATACAGTAACTGCTGCGCATGAACAATTGAACATAAAGGAACACAAACACACCCTCTTATACACACACACACACACTGTCTCACACACACACACACACACACACACGCGCGCACACACACGCGCGCACACACACACACACACACACACACACACACACACACACACACACACACACACACACACACACACACACAGGAGGTGTGCATGCAGGCCAACTCTCTGCAGGGTGGCTAAGTAACAGATGGCCATCCAAAGTCATTTACACCTAGAG
>CM049417.1:3227500-3232500 GCA_026929865.2 Hyperoplus lanceolatus
AAATAAAACAAAATCTAATATATATATATACAGACACAAGGGTAATTCACCTAGCCTGGTCCTACCAGACCATCGTACTTCATTTAGCCTGGTCCTACCAGACCATCGTACTTCATTTAGCCTGGTCCTACCAGACCATCGTACTTCATTTAGCCTGGTCCTACCAGACCATCGTACTTCATATAGCCTGGTCCTACCAGACCATCGTATATACCTGGTCCTACCAGACCATCGTACTTCATTTAGCCTGGTCCTACCAGACCATCGTACTTCATTTAGCCTGGTCCTACCAGACCATCGTACTTCATTTAGCCTGGTCCTACCAGACCATCGTACTTCATTTAGCCTGGTCCTACCAGACCATCGTACTTCATATAGCCTGGTCCTACCAGACCATGGTACTTCATATAGCCTGGTCCTACCAGACCATCGTACTTCATTTAGCCTGGTCCTTCCAGACCATCGTACTTCATATAGCCTGGTCCTACCAGACCATCGTACTTCATATAGCCTGGTCCTACCAGACCATCGTACTTCCTTTAGCCTGGTCCTACCAGACCATCGTACTTCATTTAGTCTGGTGCTACCAGACCATCGTACTTCATTTAGCCTGGTCCTACCAGACCATCGTACTTCATATAGCCTGGTCCTACCAGACCATCGTACTTCATATAGCCTGGTCCTACCAGACCATCGTACTTCCTTTAGCCTGGTCCTACCAGACCATCGTACTTCATTTAGTCTGGTGCTACCAGACCATCGTACTTCATTTAGCCTGGTCCTACCAGACCATCGTACTTCATATAGCCTGGTCCTACCAGACCATCGTACTTCATATAGCCTGGTCCTACCAGACCATCGTACTTCATTTAGCCTGGTCCTACCAGACCATCGTACTTCCTTTAGCCTGGTGCTACCAGACCATCGTACTTCATTTAGCCTGGTCCAACCAGACCATCGTACTTCATTTAGCCTGGTCCTACCAGACCATCGTACTTCATATAGCCTGGTCCTACCAGACCATCGTACTTCATTTAGCCTGGTCCTACCAGACCATCGTACTTCATTTAGCCTGGTCCTACCAGACCATCGTACTTCATTTAGCCTGGTGCTACCAGACCATCGTACTTCATTTAGCCTGGTCCTACCAGACCATCGTACTTCATTTAGCCTGGTCCTACCAGACCATCGTACTTCATTTAGCCTGGTCCAACCAGACCATCGTACTTCATTTAGCCTGGTCCTACCAGACCATCGTACTTCATTTAGCCTGGTCCTACCAGACCATCGTACTTCATTTAGCCTGGTCCTACCAGACCATCGTACTTCATTTAGCCTGGTCCTACCAGACCATCGTACTTCATTTAGTCTGGTGCTACCAGACCATCGTACTTCATTTAGCCTGGTCCTACCAGACCATCGTACTTCATTTAGCCTGGTCCAACCAGACCATCGTACTTCATTTAGCCTGGTCCTACCAGACCATCGTACTTCATTTAGCCTGGTCCTACCAGACCATCGTACTTCATTTAGCCTTGTACAGATGGTCTGGAATCGCTCAATTGACAAACGTTAACTCACTTGAAGGCGGGTGTTTGTTGAAGTTTAAAACTATTGGATCTGCTCAGTGCCACTCTGGATCTGCCAACCAATCGCATAATGTTTGGTCGTGACGTTATGTCATGCGCCGGCTTCTGAGCCACTCCCTCTGTTCGCTGATTGGACCGCCAAAAATCCACCGCGAACATACGCCGACTGAATACTGAATCTGTCTGTCTGTCTGTCTGTCTGTCTGTCTGTCTGTCTGTCTGTCTGTCTGTCTGTCTGTCTGTCTGTCTGTCTGTCTGTCTGTCTAGCTCTCTATCCATTCTTATGTCACATTCCTTCTCAATGTGGCACATTGAAAACTTCCGTTAGTAACCGTCGTCATGGGGAACTTCAAAGAGAAAAGTCTGTTATAGTTTTATCCCCTAACTGCTAACATGTGAGCGCGCTGTGTATGAATTATCCCTGCCTCCGTGTGTGTGTGTGTGTGTGTGTGAGAAAGTGTGTGTGTGTGTTTTTGTGTGTGTGTCTCTCTCTCTCTCTCTGTGTGTGAGTGTGAGTGTGTGTGTATGAGTTTTTGCACACATGCCAAGGAAGTAAGGTAATGAGGCTTAAAGCCATCACACACACACACACACTCAAGCAGACATGCAGACACACGTTAGCCCATCGACCTGTATAACTTGTCTCGTCAGCAATTGTGTGTCGCCTGTGTGTGTGTGTGTGTGTGTGTGTGTGTGTGTGTGTGTGTGTGTGTGTGTGTGTGTGTGTGTGTGTGTGTGTGTGTGTGTGCTCTGTGTTTAATATTTAATGGGCGCTGGTTAAAAATGCAGGAGTGTTTTTGTCTCTTGTCCCATTGCACACCTGTTCCTCTAACGGAAAGAGAGATGAAAGGATAGAGAGACAGACAGACAGACAGTTAGACAGTTAGACAGTTAGACAGTTAGACAGACTGACTGACAGACAGACAGACAGACAGACAGACAGACAGACAGACAGACAGACAGACAGACAGACAGACAGACAGACAGACAGTTAGACAGACAGACAGACAGACAGACAGACAGACAGACAGACAGATAGATAGACAGATAGACAGATAGACAGATAGACAGATAGATAGATAGATAGATAGATAGATAGATAGATAGACAGATAGACAGATAGACAGATAGACAGATAGACAGATAGATAGATAGATAGATAGATAGATAGATAGATAGATAGATAGATAGATAAGCCCCTTTTACACAGAGATTGTGGCATATTGACGGAACAACATCACTCCAATCACTGCCGGCTTTGCTTCTGTGTTATTTACACAGAACCAGCAGCGCCGGCCTGCTGGCGCATCAGTAGCTCCTTTTACACAGCGTTCCGGAATTAAAGAGGTGCTTGTAAACAGCGTCAGGTGTGACGTAAACATTTAGCGCCGCGCCGGTCAGCTGCTTTACAACAAAAACACTGGCTGGTGAATTGAGCCAGTTGATCTCGCTACGCGCTGAGTCCACCATCACTGGGACTGTTAACCAGACTGACAAAATCAATCCGCTTCACCTCTGCACGTCTTGAGTTGTGTTAGCAAAACAGTAGCTCTGTGGCTAACAGCTGAGCCGGAGCCTTCAGTCAGCTGAAGCAGACGGGGCGAGCAGACTATTCCCCCGTTACTAGGTCGTATCCTTGGTCGTTCCTATTTACTGGCGTACTACTGGCCGCAGCTTGACATAGTAACCGTTGCTACTGAGTGAGTTCCGACCGTGTAGCGGCTGTTGGCTGTTAAATCAACATCTTGCTTCAATGAATCGCTTTAGTTTTTGTAGTAGCCATGTAGCCTAATAAGCGGGATAATGTCTAGCGAACGGGTCACCTGCTAGAAATAAAGACCGACAAGCTGAAGCAGGTTGTTCAGCTTGACCCGTTCGCTATACTTTATCCCTTACTTAGCCTAGCCTAGCTTTCCCATTGTACAACTTCTCCTGGGCAGAAATAGACTCATACACTCTGCAAAATGAAGCGCGGGGGTTTGGATTGAGCAACGGACCTCATGATCAGCTAGATTATATACGCCGTTCCTTTTATTTGGTGATTTTCACGGGACATCAGGCCGCCGTGGTTAATGTTAAACACACGTCCTTCAACTGCTAACATGGTCGCATGTTTAGAACGTAGGCTATGGAACGTCAAACGCCCCCCTGTTCCGCAACAACAAGCTGGAGCATTTAAACAGAGAGGCGGAACTGATTTTGTCGGGAATCTTACTACCCCCCCGAGGTAGTAAAATTCCCGGAACAATCTCTCGCACCTTTCTTCCCTCGTTCCGCAACAGTCGCATTTAAACAGCAGGGCGGAGGGCCGAAAGGCCGGCATATTCCCGGCTTTCACTGGCTGTGTAAAAGGGGCTGAAGATAGATAGATAGATAGATAGATAGATAGATAGATAGATAGATAGATAGATAGATAGATAGATAGATAGATAGATAGATAGATAGATAGATAGATAGATAGATAGATAGATAGATAGATAGATAGATAGATAGATAGATAGATGATAGGTAGATAGATAGATAGATAGATAGATGGCTAATTTTGATTCTGAATTTTTTTCTTAAATTGAAAAAGTGAATGAAATGCTTGTCTACGCTCCTGGACATAAACGTATGTAGGGCCGTTATTAAGACCTGCCCCAACAGTCATAACATCAATTTTATCTCCTTTTTTTATTCCCTCCCTCCCTTTTCATCCCTTCATTTTCTCTTGACTGTTGTTCATTTTCGTCCATCCATCCATCCCTCATTCTCCTCTTCTTTCTACCTGTCCTTCCCTCCTATTCTATCAATCTCTCTCTTGCTCTCTCTCTGTCTCCCTCTCTCTCTCCCTCTCTCTCTCTGCAGTTAAGTCGCTGTAATGTAAATGATGTGCCATCGATCGCCCCTGACAGTGCAAGGACGCTCACCTCCTCCTCCTCCTGTCATCTCTGTCTCTCTCTCTCTCTCTCTCTCTCTCTCTCTCTGTCATCTTTCATCCCTCACTTTATTCTCTCTCTCCTTCACATCTCTCTCCATCTCTTCATTGTTCTTACATAGCATATGCTCTCTCACTATCTACCTATCTATCTATCTACCTATCTATCTACCTACCTCTATCTATCTATCTATAGTATATCTATCTATCTATCTATCTATCTATCTATCTATCTATCTATAGTATATCTATCTATCTATCTATAGTATATATATCTATCTACCTATATATCTATCTATAGTATATATATCTATCGACCTATCTACCTACCTATCTATCTATCTATAGTATATATATCTATCTACCTATCTATCTATCTATAGTATATCTATCTATCTATCTATCTATAGTATATATATATATCTATCTATCTATCTATCTATCTATAGTATATATATATCTATCTACCTACCTATCTATCTATCTATCTATAG
>CM049417.1:3240000-3242500 GCA_026929865.2 Hyperoplus lanceolatus
TCTCTCCTCTCTCTCACTTTCTCTCTCTCTTTCTCTCTCTCTGTTTCTCTACCTCTCTCTCTCTTTCTCTCTCTCTCTCTCTCTCTCTTGTGTTGAAGGAAAAAACATCCAGTGTTAATACACAGCCTAGGCTCTGTAAACAGGTATGGGGGGGCCACCTTAGCTAGCAACATGCCCGATTTTTCTCAGTATGCACACAGCACAGATAGCCGATCATGAGGAGATATTCACTGATTTTGACAAAAAGTGATTTTAACAACAAGCGTTCTCCAGAATCACTGACTCCACCTTTAAATGAACTAACGTCACATAATGGCTAAAATTCAAATAATAACAAATATAAATGTATCATATTTTAACACAATTTACAAAGCACTTCCATTTTTGTTTTGGCAGATTCAATGCAGAGCTGAGAACGAACTTGGATATTTTATTTGAAATTTACAATATTTTATCACTTAAAGGTGCAGTGTGTAATATGACATCTAGAATGCAACGCTCCCTGGGTAACCCCACCCCTTTAGAATAATAACAGAAGCTACAGTGGCCTTCAAGGACA
This sequence comes from Hyperoplus lanceolatus, assembly GCA_026929865.2. Lineage (NCBI taxonomy): Eukaryota > Metazoa > Chordata > Actinopteri > Uranoscopiformes > Ammodytidae > Hyperoplus > Hyperoplus lanceolatus. The sequence goes on from CM049417.1 coordinate 3,240,560, forward strand.
AGAACAATTCTAAATTTTAAACAATGCACCTGATGACATTCCAACTATGACACTTCCAAAATGGCGGTGACAAGTCCTTGGTCAAAAGTATGGAGAAATATGGCCATATATGAGACCCTTTCTAAAGGAAATAATAATAATTCTAAAAAAATTATTCAGCTATTATGCACTATATTAAACGTACCTATGGATATTATAATTATTTTCTACAAAATCTGCTAGGAAATAAAACCCAAAATTCTACACACTGCAGGTTTAACATTAGCTTAATGGGGAGTGATGGGTGAGTATAGCAGGACACACTGTAAGGAGTCTATAGTATAATGTAGAGTAGAGAGGGAAGGGGGGAGAGCTGAAGAATGTGGCTTTTGTAGGTCACCCCAAACAAAGCATATGGGAGCGCACACACACACAGACGGAGACACACACACACAGAGGGAGACACACACAGAGAGGGACACACACACACATATACAGGCATAGGCATAGGCACAGGCACACACACACACAGAGGGACACACGCACACACACAGAAGGAGACACACACACATACTGACACAGGCACACACACACACAGAGGGAAACACACACATACACAGGCACACACACTGACACACAGAGAAAGGGAGACACACACACACACACACACACACACACACTCTACATGCTGAACCCGCCACGTCTAACCTACAAGCATCCTATTAGGAAAACACTCTTATACACAGGTGCGTACATTTAGGCACACATGTTCCATTTCAGAACTCACACACACACACACACACAAGACAAGATCAAGAAAGAGTTCACACGAATAGTAAGGCCCCTGGTATGCATTGGCCTCAAGTGGGTCACACACACACACACACACACACACACACACACACACACACACACACACACACACAGGACAAATAATCATGCAGCTTTCATCCTCCAAGGCAGGAAATGCTGCTTTTAAGCTCTGTGTGTGAACTGCTCTTTCAACTCACACACACACACACACACACACACACACACACACACACACAGAACATTTTTGGACGCGTTACAGATGTTTTGAATGCTCACATGCTGCACCAAAAACACACACATATACAAGCTGGAATCTCTTCCAACTACATAAACACACACTAGCATGAGGTTGGGTGTGTGGGTGTGTGTGTGTATGTGTGCGTGTGTGTGTGTGTGTGTGTGTGTGTGTGTGTGTGTGTGTGTGTGTGTGTGTGTGTGTGTGTGTGTGTGAGATGGAGGTTCACACACACACACACCGAAACATGCGCTCACAAAAATAGCAAAAACAAACGGCCGTGCTCCAAAAACTACAATCATGGCCGCCTGAGATTAGACAAAAATCCTCAAAGAATCTGAACAAAAACAGTGTGTGTGTGTGTGTGTGTGTGTGTGTGTGTGTGTGTGTGTGTGTGTGTGTGTGTGTGTGTGTGTGTGTGTGTGTGTGTGTGTGAGAATCAACAACAGTGGAAAGATTTGTTTCTTCTCACACACAACGGGAGGTGAAGGATGATGGAGGGATGAATGGGTGAGTAAAAGAAGGCAAAAATAAGAAATAAAAAAGGCAATAAGAATGTAAGAAGGTTAATAAGTTGTTTATCTTAATTTTAAAGGTGCTACGAGGAACTTTTAAATATTTCTGAAACGGTCTTATTTTTCCTCTGATGATCATAGATTACATGTAACAGCAAACGAGACCATCAGTGCAAAGAATGCTATTTTTATATAGTTTTTCTTATTGCCTTTGTCATGGGTATATGCTCACCCAGGAACAACAGCTGGCGTGATAAAAGCACTACCGCTTTTGTCCAAAGGGGGGCGCTAGAATTAACACAAACTGAAAAGTTCCTCAGAGCACCTTTAATATTATCATGAATTAACATCCTATATGCTATAAAGAATATGAGGTAAGTTTTTTAACAAAATTTTAGG
>CM049417.1:3245000-3250000 GCA_026929865.2 Hyperoplus lanceolatus
ACCACCGATTCGGGAACTGTTGAACTGTATTGGACTTGAAAAATTTACTTATATTGCTAAGGGCAAGAGGAGGGAATTTGTTGAGCTATGGGAGCCATACATGACTTTCATGACGGATGAGAACATGGGATAAATGTACCTTTTTTCCCTGTTTCTTTGATTTTTGTTTAATTTTGTTGTGGTGTGTGTCCTGGTTGTGATGGTGCAGGTGTGTGTTTGTGTGTGTTCTAAAAAAGACAAAACGTCAATAAGTATATTGCGAAGAAAAAAAAAAAAAAAAAAAAACCCCGCCGCCCGGCATGAGGAATGAACTGCTGACTAAAAGGTACGTTTTTAAAGTCAGACATCTTGTTTCGAATTGAGTATAAACCTTTTTTAAAATGTAACTTAAAAACGCATTAAAGATACACCAACCAATCAAGAATCAATAGATAATGTTGCTGTACTTTATGGGAAGTGTGGTGAATAACTCCTGTAACTCGTTTAAACTGGTGTTCATCAGGGCTCCGGTTTAAGACCCTCCTCTATTGATATGTATTTATGTTTTGCAAAAGAAAAGTGCTGAATGCGTATTGAAGCTGTTTAAATTAATATTTCTGCTTAAACGCCATAGTCCTGTGTCAAGTTCAGCCCAAACTTATATATATATATACACACACACTATATATATACACACTATATATATACACACACACTATATATATACACACTATATATATACTCAGCTCCGGGAATAAATGAAGACACCAGATTTTTCTCAAATCTTCATCGCTACATTATTGAAAATGCTCTCAATGACAAAACATGTATTGGCTCGTCAAAACTTTTATCCCACGTTTTTTAAGAGACGCAAATGTACGCAGAATTAGTTATATATTGCCATTTATATATACATTTTCCTAAAGCTGTTGAATTACTAAAAGTTATTGTTTTAATGTCAGTAATCAACTGGCAAAGTTTCATGACGAAGTTAATTTGTTTTCGCCTTCACTAGAAATCTGGTGGTAAAACGTAACATATCTCAGTTTAGACAAGCTGACTGTTATGCAAAACTTTTATCCAACTTCTTCAGCTACAATGGATAAAGAATCTAGTGGAGCATGAACCATTAACCAAGCTGACACACACACACACACACACACACACACACACACACACACACACACACACACACACACACACACACACACACACACACACAGCCATCTCATTTGTTATTTCTGCTCTCTTGTAGTTTAGTTACGTTTTAAAGGTCTCAGACTAGGGCTGTCCATAGTTTAAAATAAATATTAATTTGCAGCCCTATAGCTTTGATACGATTAAGTTAAATGAAAAAAAAAATAAGTTTGGGCACAACTTGACACAGGACTTTTGAGTTTAAGCAGATTGTTTGGGGAAAACATACTGTGTAACACTTCACAACAATGTGTCTAGTTCAATACAAACACCAAAACTACTTAAAATATTGTTTATTTTCAAACTCAGAGGTCTAGTATGAAGTAGAGTGTTTTAAAGGTGCAGTGTGTAATATGACATCATCAAGAAAGTTCTACAAAGTTCTAGAATGCAACGCTCCCTGGGTAACCCCAACCCTTTCGAATAATAACAGAAGCTACAGTGGCCTTCAAGGACAAGAACCAAGGATTCTAAATTTTAAACAATGCACCTGATGACATTCCAACTCTACAAGATGGCGGCACTAGGCCTTGGTCCAAAATATGCAGAAATATGGACATATATGAGACCCTTTCTAAGAGAAAAATGAATTATTCAAAACTTTGTTTCAGCTATTATGCGCTAAATTAAATGTACTTATGGATATTATAATTACTTTCTACAAAATCTGCTAGGAAATAAAACCCAAAATTCTACACACTGCAGGTTTAAGTAGAGTGTTTAAAACTAACTTTAAATGTGTTACAACTGCCGCGAATAAAGCTGAAAACATACGGACAAAACAAATGAGGGCAATATAATGAATGCAGCGTATTGTGGCAAAGGATCCACCCAGCTGAATGTGTATCGGACTATCTATCTATCGGCCTGTCCGTCAGTGTGTGTGTGTGTGTGTGTGTGTGTGTGTGTGTGTGTGTGTGTGTGTGTGTGTGTGTGTGTGTGTGTGTGTGTGTGTGTGGACGTATTGTTGATGTTAACACAACGCAGACAGACAATAAAAGGGCAGCTGGAGCATGAAATCTCATAGAAAATGAATGAGAGAGAGAGAGAGAACAGAGTGGGAGTGAGAGAGGAGAAAGAGTGAGAGAGAGAGAGAGATAGAGAGAGTGAGAGAGAAAAAGAGAGAGAAAGAGAGAGGGAGGGAGGGAGAGAGTTGAAAGAAAGACAGAGTATGGTGACAGAAAGAGAGATAGAGATAAATAGAGGGGGATGATATCTGAGTACAGGAAAGGAAAGAAAGGATAGAATACAAAAGAGAAATTATAAAAAACGAGGAGAGACAAATGGGGGGTTGCTGGCAGTGGGCGAGAGAGTATGACACTGGGTCACTATGAGAGAGAGAGAGAGAGAGAGAGAGAGGGAGAGAGAGAGACACAGCACACACACACACACAGTGACACACACAAAGCAACAGAGACACACACACACACACACACACTGATAGATACACTTACACACAGACACACACACACAGTGACACACAGAGCAACAGAGACACACACACACACACACAGTGACACACACAGACAGAGAGAGAGAATGAAACAGACACCAAATTCATTGTTTTCATTGTCTAATTCGAACCACAGAGAGAGAGAGAGAGAGAGAGAGAGAGAGAGAGAGAAAGAGAGAGAGAGAGAGAGGGACGGAGAGAGAGAGCGATAGAGACAGAGAGAGAGAGGGACAGAGTGAGAGACAGAGAGAGAGAGGGAGGGGAGATGAGAGAGAGAGAGAGAGAGGGATGGAGGGAGGGGGGATGAGAGAGAGAGAAATGAGGAGCAACATGAGACGGGTAGAGAGAGATTCACACACATTCCTGCGTCAGAGTGAAAATGAGACGATCCCAGAGAGAGTGAAGTCAGGAGGGAAGTTTGTGTTTGTTTGTTTTTGAAATTTAGATTTTCAGATTACATGAATTCCCATTTCAGAAAGTTTTCATATTATTTTCTTAACTTACTCTTCAATTAAAACCAGATTAAGACTTTTATTATTTCAGCAGACGTGCAAAGACTTCAAAGTGGTGTGTTTTGTTTTTATAACATGCCGAAAATGTATTATAAAGACTTGTACATAGTATTTTTTTATTGATAAAGTGAAAAATTTCAAATCTTGTAAACTTTTTTTTTTTTTAACCTTTATTTATACAGGTAAATCCCATTGAGACCCAAGACTCTTTTACAAGGGAGACCTGTTTTCCTTTCCCACGTTACCATTCACACACACATTCATACACCGATAGCAGCAGGCTAACTATCGACATTCACACACACATTTTACGTTTTTTTTTTTTTTTTACATTTATCCTGCAAATTGAAACATAAGTCTTGTTGAATTCTCATTTCCAAATTAGTTCTCATCAGTTTCTTCACTTAAACTCCAATAATTCAATTAAAACCAAATTAAGAGTTGTATCTATTTTTTATTATTTCAACTGTAACAACACATACTTTAATGTGCAATACGACATGTCACCATCACAGGCTTTCAATTCCTTTAAAGAGGACCTATGATGCTTTTTGACTTTTATGACCTATAAACGTTGTTATGATGATTCATAGTCATGCTTAACCATACTAAATTATCAAATAATGACTTACATGCATTTCGACGTATTCCCTGCTGACCGTCTGGGGTGTCTGTGCAGAGCACTAAACACTATTCTAGCCAGTCGAGAAGTCACGGTCTACCCTTTCATAATTTGTGACGTCGCATAAAACTTTGTGAAGTCACCACGCGGATGTTTCCATGTATGGTAATGCTGTCACTTCCCTGTTCGCGTCTGCCTCGCGCCCTTATAGGTCCATGCTCGCGCTTCCCGCCACTGAAAGTGTTCCGGAAGGAAGGTAACCAATCACAACGGAGTGGGGTTTGCAGGAGGGGGGGGGGAGCGGAGATCGCCGAAGCACAGGCGGAGGGAGCGGAGAAGCCCGAAGCACACACACCCAAGTGTTGACAGGACGTGCTGGATCGCCAAAATAAGAGAAAGAGCTTCCCGAAAATCTACATAGTTTTTTGTGATGTGATTCGTGTCAGGTTGCTCTATAGCAGTGTAAAACAAGAAATTAAGACCAGAAAAGTAGGATAATAGGTCCTCTTTAATGGCACTGGTTTCCTTTGCACTTACTTAAACCTGCAGTGTGTAGAATTTTGGGTTTTATTTCCTAGCAGATTTTGTAGAAAATAATTATAATATCCATAAGTACATTTAATTTAGTGCAAAATAGCTGAATATTTTTTTTTTTTTTTTTAATTAAAATGTTTCCCCTTAGAAAGGGTCTCATATTTGTCCATATTTCTGCATATTTTGGACCAAGACCTTGCCACCGCCATCTTGAAAGTGTCATAGTTGGAATGTCATCAGGTGCATTGTTTAAAATTTAGAATTGTTCTTGTCCTTGAAGGCCACTGTAGCTTCTGTTATTATTCTAAAGGGTTGGGGTTACCCAGGGAGCGTTGCATTCTAGAACTTTGTAGAACTTTCTTGATGATGTCATATTACACACTGCACCTTTAAACGGTCATTAAGACATAATTAATATGTCATTTGACATCGATAATGAAGAAGTAATCTTATATTTCACTTTTGAGCAAAATGGCAGAAGAATTTCCTTTTCGTGATAGAGTCATATCAGATCTTATCTTTGTACTGTGGTTTGTTTGTTTCAGTTTATTTATTCGTCATTATTTTATTAAGAAAAATGTAAGACAGGGGAAATGGGATCCCCGAAAAGGCTTCCAAAAAAATAGCAATTGTGTTTTGCTTCCATAACATGTCTTTCATTCTAGAATACTAATAATATATATATATAGCAAACTACAACTTT
>CM049417.1:3260000-3262500 GCA_026929865.2 Hyperoplus lanceolatus
AGAGTTATGAACAGTTGACAGTCCCAACAGCCAATAAGAACAGAGAATCGGATTTTTTTTTTTTTTTTTTTTTTTTTTTTTTAAGAATCGGAGCCTCGCTCTGATTGGTCAAAGTGTACAGCTCATGTTAATTTTGACCAATCAGAAATCACATACCCCACCTTTATCACGTTAGAATGTTAGGATATTAGCGATAGCCCATGATGCCGTGCGGTTATACATTTGACAGTTATATTATCATCTGTAACTGCACAGGCTGGAGTACGTTATCCCACCAAAACAGTAGGGCTGTCCGGACAAGGAGTTTTTTGTCAGTGTATTTGAATCTGCCTTTTCGTACAGATATTCGGCTAATCGTGGAACTATTTGGGCCAATTGTTACAGTGCGACCTCGTTGATACACCACATAACCAACTATAAAAAACTACTGTGTGTGTGTGTGTGTGTGTGTGTGTGTGTGTGTGTGTGTGTGTGTGTGTGTGTGTGTGTGTGTGTGTGTGTGTGTGTGTGTGTGTGTGTGTGTGTGTGTGTGTGTGTGTTTGTGTGTGACTGCACATTCACGTAGTGGTGACAAACTTCTTTTCAGTGGTTAACTAACTCGGCACAACACCGGTTTGTCTTTAAATAAATAATAACTGTATGAACATAAAGTTACAGCTTGAGAATATCTGTGTCACACACTCAAACACACAGACAGACAGACAGACAGACAGACAGATAGACACACAGACAGACAGACAGACACACAGACAGAGAGACAGACACACACACACACTGACCTCAGCTCAAACCGCCACAGACCAACATTTTAACCTTTATCAATTAACCAGCAGCACAAAGCAGAACTGAAACCAGACACACACACACACACACACACACACACACACACACACACACACACACACACACACACACAGACCGGCAAAACAATACACACAAATATCAGCAGAACAGACACACACCACCAGCAAAACAATACACACACACACACACACACACACAAACACACACACACACACACAGGGGAACAGGCAGATAGAGGCGAAAATGAACACTACCGCACAGATGTAACCTGACCCAGTGTGACAACTGATAGCTCTGTTTGTGCCTGCTAGACAATCTCACTCACACACACACAAACACACACACACACACACACACACACACACACACACACACACACCTCAGCCAGAAGGCAAAACAACTGACCGTGTTTGAATGTGTGTGTTTTACAAACCACTGTGCTCTATTAACAGAACTTAATGCCCCGTGCCAAAGAATGAGAAACACCAAATTGATGAAAGGAGTTCACGCTGAGTGTGTGTGTGTGTGTGTGTGTGTGTGCTGTGTGTGTGTGTGTGTGTGTGTGTGTGTGTGTGTGTGTGTGTGTGTGTGTGTGTGTGTGTGTGTGTGTGTGTGTGTGTGTGTGTGTGTGTGTGTGTGTGTGTGTGTGTGTGTGTGTGTGTGTGTGTGTGTGTGTGTGTGTAGCCGCAATGCTTCACAAAGAAACTACAAAACGACCTAGCTCTCCCTGTGTTGCAAACAACACGACCGCCATCGTTGGCCTTCGTGTGTGCGTGTGTGTGCGCGTGTGTGTGTGTGTGTGCGTGTGTTCTAACAGCCTGTCGTGATAAGAAGAGCCCAGAATAACACTCCAGATCACCAACCCTCCCTCCTGTCACTCACTATCGATTCACACACGCACACACACATGCACACACACACACACACACACACACACACACGTACACACACACTTACACACACACACACACACACACACACACACACACACACACACACACACACACACACACACACACACACACACACACACACACACAGGAGGTGACAGCCAAATGACTCACTATCTCCTCACAACAACAACAGAATATGACGATATTTAGTTTTACTTTGAAAAGGAAATCCTACAAAATAAGAGGTTGTAAGTCCTTCATTGAAACACCATTAACTGATCAATTGTTATTGATACTTAAAGCTATTGTGCGTAACTTCTGTCGTCCCCTTGAGGAATTCTGAGTAATTACAACAACTCTGTCGGTGCATCTACATGAGGTAAAGCCTTCAGTGATGGCACATGGATTTTATACCTTCTGCTGTACGTCCAGGTTTTTTTTTCTTAGCAGTAGAATCAACAACTGAAACATTTGTTGGGCTCTTGGGGATTTTCCTGAGCTCCTGCACCAGTGTCAGGGGGGGAGGGGGGAGGGGGGGGCGGGGGACGCCAGTGTGTAAACGCTGCCATACTGAGAAATACAGAGAGAGTTTTGTGGAGCTGATAGGCTTAATCAACTTTGTGTCAACTCGTTTGGGCGATGGCTTGAAATATAACCGACATTTATTTTCTGTGAAAAAGTTACGCACTATTGCTTTAATTTTTTTCTTGTATTTTCCCATAGAGAGAGAGAGACAGAGTGTGTGTGTGTGTGTGTGTGTGTGTGTGTGTGTGTGTGTGTGTGTGTGTGTGTGTGTGTGTGTG
>CM049417.1:3287500-3290000 GCA_026929865.2 Hyperoplus lanceolatus
ATGTTTGATATTTGTATGACAGTCAGAACAACTGCTGTGGTTTGAAATTCTGAGTAGGCCTACTACTTTACACACTGTAAAGAAACGGCAGAGAATAAAAGAAAGAAAGAAAGAAAGAAAGAAAGAAAGAAAGAAAGAAAGAAAGAAAGAAAGAAAGAAAGAAAGAAAGAAAGACGGACGGACGGACGGAAAGAAAGAAAGAAAGAAAGAAAGAAAGAAAGAAAGAAAGAAAGAAAGAAAGAAAGACAGACAGACAGACAGACAGACAGACAGACAGACAGACAGACAGACAGAAAGAAAGAAAGAAAGAAAGAAAGAAAGAAAGAAAGAAAGAAAGAAAGAAAGGTTACAATAAAATAATCGTCTTGAATTTCAGTTAAACGGTGATTGAATTGGACAGAGAGAGAATGAAATATTTATTAACAGAGTCTCTTCTTTAACACATAAATTGCGACGGACACACACACACACAGACACACACAGACACACACACACACACACACACACACACACACACACACACACACACACACACACACACACACACACACACACACACACACACACACACACACACACACACACACAGACTAACCAAGTGTAAAGCACCATCTAGAGAAGTGTGATTAAAATGAGACTCTGGTCATTAACACCAGCACAGTCTAGGACAGGACGGATTCATAGGAAATTAATCTAAGGTCCGACATGCAATCTGTGGAATTACTACTGTGTTTTAATCACTTTATGGCTGTGTGTGTGTGTGGGGGGGGGGTGTGTGTGTGTGTGTGTGTGTGTGTGTGTGTGTGTGTGTGTGTGTGTGTGTGTGAGTGTGTGAGTGAGTGAGTGAGTGAGTGAGTGAGTGAGTGAGTGAGTGAGTGAGTGAGTGAGTGAGTGTGTGAGTGAGTGAGTGAGTGAGTGAGTGAGTGAGTGAGTGAGTGAGTGAGTGAGTGAGTGAGTGAGTGAGTGAGTGAGTGTGTGAGTGAGTGAGTGAGTGAGTGAGTGAGTGAGTGATTGTGTGTGTGTGTGTGTGTGTGTGTGTGTCTAGTAAAGAAGAGCAAAGGAAGTTCATCCTTTACTGTAATGTTTTGGTATTTTCAAGTTTTTCAGAACAGAATTGTTAGAAATTAAATATTTTATTCAAAGTGATTGATTAGTGTAATCGCAGGAAAATAATAGTTGTTTTTTTTTATTTACTTAGAATGAGCCTTTTTATATCTACATAGGAGCGGGGCGCTGAGGCCGCCATGTTGCACCACCATGTTTCTACAGTAGCTCAGAACGGACAAACTTAACGGCCTTATGTGTTTTTATATATAGTGGGCGTCCTGGGGAAATGCACCTGTTGGAAGACCAAGAAGAAGAAGAAGTACTATAAAATAAACAACTAAATACATCTTCACCTCATCACTTGATATTGTGGAAAGACTTGAGGCAGTGGTGGATGATGCCATCTTTAGTAACTATAGCTTCTTGTCCTTGAAGGCCACCGTAGCTTCTGTAAAATTCTCCCAAAAAGGGGCATTAGCAAGGGAGCGCTGACATCTAGAATCTCACCACTAGATGACGCTAAAATACCCCAATATTACACACTGCACCTTTAATGCAACAAAGACCTTCATCAATCCACAACATGAGATATTACAGGAACACTTTTACTTTGAAAATTCTTACTTACTTTTTACTTCAGTAGGACATTGAATGCATTACTTTAACTTAAAGCTGCAGTGTGTAGAATTTTGGGTTTTATTTCCTAGCAGATTTTGTAGAAAGTAACTTTAATATCCATAAGTACATTTAATTTAGTGCATAATAGCTGAAATCTTTTTTTTTTAATTATTATTTTTTCCCTTAGAAAGGGTCTCATATATGTCCATATTTCTGCATATTTTGGACCAAGGCCTAGTGCCGCCATCTTGAAAGTGTCATAGTTGGAATGTCATCAGGTCCATTGTTCAGAATTTAGAATTGTTCCTGTCCTTGAAGGCCACTGTAGCTTCTGTTATTATTCGAAAGGGTTGGGGTTACCCAGGGAGCGTTGCATTCTAGAACTTTGTAGAACTTTCCAGATGATGTCATATTACACACTGCACTTTTAATGTGGATTATCATTTTAATATGGTGTTAGTCCTCTTACTGAAGAAAGGGATTTGCTCTGTCTATATATGTTTAAAATTTCTCTCATTCTTCCGTAAGGGTTGTAAGGAAAAGCTCCTTAAACGGCAGTGGAGAAATGTCCGCTTTAAATTTGTTCAAATCGGAACGTTTTAATCCAATTGTATAATTTGTCGAAAGCGAAAGAAAAACCTTTCAGCAAACCTTTCACACCGACTTCCATTTCCTGGGTGTGAAATGGCCTTTCAGTCGTCTAACGGGCTTACTCATGTTCACACACACACACACACACGCACACACGCACGCACACACACTCACGCACGCACGCATGCACGCACACGCTCTTCTGTTTCAAAGACAAATCCTATTTTCAGCTCTGATCAGTCCA